>CM055267.1:41852791-41979488 GCA_029237695.1 Conchocele bisecta
CTGTTGTCAAAATGAATCTTGCTACGTTAGCGACACGTGTAGCCCCATATCAGCCTACGCATCCGCGTAGTCTGATCAGGGTCTAATTGGTTCGCCAATCAGTCACTTACAGCATGCGTGCGGTCAGTACATAGTCTATACACAGCTATTGTCCGAATTTGTCGAATGATCTAATGGATTTACATTTATTGAGCACAGGCTGCATGCAGCCTATCCTCAATAAATGTAAATCCAATAATTGGGTCTACATTTGTTACAAACGTTGAAAGGTCAATTTTGTCAAAGGGCGGCCCGATTGTGATGTAACGCGAGAAATGGGGCTTATAGGGTTTGTGACTAGTGCAGATCCAGATCATCATGTGCATCTGCACAATCTGATCAGGAACTGCACTGTTCGCAATTCCATCAATGAAACACCCAGCACCCCTCTAGTAAGCAATATAGATCGCCACGGTTATCCAACTACAAGAGTGTACTATTTGATCAGGAGCTACACTGGTCACAAATCCCATAAGCCCATGTTCTCCAGTCACAGACACAAATTGCAGACACATGTGTATGGTTGTATAACTACAGTGGGGTCAGCGTGTAAGTGCACACACGAACGAACACGACAGGTTGGAACCAACATGTTGTGTTCGTTCGTGTGTGCGTGCACTTACACGCTGACCCCACTGTATAATAATTATTGTTCACCATGGAACCTCTCTAAACCGGACACCACGAAAACACCTGTGATCTTATTTTTGATGAGTTTCTTGGGTGATAATATCTGTTCGTGATCGCATAGCAGACAACTATGCCTCATAATGATCAAATGCCTGATTTAGAGTGAAACCTCTCTAAGCCGGACACCCTGGGGACATCCCAGTGTGTCCGGTTTAGAGAGGCGTCACTGTACGAACACTGTAGATCCAGATGGCTCAGAATGATCAAATGCCTGATTTACTGTGAAACCCCTCTAAGCCGGACACACCGGGGACCTTACTGTATAGCACTGGGATGTCCGTGTTGATTGATAGATCACTATCACAGACATGTATTAACTATATAACTATTGAAACCTGAGTGACAACATAATAGAACAGTCCAATGTAGTCTAAGGGGTCACTGGAAGAAGGGGGCTAACTCCGTGACGGAGTTAGCCCCCTTATTCCACTGACCCCTTCAATTCTACAAATGAGAGGCCAAACTGATGGGTCACTTAAAACGCACAATACCAGCACATGGCCATTACATCAACACGTGTAATCGGAGAAGGCGGCTAACACCATGACGGAACCCCTTATTCTACTAATCCCTTCAATATATCCAATTGCAAGGTTAAACGGACGGGTCACATTAAGTGCACAATACCAGCACATGGCAGTGGTACAACAACACGTGTAGTGGAAGAAGAGGGTTAACTCCATGACGGACTAGTCAAATAAATACGACGCTAACCGCTATGTACGATGTTACTTCGCTAAGCGAAGGAACGACCCAGTAAGCAGACTGAAACCGTGCAATACCTTGCTCTACATGACGGACCACCTTATGTCACTTACCACTTCAATTATTCATATGCAAAGTCAAACGGGCGGCTCACTTCAAACGCAACATACCAGAGCATTGTCATGGCACGTGTAACAGAAAAGGGGGATAACTCCACGACTTCCCTTGACCCTTCAACTGTGCAGAAAAAGTCACGGCAGCGGACAGGTCATTTCAAGCCCACACTACCAGAGCATGGCCGCGTCACAACAGCACGTGTGCGGACGGGTTCAGTATGTCAGACACATAGAGAGACATACAATCCTTGAATAGATGCATAGTACTAATGGATGCGATAAAAAAAATCGTGTCGGCAAACGGCTGAGTAACCTCATATCGCCAGCTGTACATAAATTGCGTTGCTATGGATTCCAATATGATATAATAATGGTAATTATCGGATTTGTTTGCAGCGCGTGATGAAACGGTTAGAAAATAGGTCCGGATATAGCATTACCATCCATGTTTTTCAGTCGCTCCGGAGTCAAATATATTTTTTCTTGTAAATGACGGCGAATGTCTTCTAGTTTATTGATCTCAAAAGTGAAGAGTGAAGACGACAGCCGATTCAGACCTTAGCTGTCGCCATATGTGACACAGATGCCATAATAATTCAGTTTGGTACATATACAGAATACAAGGCCAGTGACTTGAGATATAGAGAATAGTAGTTTAGTGCCGTGAATGGGAAAAAATATCTGGCAAGGCTCAGGAAACGGGATGGGCGAGGCTCTGCCGAGCACATCCCGTTTCCGAGCCGCGCCAGATATTGTTTCCCATTCACGGCACTAATCTACTATTCTATTTATCCCGTCAACACCTACAAATAGCTGTAAAATGCAAAAATAGTATTGACTGGATATCAAAAATGTTTCACGGCACCGTGTTTCACGGCACATACGCACTGTGTTGACGGATAAATTAAAGTACCTGCCACCCAGTAGCCACGACATATTCTTTATAGGAATTAAATAAGTGTATAATTGTGTCGATATTCCATCAGTATGACCATTGCACATCAATAAATAAATACAGAGTATGAATAGTAATGTCCGTTAACATTTTAAGGAAACACGGTTATCATCCCTGATATCAGTTTGGAAATTTACGTATAATAATACCAATCTATACGTGGGGTAATGGTGAATGAATGTTAATTTTGCCAATAAATGTCATATCTACAGAATATACAAAACTAAATCTCCAAATATTATAACCCGACATGTGGGACCCCAGCTTTAACACTTTCAACCCTAAGGAACTGGAATGGACTGTGATATGCTAATGTTCCGACCAATCCAATGGTCACATGATGATTTTCAGATTCGTCCATTCATGAAAAGGGGGTGTTTTTGTTCTAAGAAATTTTAAAATTCCTTTCAAAAAGTGCAGATCCTGATGAGACGGCTCGTTACGAGCCGGCTCATCTGGATCTGCACTTTTTGCATAAACCGCTATAGCGGGATTTCGGGTTCAAAGGGTGAAGTGCATGAGGGTAAACTCGGAAACCTACTTTCGAGTTTTTCGACCAGCGCAGATCCAGATCAGCCTGTGCATCCGCACAGTCTGATAAGGATCCACACCGTTCGTGATTCAATCCATGAAACACCTGTCATGCTTCTAATAAGCAATATGAATCGTGATCAGAGTACAGTGGGGGCAGCGTGTAAGTGCACACACGAACGAACACGACAGGTTGGTTCCAACCTGTCGTGTTCGTTCGTGTGTGCACTTACACGCTGACCCCACTGTATACAGGAGTGTGATATTTGATCAGCATCTACACTGGTCACTAAACCCATAAGCCCCATTTCTCCTGTCACAGCCACAAATGCGAACCGACCATTCGGTTTTGACAGTAGTAAGAGCGGGACAGTTTGGGTTTTTTTTTTTGGTTTTTTTTTGGAGGGGGGGGGTTGCACCCGGTTTCTTTTCCAAATGTCCAGGGGCCCGTTTCACTAAACTTCGTACGACTACAATGTCCGTAAGTGCAACATTATGATAGTCCGTAAATTTCACATTAGTCGTACGAAGTTTAGTGAAACGGCCCCCTAGATCGTCCCATACACTAACCCGAATGTTCTATCCGTAACGCAGGGCGACTTGTAAATTGCCCTGCGTTACAGACAGAAAATTCGGGTTAACCATACACCTCCCCACCTCTCTCCCGTGACACAACAACTTCATATATGTGGCTGTGATTGGAGAAATGGGGCCTATGGGATTTGTGACCGGTATGGCTTCTGATCAAATAGCAGTGAGTGGCACACTCATGTAGCCTGACAACGAGACATGTATTGTTTGTCGGAAGCATGACGGGTATTTCATTATTGGAATGACGACCAGTGTAGATCCTGATCAGACTGTGCGGATGCACAGGCTGATCTGGATCTACACTGATCGCAAACAAAACCCATAAGCCCCATTTCTCCAGTCACAGCAACATTTATGATCGATATATAGCGGAAATGAAAGGCTTAAACTGAGGTTTTAAACAAAACAAATCAGAATTCAGAAACCCACATATATGGAGCCCCGCAGGGGACGTAGAATTTGTTTTTACTTAATTCGTTCCCACAAAATAACAATTTGTTCCCACGAAATAACAATCGTTCCCTCAATTTAACAATTAGTTCCCACGAATTAACAATTCGTTCCCTCAATTTAACAATTCGTTCCCACGATATAACAATTCGTTCTCACGATATAACAATTTGTTCCCTCGAATTAACAATTCGTTCCCACGATATAACAAAACCTTAATTCGAAGGAACGAATTGTTAAATTGAGGGAACAAATTTTCATTTCGTGGGAACGAATTGTCAATTCGTGGGAACGAATTGTTAATTCGTCGGAACGAATGTTTAAATTGCGGGAACGAATTCAGGTTATTTCGTGAGAACACAACACAAGCCAGAAGTACTACGGTGCACACGCTACCTGCGTCACGGACCAGCGGGAGAATATGATTACTTCTGATTCACCGTGTTGTCACGGTGGAAACTGTTCTCTTCTTCATCGTTGGTTTTCATTGACCGCATTTTCAAACAATATGGGTTAAGTTTGAACTTGTGCTACGTTTGACAATTTAACAATTCGTTCCCACGAAATAACAATTCGTTCCCACGGGAACGAATTGTTAATTCGTGGGAACGAATTGTTATATCGTGGGAACCAATTGTTAATTCGAAGGAACGAATTGTTAAATTGAGGGAACGAATTGTCATTTCGTGGTAACGAATTGTTAATTCGAGGGAACGAATTGTTAAATTGAAGGAACGAATTGTTATTTCGTGGGAACGAATTAATAAAAAACATCCATGTCCCCTGCGGGGCTCCGTACAAATTGGTTCCGTCTACATATGTGTATTTATATATTTACGTGATAATAACATTTAATAGGCCTATATATATCAAATTTAACACGTCCTGATTGAGATCTCACGAATAACACTTCCGAGGGGTCGGAAATGAAACGCGATCTCGCGGTTTAGACGTAATCAATGCGTGTTATACCACCAACTTGCGTCAGTGGAACTATATTCTCCGCAATTTTAGACATTTTCCAATTAAACTTGGTCCTGTGTGAGTAAGGCTATTATAGTGTAATTGTGCTCGTCCCACTACGCAATACAAGACAAAAGGTCACATGTATTGCCGCCCACAGTGACAGCGCCTTTATTATTAGAATTCGATGCCATTATTCTCACATCTTTCATACATGTTTCAGTGTTTGTGTCTGTATTTAGACACATTCTGGGCACTGTATCGACACGAGGATATGGTACAGTGGGTTCAGCGTGTAATTGTACACACGAACGAACACGACAGGTTGGAACCAACCTGTCGTGTTCGTTCGTGTGTGCACTTACAGCTGACCCCACTGTAACACAGCTGGATCGCGAGTATCCGCACCTAACAGTTGTGATAATTATACTGGCCGACTGATTTCATGGGAAACTCGGCATAGCCGCTAGCCGCGTGAACTCAGTAAGCTCGTTTAATAAGTATCATATTAAATCATCACTCATGTAATATCTATATATAATGACAAATACAACAAATTGCTTGTTTCCAATATAATTTACATTTTTATGTAGACAGTCTCGGATGATCTGCAAAAGCAGTGAAACGAATTAAATATTTAATGTCTACATACAAATGTAAATTATATTGGAAACAGGCATTTTGTTGTATTTTTCATTATATGTTTCGATACAGGTGGAACATTGAACATTTTACTTATAAATATTATATATATTGTATATATTTAAATTATATGTGGCTGTGACTGGTGAAATGGGGCCTATGGGATTTGCCATCAGTGTAGATCCAGATCAGCCTGTGCGTCCGCACAGTCTGATCAGGATCTGCACTGTTCGCCATTCCATCACGGAAATACCCGTCATGCTTCTAACAAGCAGTATAAATCGCTAACAGGCTACAGGAGTGTGCTATTTGATCAGGAGCTACAGTGGTCACAAATCCCATAAGCGCCATTTCTCCAATCAAATACACGCCATACGATTTTGTACCTTCGGACATCTGCGTAATTTCATTAAATACGTTTACAAAACTTACAATAATTTGCATAGATAAAGTCAAAATTTGACAAATTTGATTCCGCATGTACCCTGAAAATGTCGTCAACGTTTGACGCCATTTACGGAAAATGTTGTAAATTTTGTAAACGTATTTCATGAAATTACGCAGATGTCGGAAGATAGAAAATCGTCTCATAGATAGAGTAGATGTGGTGTGGGGACTTACTCGGTGTTGAACTCTTCGATGAGGGCCAAGTCGAGAATGTTCTCCTCCGGCTCCCAGGTACAGTGTCTGAAACACATAGTAGCATTGTTATCATTTGTGGCTGTGACTGGAGAGATGGGGCTGTAGTATTGAACGAACAATGCCCGCATTTTGGAACATTGGAGTGGAACTTAATGTATGCTTCATGTATGCTTATTGGAAACGGGGTAGTCAATGCACATTTTAAAATATACCAGAAATGGTCTCGATGTTTTGTGGCCCCGGGAATAATGTTCACTTGATGCCAATTACGAAGCTTATCCCCTCGCTCTGGCAGCCTTGATAATAATAATAAGTAGACAAATATATAATAATAAAAAAAAAAAAAAGTCCTCAGCGTCCTTGACCTTGGGCGGTCGAACGTAGGTCTTATTGGCAGCCTTGATAATAATAAAACAGAAAATACAAACTTTAAAGCCCCAATACGGCTCAAGTTGCCGAATTTGGCCTCCTATTAGGTTTTCCCACACATAAAAACCAACAGGTTTCTATTTACACACACTTTGAAACTGTTTGCATTCATTTTGGTACAAAAATGAGTTTGTAGTCGATGAAAATATCGATATTTCTTGATAAACAAACAGCAGGTGCGTGTTTCAAAGCCCGATCGATTTTCCGATAGACGCTCGGGTCAACTCCTCAACTCCCCGATTCGCGGCCGATGAATTCCGATAGCCGGAGTTTATCGACTCGCTTCCGAGCCGAAGCCGTTGAGCTACGGAAATGAAATTGTCAATATTGACATTTTGGTACACAAAACAAGTTTTTGTTGTGTTCACATTGCGATTAAGATGTAAATCTCAAGACTTGAGATGTATCTATTAGGCAGTATATGTTAGTTTTGTGTACTAAATCAAGTTGCCAAACATGTTTTTGTGTTTGAAAAAATCGGAAAATTGTAATACTGAGCCGTTCAGGGCCTTTAACATTGTTACCTTACAAATTTGCATTACAAAGAAGGTGAACATAAGTCCTCAATGACCTTGACCTTGGGTGGTCGGACGTGGGTCGTATGCAAAAACAAAGCACTATGCCTAGACACACATTGTGGCCATACATTGAAATTTACAGACGATCTTAAATTTGCACTTACGAACATTTTAGTCGTAAGAAGTTTAGTGAAACGGCCCCCAGGCCCACATGTTCATCAATGAAGACCAACTAGCATACAAGTAAGAACCGAGAATGTCCAACGTATGGCTGTTTTCGATATTCCTGGAAATGGCGCTGATAATGCGCATGGACTTTTCTAGATAAGAAATAGAATACATCCGCTTACTAATTTAACCGCACCATTGAACTCCAGCCACTGAATGCAACATAACATAATCACGAAGATACGTCTTGTTGTTTACGAAACATTCCCCGATATGTGTTACTCTCCACGGCAAAAAGGGAATTGCTGATTTTGCAACCAGTGCAGATCCCGGCAAAAGGGGAATTGCTGATTTTGCAACCAGTGCAGACCCGGATCAGACTGCGCATGCACTGGTTGCTTCGGCATGTGGATAATAGTATGTTTTTATAAACATTATGATTTCAACTAAATATCACGGTACGTGCGTCAACTCTTTAGCTGACCTGGTTGCACTGGTCAAATACTGGTTGATTCTAATGTTATCGTGGACTGCCACATATCTACGTTCTATACAAGTTATATCCGGGAGCCGTGCAACAATAGTTCACATAATTTACACGGAACTGGCCTTCTAGAATTACTTTATCCACACTATGAAAGGTACATGCCCACTCAGTTGGCACAAACTGTTCTTTATATCAGAGACATCATCCGAGACATTGTATGGCAAACTAAACATTCATTCACCATTACCCCACGTATTGATTGGCAATGTTATATATTTTATATAAGTGTGGAAATTTACGTCTGATATAAACTGTATAATAATGCCAGAAAAAGCCACATATACAGAATATACAAAACTATCTTGTCATTTTGCAATTCATGATTGTGTGCCTACTGAGTGGATATGTACCTTTAAATGTGCATTGACTGCTAAATACGCATATTAAACTCATACATGTATGTTTGAAAATGTGGGCCTTGTATTGTAAGTCGTTTCTCTCCTTCTCTCCTTCTCTCCCAGCCAACCACCCCCTCTCCTCCCCCTCTGTCTCTCACTCTCATTATACGTTGTCATTATTTCACGGTGATTATTTAAAGAGTTGTTGCATACATAATGCAAGTTTTGAAGATTCGATTTTCAACACATATGCATGCCAGGGGGCCGTTTAACTAAACTTCGTACGACTAAAATGTTCGTAAGTGCAAAATTATGATAGTCTATAAGTTTCATATAAACAATGTTTTCTTGTAAACAATTATTGGATTTACATTTATTGAGCATAGGCTGCATATGCAGCCTATGCTCAATAAATGTAAATCCATCAATTGAAATTTCCAGACGATGCTAAATTTGCACTTACGAACATCTTAGTGGTACGAAGTTTAGTGAAACGGGCCACAGATCTTTCTGGCGAGTAATACCTGTGATGTCCATATTATGCTTTGGAGAAAGTTAAACATTGTCTTTCTATTGTACTTTAAATGTTATATAGTATGCTTTCATTGCAATTGGTGAGTAACATTCAATAAATACTTGAACTTTAATTTGTTTCTGTATTGGTGTTTAACGGCCTATCAACATCTAAGGTCATGTAAGGCCGGGCAAACGGGTTCGATCCCGTTTAACCTGTTGCATTGGGGGTGGGGGGGGGGGTCTCAAAATCAGAACGGAATATTTACATCGAGAAGAAATATATTCAGCCCTGAAGTTAGAATAACCTGACCTGGTGCCAGGTTCATACCACACCAAAGTCACTTGGCCCCTTGCCCTAAAATAGGATTACGAATATCGTAATACTCACATAAGGGGTATAACCAGGTTAAACGGTCACATACAACATGCCAAAGACGTATGTGAGGGCCAAACCAGGTCTCCATTCGGAATTCCGGTAAGGAAGAACCCCGATAAATTACCCGTCGCATGCTCCCACCTGCCACCCATTTCTTGAACTTTAAATATGAATTAATAGTAAAGTGGATTCTACGGAGCCCCGCAGAGGACATGGATTTTTTTTATTAATTCGTTCCCACGAAATAACAATTCGTTCCCTCAATTTAACAATTCGTTCCCTCGAATTAACAATTCGTTCCTACGAAATAACAATTCGTTCCCACGGGAACGAATTGTTATTTCGTGGGAACGAATTGTTAAATCGAGGGAACGAATTGTTAATTCGTGGGAACGAATTAAAAAAAAAGAAAAGAATGCTACGTCCCCTACGAGGCTCCATAGGATTGCGTTGACTGCACTGTTTTATTGCATTGTCCGCCTACTTCTCTCTTTAAAAGCGCATTGCCCACCCGTTATAAATAAACGTAGCACAAGTTCAAATTTAACCCATATTGTTTAAAAATGCGGTACATGAAAACCAACGAATGAAAACGAGGACAATTTCCACCGTGACAACACGAAGTAAACATGTCCGCCTGCTGGGCCGTGACACAGGTAGCGTGTGCACGGTAGTACTTCCGGCTTGTGTTGATATACATTTCAGTAGCGTATTTAACCAACATTGCAAAGTATACTTATCTAGCAAAGTATACTTTGAGGGAGTAATCATTTATTTTTCCCGAAATGCATTATTTCGTTATCATTATAGAACTAACGACTGCATATATTTGATGATTAAACGTATGCAGAATTATTATACCGAATTTATTACGTTATCACAGCCAAAATGGCTGTGATAATGTAATAAATTCAGTATCATAAACATTTATAAATGTATCCTTAAATTGCAAATTTCCCCATCAAAGTGTACTCGTCATAAAAGTTTATTTTTGTTTTGCGTACACATATTACACTACAACTTAAGTTCACACATCAGAATCTACGGCGTATGTACCGACATGTTATTGGACGAGTAGCCTCTTGAAAGACTTAATGGAAATCGTTAGTTGGATCTGGCGAAATTGAAACCGAAAATTCTTGGGGAACGCTTAACCCAATTCCCCGCATTGTATATATTCGCGTAATTTGCGAAAACAAAATGTTTATATTGAAAATAATCGGTAGCATCTAGTATGATGACCAATGGTTATAAAACCTTTTCCATAGTCAATTCAGAACTGTGCTCAACTTGTGACTAACCCGGATTGTATATTACGTTTTGTTGCAAATCATGCTGAAGTACAATCGGGAGCGAGGTGATACAACTATTCAGAGCACGTTTTATTCTCAACTCGGGTGAATCTTGAGTCAGCCAAGAAGAGCATGACTCTGAGATGAGTTTGTAAACAGTTTTATAACTTTAGGCCAAGAGCCCTCCCCCGCCCCTGCAAAGAAATGAAGAGATCAGTGGAATAAGGGGGCTAAGTCCCAAAGAGGGACTTAGCCCCCTTCTTCCACTGACCCCTTTCAAACGTATTGTGGTGACTAGTTGAAACTTCATTCGTTGTATACGCACGTTGTACACGGTCAGTATAGTACATGGTCCCATAAGGAGTTAGTCCATTTCTTCCAATGACCCCTTCAAATATATCGTCGTAGGTGGTGCGTTGAATTGTCCTCGGTTGTTTACGCGCGATGTACAAGGTCAGGGTAAGGTAATAGGGTTATGCTAAGTACTCCGCAGATGTAACGATTATGTTGGAAACATAACACCATCTACGTCTCCAGTCCAAGTAAACATTGAAAACGAAAACAACATGTAAACAATGCAGATGTATGAGGAAAAACTGTCGCGCTATTAATAGGTATGATAATACGATTCATATTGAATTTCATCTCCAGGTGGATCATGTTAATGTGTTTGTTCAAGGCGCATGATCACGTGGTTATAACAACAAGAACAGTGGATGAAAGTGTTGAAATCTTGCCCATTCCAAAGTAAGTATTATTTGATGTTTTCCTTAATATGAAACGGATTTTGATAAAATTAGGCGCAGCAAACGTGTCTTCATGAGCTGCATTTGGTCGTCCAGGGAGTTCGGCACAGACTTATGTCGTTTTTGCGAAGAATCGATTTCCGTGTTTGGGCGAAAATACAGAGACCACCAATGCAGACGCGTTTGATGCGCCATATTTCATCAAAATCCGTTACGTAATACGGACACTATAAAAGAATACGTACATGTACTTTGAATCAAACGGATTCTGGAAATTTCAGTACTTGTTGTTGTTGTTAGTACCACGTGATCATACACCTTGAATATGTCCTTCACTGCACAATCAATACTAGAGCAATTGCATTACCAACTTATCTCGCCGTTTATCGCAGTCTATATGTAAATAGTAGAACAAAATACACGTTTACTTCTTGAAATTCGGTCAAATAAAATGGTGTGTTTTTCGTGTCCAGACCATAAAAAGCGAGCCATCATCTAAGACCGAGCTATAAAAAAAATAAAAAACAGGGGTAAACATTTTTTACTTTGAGTTATATAATTTTAGCATAGCACACCACCAATCTCAGCAAAATATCACACGTTCGAATCCCAGGGCCCGTTCATGTTTGATCATCAGTTTGACATTTACATTTTCCCCGCTAAATCGTATAGCCAGTTCGCAACACTTGCATCACAATTGACCTGCCGATTCACGAGGTGAAACCGTTGGAATAATTTGATAACATTTAAATTTGGCGCACATCTTGCCTTTGGATGATGATTCCTGTTAATATTTAATTCAAATATCATGCATGCGCATTTTTTGTCAATCGTCCGTATCATTTGCGAGTAGACAGGGATCAGTGGATAATGGGATAATTAGCCCCCTTCTTCCACTGACTCCTTCAGTTAATGATGTAAATTATTATTTAATCAAATATTTTTATACCAATTAAAGACGGTCAAGTGACGTTTCTATCGTATTTCCAATAGGACCTGCAATTTTGATACACATATATTTTGGTACAAACAAAATTTGATCCATTCGTCACGCCCATATTGTAACCCAATGCCGTGTCTGTGACTGGATAAATGGGGCGTTTGGGTTTTGTGCGACCAGTGTAGATCCAGATCAGCCTGTGCATCCGCACAGGCTGATCAGGATCCACACTGTTCGCCATTACATAAACAAAACACTCCTCATGCTTCCAACAAGCAATATAGATCGTCATCAATCTACAGGAGTGTGTTATCTGATCAGGATCTACACTGGTCGCAAAAGCCATAAGCCCCATTTCCCCAGTCACATTCGCAACAATAGAGGAACACTTTACACGGAGCCCTGCAGTGGACGTAGAATTTTTTTTAATTTTTTTATTTATTAATTCGTTCCCACGAGATATCAATTCGTTCAATCAATTTAACAATTCGTTCCCAATTCATTCCCAGGAATTAACAATTCGTTCCCAGGAATTAACAATTCGTTCCTTCAATTTAATTGTTAATTCGTGGGAACGAATTGTTAATTCGAGGGAACGAAATGTTAATTCGTGGGAATGAATTGTTATATCGAGGGAACGAATTGTTATTTCGTGGGAACGAATTAATAAAAAAATATCCACGTCCCCTGCGGGGCTCCGTAACTTTACGACTAGTGATGTATGTTCCACCAATACAATCGAGAAATAGGAAGCACAGGCGTCATTTTAAACATGAGCCACTAAATCACCAATAAACAAAGGCCCGAGGGGTTGCAAAGACAGATTGTAGGAAAACTATACACAGAGACACGATGACAAAGGTACCCGCTTGGAACGGTCAAAAGGACTATTTAATTTATCACATGTTTTGTATTCCGAGTGCTAGCATAGCATCCAACATCCAAATTTGAGGTATTACAGCTTTTATGCAAATGAGCTTATGTCGGTCGCAACACATATTTTGTGGGTTGAACTTTTTAAAAACACGGGACTTACGCCATAAAAAATAGTTCTAAAAACTTAGCTTGATCGCCTTTTCAGTGTGCTAAATGTTTTGTTTGCTTTTTTTGTGCTAAATTTATGTTATTGCACATGTTTCCGTAGTTTAAGGGTGTGACAATTAACCGCCATACTTGATTATGATTATGATTATTCGCGATTCGTAACATTTTGAGTTTTCCAAAAATCTATTTTTAACTCGTTGTTGTTGTTGTTGCTGATGTAAAATTTCCGCGCTTATTTTTCGTGAAATGCTTTCCACTAGATTAATTATTATTCCATTAGTATCCACAAACACATACTGCGAAGAAGTTCAGGACGTTCAGTACTTTGATTTTATATAACCTATGGAATAAATTAGCAAAAAGGTAAGCATTGGTGAACATTCACTTATTTCAGCTTCAAAAATCAAATAGTATTTGCTTTTTGTAGCCGAAATATGTGAATTTTAGAATTTATTAGAGCATTTCGATTTGAAAATCAATGAGTATTATTAAATTGTTGCGAGTACTTTATGCTCCAACTTTTTAAAATCAATGCGTATTTAGCTAAAATAAATGCGTAAAATGCACAATAACGCAGCTTATCTGGAGCTTGGTAACTTAGTATGCGTATATAACAGCAGTGGTCAGTGGAAAGAGGAGCTATGACCCTTATGAACTTAGTCCCTTTCTTTCACTGACCCTTTCAATAATTTGCTTGAACACATTTATTTTGTACACGTCAATATGATACCATCCTATCACCAAGCCTACCACCTACAGCCAGGCTAACTAATAAACAGCCACTGAAATGGACATCCGCCACAGTTGGGGACAAAGGATAGTCACAGGTAGGTCAACTGGACATCCTACACATCTACTTCGTGCGGAAATAAACTGGCCAATCAGAGAGGAATGCCGGCTCTCGCTCGGTCATTATGACGTCATCGGTGTGGGTGAGCTGCATGCCGAGACCATCCTGAGGTCAGGATCCGGCAGATCGACATAGAGACACGCCATGTGATTTTGTACCTTCTGACATCTGCGTATGTTCATGAAATACGTTTACAAAATACAATATTTTCCGTAAATAACGCAATTTTGTGAACGTATTAGAAACATGAAACCATTTTACCATCTCCCCATAACCGGAATCTCCAATACTCCATAAAGTGTACATGTCGGAAGATGCAAATTAAAGCGGTCAAGTGCAAGAAGGTGGCTAACTCCTTGTGGGAGTTAGCCACCTTCTCCCACTTACCTCTTCCACAAACACCACCCACTGGGTTTGGCAGCTCAACGTCGGGTTTTCGACGAATTATTTTCTAACGGGCGAACTTGAAACTCTGCTTTGAGGGGTCTCGATTGGTGGTTTAACCCTCACTACGCTGGAGACGGAAATTGTCGTCTGCTGATTTTTTTTATTGTTGCCTTAACTCTTAACAAAAAACCGGTTTTGACAGCACATGAGAATCGTCTCCAGTGGACACGATTCTCATTGCGCTTTCAAAACAGGCTTTTGTTGAAAACAAAACATTTCCGGCAGACGATAACATTTAATTCAGCGTATATAGAGTGCACACTATACAAAGTGCACACTAATATGTACTCAACCGAGTTTAACCCTTTGAATCCGAAAGCCCGCTATATCGGTTTATGCAAACAGTGCAGATCCAGATGAGCCGGCTCGTAACGAGCCGTCTCATCAGGATCTGCCCTTTTTGCAAGTAATTTTCATATTTCTTAGAACAAAAACACCCCCTTTTCATAAATGGACGAATCTGAAAATCAGTTTCTGACCATTGGATTGGTCGGAACATTAGCATATCACAGTCCATTCCAGTTCCTTAGGGTTGAAAGGGTTAAGGACCCGTCCTACCACTGATCATCATATGATTCAAACATAATTGCTTCCTAACTGTGATGTGAAATACGTATGTATAACAAATACTTTTATGTCAACATTGCCTCATTACTGTATACTATACGGTTCATTGAGTGGCCAGCTACACCATCATTGTGCGTTCAAATCATCAGCCAGTTTCACTTGTGCCGTTTGACAAATCGATGGTCTAGTAACATAAGGTCGTAACAGTTACGACCTTATGTTACTAGACCATCGAAATGTAGAATTATGTTTAATGTTGCTGTACGCTTCTTGTGGCCTCATGTAAAGTCAATGAAAATATAATTTAAAAAAAGCATACTCATAAACCAATAGCTACTTACACAAATAAACCATATACATGTATATGTGTTCAATAAATAATAAGCACATTTTTGTGTTTGCATTTTTATTGGTAGCAGTATCTGCATAAAGACTTACTGATAGCATCCATATTGATTATTTATGTAGTAGCTACTGTTTTATTAATAATTTTTTTTTATTAGATTTCCATAGACTTTACATGGGGACACAACATGGGTACAACTACCTTAACATTTATTCAAATGATGGCCAGGGATAGAACGAAAAACTACCGGTTGCGATAGCGATTGGTGCACCTTGAAGTTGAGCGTAAAACACAAGAGTTTTTGGGAATTGTTGTGCATTTAGCGAACCCGGGTTTCAGAACTTATTTTGCATGTTGCTTGCCATATAACCACAGTTTCGGAGTAATGTACATACCTCACCGCATATCCTTTCCACTTCACCAGGTACTCGGAACTTCCCTGTAACGAGATACGCAAATATTGTTGATGTAAAATGCACAGCAGGATGTTCTGTCTGTAACGCAGGGCGACTTCACGGTGCACGATCACGTGGTTACAACAACAACAACGTCGCCCACTCCAAAGTAAGTATTATTTGATATTTTCCTTAATATGCAACGGATTTTGATGAAATATGGCGCAGCAAACGCGTCTTCATGAGCTGCATTTGGTGGTCTATGGAGTTTGACACAGACTTATGTCGTTTTTGCGAAGAATCGATTTCCGTGTCGGAGACACGGAAATCGATTCTTCGCAAAAACGACAGAAGTTTGGGCGAACATAAAGAGACCACCAAATGCAGCTTAACAAGACGCGTTTGATGCGCCATATTACATCAAAGTCCGTTACGTAATAAGGACACTATAAAAGAATACGTACTTTGAATCGGTACTTGTTGTTGTTGTTAGTACCACGTGATCATACACCTTGGACTTGCAGTGCGACTTACTGTAAGTCGCCCTGCGTTACGGACAGAAACTTCGGGTGAAGAATAAACATGTATAGACTCGCTGTGAGCGTATTCGTTATCTACACACCGTCTCTTTCTTCCGCAATCCTACATGTTGTTGTTGTTCTTGTTTTATTAGAAACAGGGGAACCGTTTCGCCGGTTAGATCGCGATGCCTTCCGACCTGATAGACAGTCGGGCACGGATCCGCGCTGATCGCAGCGACGAAACCACGTTTTGTTGTGAAGATATACAAATGATTAGTCTACTTCCGTGTACACGTCATGACACGAAAGATCAGTCAAAACATTATAATTGGGGTAGCGGCGGAGAAAAGGACCATGGTGACGTATCCGACCAGCGAGGAGGCAACGGGTCTGCCAGTCGAATATCGAATAATATTAATTCGATATTCAACTGGCGCATGGCCGACCCGTTGTTTATTGTTTATTGTTTATGTTCGTGAATCGTAGTGTCAGAGCAATGTCGGAGTGAATGATCAAGACATATTAGTAAACATGGATATGCGGACATGCAAGACCACAGTTGCGGGCAGTTACTCTGCAAAAACTACCGTTACAGCCCGTAACTACGACGGTACGAATGTTTTGCTGCCCGCAACTACGACAGTACGTGAGTTTTGCAGAGTTACTGCCCGCAACTACGACGGGAAGTTTTGCAGACCATAGTTGCGGGCAGTAACTCTGCAAAACTACCGTACCGTCCGGTACCGTACCGTACTGCCCGTAACTACGACGGTAGGGGAGTTTTGCAGAGTTACTGCCCGCAACTACCGTGACCATTGTATACGTATACTATCCCGGTCACATAGTTGTGCCATAAGATCCTGGGGACTGTTTCACTAAACTTCTCACGACTAAAATGTAGTTAAGTGCAAAATTATGATAGTCTGTAAATTTCACATTAACAATGTTTTCTTGCACATTAGTTTTGGATTTACATTTATTGAGCATATGCAGCCTATGCTCAATAACTGTAAATCCATCAATTGAAAATTTACAGAAACGAAAAAAAAAAATTTACGAACATTGTAGTCGTACGACGTTTAGTGAAACGGGCGTTCCTCAGCCACTTGATAGGCGACGAAATACTAATATATACGACGAGGTCACATTCCTTCTGTCAGGGGAATATAGGTATTTGTCAAATTATACAATGTATAGAAATCAGTTACATAATATGGCTAATCATAATCATAACATACCAGCACAATCATATTTACACAATTCCCTAACATTTGATTTGTCCGTAGCAAGTCTCTGTCCAAAATTTATATCCCAGTAAACTCGCATGCCGAACTACTTTCCGTAACCGTGAGGCGCAGTTAAAATAATTTTCTTAAGAAAACGGAAAATAAACACATTTTCTTGATGAATTTATTTCAAATGCTGGAATTATAAGGAATGAATGGCCTTTTTGTGGAATTTATCGGGGATATAAACTTGGAAAAGTCGCGGGAATACTGGACGAGGCCTTCCGGCCTTCGTCCAGTATTCCCGCGACTTTTCCAAGTTTATACCCCGATAAATTCCACAAAAAGGCCATTCATTCCTATAATAACCAATAGGATAAAAATAAACAATTGGCGATAAAAAAAATACAATTTTCGAAAAAAAAAAAAATAATTATTTTTGAAAATTGTAATTTTTTATCGCCAATTGTTTATTTTTATCGCCAATTGCGAAAGTGGCTTTTCCAAGTTTATACCCCGATAAATTCCACAAAAAAAAAGGCCATTCATTCCTATAATGACCCAAATGCAATCGTATGCAAGTCTTGTCTACTGAAGAAGATTTTACGAGAACTTTTGATACGTTCGTAAATTACATAAAACGTTGAAGAAATTCTCAGAACAAATGCTGCATTGCTCTGAAAATGTCGATGTCATTTACCGAAACTATCTCAATTTCTGTAAATAGTTTTCATGAGTAACCGCACATCTCATCAAGTACAAAAGCACATGCGATAAGTTGGGTTTACGACCACGGACGTTTCGTACCATGGGCGTTTTGGACCATGGGCGTTTCGGCCGTCTCAGTGGAATTTGGTCCACGGCCACATACAGAACGAGCAATATTTATTATGGCGCATCTCATAGGATATTTCGGCCGAAGATTCAATGTTCCTGGCGATTTGTAGACATATAATATGAACTGCGCACGGAGGCAATTGTCTAGATAGCCGTCAAAACACACAAGTCACCCTGCGCTACATACTTAAAAATCGGGTTAACCCTTTCACCCCTAAGTTACTGGAATGGATTTTGATATGTTAATTTTTCGACCAATCCAACTGCCACAAAATGATTTTCAGACTAGTCCATTTATGAAAAGGGGATGTTTTTGTTCTCAAAAATATGAAAATCACTTGCAAAAAGCGCAGATCCTGATGAGACGGCTCATCTGGATCTACACTGTTTGCCAATACTACTATACAGGCCTGTGGTGTTGAAAGGGTTAATGTAAACTAAGCTTCTGATTGACGAGCATCCATGCCGTGCCGAAAGATACTGCCAGGAAATCTCTCCGTGTGACACCGGTTAGGAAAAGTTCGCTTCCGCGTTCGAAAATGAAAATGAAAGTTGATCAATGGTTTTTTTTTCATTTTCTATTTCCAAGGAATATACATTGTAAATGCTGAACATATTTGTGGCTGTGACTGAAGAAATTGGATCGGATCAGGATCTGCACTGTTCGCTATTCCATCATTATCAGGCTACAAAAGCCCCATTTCTCCAGTCACAGCTACAGTCAGTTTGAAATAACTTTGTTTTGTTTTGTTCCAAGTCGGCACCGGGCGTTTATTAGATGTAATTATTTGGATAAAATCAGCAACAAAATGTTGCTAACAAAATGTTGCTGTGACTGGAAATTAAATTAATGGGGCTTATGGGTTTTGTGCCCAGTGTAACTCCTGATCAAATAGCACACTCCTGTACAATGATAACAATCTATATTGTGCTAGAATAATGGCTGGTGTTTCATTGATGGAATGGCAAACAGTGCAGATCCTGATCAGACTGTGCGGATGCACAGGACTGATCTTGGATCTACACTGATAGCCAACCAACCCCATAAGCCCCATTTCTCCAGTCACAGCCACAAATCGGTTCATTGTCAGTGTCACAACTGGTGAAGTGGAGGGAAGAGGGAGCGCTTATTAGGACATATAATTTAACTAATCAATGAAGTTTGCCCACTGAAACCGTGAAATGAATGGGATATCTCCAAGTTTTCTGCTCTTTGGATGGTGAACTCGTGTGATAAACAGCACCCGGCTCATTCACAATGATCACTCGTTTCTGTACAGAGCTCCAGATAAGGTGGGTATTTGAGTAAATACCCAATTAAAATTGCCAAGAACCCAATCGAAATCAAGAGTAGTGAGTATCAAAAAAAAAAAAGAATGAAAATTTATGGTATCTTTATCATGCTGTAGAAAACAATAAACAGACCACAAATATATGCATGTTTTCTTATTTTCCCATGAAAACACATCTTGGTATTTCATTAGAATTGTCTCCAAGGAGACAATTCTAATGAAATACCAAGATGTGTTTTCATTTAGAAGCAAACTATTCAATAAGTGCGGTCTGCTGATGTGTAAACAGTAGTGAGTAGTGTAATTCTATTTTACACAATTAAAATTTTGAAATACCCAATTACTTCAGAAATGATGGAATGACAATACTCAATTACTAATTCCTTATCTGGAGCCCTGTCTGTATGATATGAAATTTACTCGTTTGAGATCATCTAAGTGTATAAGTTCTAAAAATACTACACCCACTCCCTGCTATTTTCACGGATGGTGCAATACAAGTCATTTCATACTCATCACCTATCATGTTTATATTTGTTGTAACACATGTCTTATCATATTACAACAAAAAAGATAGTAATCTTTCCGCAATAATACAATTAATATGTTCAACAAATCAGCAAAATCAGGAACATGTTGCGAAATCTAAAATGGATGCCATTTAGCGTTCAGTAGAAACTAATTCGTGTGCCGAAACGTCGGAAAAGTGGGTTCCTCGTTTTTGCTGAATTGTAGAAAAAAATAAACACACACTTTTTATTTTTACTGGTAGGTACACGTGTAGCGAAAATTCCAAATTATGCTAAGCTAATTATCTCCCCTACTTAACAAGGTTTCTGATAGCATGCACTCGAATATAACACATTATTTTGGGAATGTGATCAAATAAAATGGTGTGATTGATTTATACATGTACTGTATACATCATTTACTGTGTATGAAGTGAAAAACATATATTGGATATCGAGACATTACCCGAGATAGTCGATTTAACAGATCAATACATACGGTTTATAATCAATGATATGCTGGAAGTATTGCTCACATGTTTATAAGAATAAATACAGCAGAACCTCTCTACACCGGACAGCATGGGGACCCTGTGCTTAATTCAGATGGGTTTCAATGTCATGTATGTCATTGTCGTGTCTGTTCATGATTGAAAAATGACAAAAACGATTAATGGAGTGCTTAATTGCATTGGAGCCTATCTAAACCGGACACCCTGGGGAACCAGGGGTGTCCGGTTTAGAGAGGTTCCACTGTATCAGCGATTTCTGTTTTTTAAATTTTATAAATGGTCACCTTAAAAAGTTTAACAATGAACACGTGATTTCTGGTGGAGTTGGACTAACACGCACCTAACCGTCGGTTTCAAGCACACTATTCAAGTATTTTGATTATTGTGGGGACCCCGTGTGTTTAGAGAGGTTCCACTGAATATGAATCATAGAAACACATTAGCATAGTTGATGTAATCAAATATAAAATGTTCGGTTGATAGATTTGAAACAATATTACAGATAAGATCAACCATGTGATTTTGTACCCAAGATGTGTGAAAAATATTTACGACATTTACGATATTTTCAGTAAATCATGTCGAAAGTTGACAAAATGTTCAACATTTGCTCTGAAAATTTGGCAACCTTCAACGTGATTTACAGAAAATACACAGGGTCTGTCAATAATTTTTCATAAAAAATCAAACATCTTCTTAGGTACAAGATCACATGGGGTGGCTTATATTAATTTGGGGGTGGTGTAGGAGTAACTGTATGTGAATCGTCGTACTTTGAAGGATGGTTGGGTACAGAATAGATTCAGTAATACAAGTCCAACAGGAAAGTCACAATTATCTGACCATATCAGTGAACGAATGTGACGGAAACTATCCATGACAGTGAGTGATACTGATACACTAACTGGAAAATTGGTTACAATAAAAATGGCGAACAGGGATCTAACGAGATGCGCGGCCAGCGTAGCCCGCGCGGTCTGATCTGGGGCTACACTGGTCGCAATTCAGTAAAATCTCCCAGATACTCATCTCACAGTGGGATTTGCTGGTAAGAGAGATATCACAGAGTTCGCAGTAATCGGGGTCGGAATAACTGGGGTTGCACTGCCGAGACAGACGGACATTTCAAGGAAGGCGTTGGCCCATATAGAAATATACATGTACCGTATATATGTACAGTGGAACCTCTCTAGACCGGACACCAAGAACACACCCATGATCTTATTTTTGAAAGGTTTCTTGGTCATTTATCTCAGGTGATAATATATGTTCGTGATCACATAGCACACACCTATAGCTCAGAATGATCACATGTCTGATTTGCAGAGAAACCTCTCTAAGCCGGACACCCTGGGGACCTCCCTGGGTGTCCGGTTTAGAGAGGTTTCACTGTACATACGCCACCATGACAGCGCGTTTTTCAATCTCTGGAACACGCGAAACATGACTAGATTTTAATGTGTTAATCACTTTTAATACCGATGTTTTCTAGTCGTCTATGCTATATCTGTTTCGTTGATCGTGATATACAACGCTAAATTAAGACACATTTAATGGCGAATAGTTACCGTGGTGTAAAATGCAAATCGATACCGCTTTTTATGTCATAATTTAATTTCCAGCCAATGACGCATCGTACACCACGTTGTGGTTTACCGGTTTGAACAAGTTTTCGTGAATTTTAGATATTGACATGTGCTAAACAATACATATTTAACATGAACTATAATGTTTTTAGAAAAATAAACAAAACTTACCCGTCTTTTCCTCTTCTTTTTGATATAATCTGCAATAAACACTCGGTCTCCCATCGTGCCGCTTCGACACTCCGACATGAAGTATCGACCAGCGCATGGAGTGACGCAGTAAGCTCAAGTAAGCCGCATGTTGTAAACAATATCGTGCTAAATATAGACATGACCTTGCGACGTTGAAGTAAACACTAGAGGTATGTTCGATTGTTACTATGATGCGTTGTGATGTAGTTGTTTGCATTTATGACAATAGCAACACTGGACACATTATAAACACACATGCACATGTTGTCTCAATGTTTACTGGTGTGTGGCTGTGACTGGATAAATGGGGATTATGGGTTTTGCGATCAGTGTAGATCCTGATCAAATAACACACTCCTGTAGCCTGTTAACTATCTATATTCATTGTTAGAAGCATGGTGGCTGATTCATAAACGGATCGTGGGAACATTCACATGATTGACGATCATGATCGATCATGACCAGACTGTGCGGATGCGCATGCTGATCTGGATCTGCAAATTGATTTTTGGCTGTGACTGGAGAAATTGGGTTTAACCCAATTTCTCCAGTCACAGCCACAAATCAGTTATTTTTCAATGTCAGAACTGGTGGTGGGCGTTTTATCAGGATACACTGTTAATCATTCCATCAATGAAACGTCCACCATACTTCTAACAAGCATAATCTCTATCAGGCTACAAAAGTGTGCTATTCGATCAGGAGCTCATAAATCCCCATTTATCCAGTCACACCCACATATGAAGACGAACAGCTGTTTGAACAAGGTGCATGATCACTAAGTTACAACAACAACAACGTCGCCCACTCCAAAGTAAGTATTCTTTGATATTTTCCTTAATATGCAACGGATTTTGATGAAATATGGCGCAGCAAACGCGTCTTCGTGAGCTGCATTTGGTGGTCTAGTGAGTTTGGCACAAACGTATGTCGTTTTTGCGAAGAATCGATTTCCGTGTCGGAGTTTTTGCGAAGAATCGATTTCCGTTTTTGCGAAGAATCGATTTCCGTAACACGGAAATCGATTCTTCGCAAAAACGACAGAAGTTTGGGCGAAAATACAGAGACCACCAAATGCAGCTTAACAAAACGCGTTTGATGCGCCATATTTCATCAAAATCCGTTACGTAATACGGACACTATAAAAGAATTACGTACTTTGAATCGGTACTTGTTGTTGTTGTTAGTACCACGTGATCATACACCTTGTTGAATATCTGACCGGGCTCTCAGACCCAACTGGGGACCCAACTATGCAGTTTGCGTAAAGTTTGCGAAAAATCCGATTAATTTTCTTTCTTCACATCCGAAGTGTATGTTGCTAACTTACCACTAAGTTGAACCGTCTCGTCGAGACAGGTGTTACATGGAACGGGTGGTCAGTATGTTGGTGTTATATGCATGGGTATTTTTTGTGGATTTTGGGTAGATGTGGGTGGATTTCGTTGGTTTGGGTAATTTGTGCAAGTACTAATGCTCAATCGTTGCACACGACAGAAATTGTCAATTATCTACACATTCACCGTTCCGAACCTTCGGATCCCTTTTACACTGTCAACATACTCACAAAGGAACAGTACATTACCGTACGTATATTAAGGCTGAATTTGTACTGTTTGTCACTTATTAAGGCTATAGTCTGTTTCACGAAACCTGCCCAAATTTTACAGCTATATAAACAATGCAAAAACAATATTTTTTTGATAATATTAAATTAAAGCAAAATTTATAAAAGAGGTAGAGGACTTGTGGGAGGAGTCAAAAAACTATATATTTTTTTAAATTGACTGCGAAACCTGGCTAGATAGCTTGGAAATGATCTAACTAAGAAAACAAAAGTTAAATTTTAAAAATCGGTCCAGTATTTCTGAAATTCTAAAAAATTTCCCCATGTTAAATCCGTGAAGATGTCTATGGGGATTTAACATGGGGAAATTTTGTTTTCGCAATAAAATCAATATTTGACCAAATTTCACGAAATAAAAAGAAGGCTCATTCTTAAATTTTCCTTTAATTTAATACTATCGAAAAAAATATTGTTTTTGAATTGTTTATATGGCCGTAAAATTTGGGCAGCTTTCGTGAAACAGACTATAGGTTTGTATTGTTAAGTCTCTTTAACGACTATTGGACTTAGTATAGATGAAGCGGGGTTTTTGAACACAGTTTATATATTTTATTGTACATGTGACTGTAAATGATAAATAACAGTCAATATACACAAAGTGGTCGGCATATAATCCAACTAAATTTTAAAGTTACAACACAGTTCGGGAAATCCGAACGATACAACTATTACAATAATGAACTATAGACGGTAACTCCGTAAACGCATGGAAAAGTCCAGCGACTCTACATAACACGTAGTCCTTCACTGAGATGTACACATAGATCCTCTTTTTTATCTAAAGTGTGCAACCACAAAAATATATGATGGCAGAGGAAACGTAATTAATTTGCATTGACAGAATGTGTCAAACATAAAAACAGTTTTGGCCATCAGATAAAATCCTGCATAAACATATAACTGATGAAATGTAACCCATAAACAATTGTTTGTGTTGACAGACACATTATATGGAGGAAACGCAATGACAGACAATGACCATTTTGCCTTATTAGATAATAAGATTAACAAGTATATGAGTTTGACATCTAAATGCGTTTATAAGTCTATAATGTTGCCTTTAAGCAGAGAACTGGCATATCTTTTGTACCAATCTGATACAATCAGGCAGTTTTCATAATCAATTAATGACAGCTGAAATGGTTGACGAATAACGATGTGAAATGTGCATAATTATTACTACCATAATACGTATACGTGTAACTCGCGGGATGTGACGTAAATTGTATGTTCGTAACAATGCACCCAAACCACCAGTTTGTCCGGTTAGCGCAATCGGTAACGAGCGCGCTTCTCATCAATGCGGCCCCGGGTTCGATCCTCGGCCGGGGCAGTATGTGAGGTGGTATGGTAGTCGCCAGATCGGACAAGTGGGTTTCCTCCGGGTACTCCGGTTTCCTCCCACATTAATGACCGCCCTTACGCCTTCATCTGTGCCAACGAAAGCATTTGTATAAGTGCTCTCGCGCTTGATTGTAATCGTTGTAAAATAAATAAAGTTTAAAGTTTAAACCACCAGATATACCGAGATAACCCATTAAAACACCGAAATATTAACCGTTCTTCAAGAACCTGTCGTAACAGCATATTCATTTTATTAGAAAGGAGAAAACATGCAGAAAGTCGACGATCTTGTGTGTCTCACCAGGGGGCCCGTTTCACAAAATTTCGTACGACTAAAATGTTCGTAAGTGCAAACTTATGATAGTCTGTGAATTTCACATTAAACAATGTTTTCTAGCAAACAATTATTGGATTTACATTTAGTGAGCATAGTCTGTCTGCCTATGCTCAATAAATGTAAATCCATCAATTGAAATTTCCAGACGGATCCTAAAATTTGCACTTACGTAACATTTTTAGTCGTACGCATTTAGTGAAACTGGCCCTGGGTCCTAACGATGCATTCGTAATATTCGCAAGACTAAGACAATTCGTGCAAAATGTATTATTAGTACAACACTTGCCAGATTTACATTTATTGAGACAGTCGACGTAGAAAAGTATTTCGTGGATGTGTTCGTGTGACAAGTCATGGGCGGATTCAGGGGGGGGGGGGGAGCCCCCACATAAAGTTCGCCGAGTAAATATTTGTTTACAAGTTACAAGGCACGTTTCATGCCAGTGCCATGTATTCCATGCATTTTTCGGTCGTTGTCTTATTGTTTCAAAATTTAAACGTTTTCAACTCAAAAATCATGTCTAAACATACCGTGACAGTGTCAATATTTGTGTTCCAAAATGCGTCAGAACGCAGGAAATGCGATGTAGATTTCAAAATATTTCTGGGGGGAAATGCCCCCGGACCCCCCTAGCCTCCGTTCGGTCGACTATTTTGCAATACTTGACTATATTATCGAACGAGCTTAGCTCGTTCGATAATATAGTCAAGTATTGCAAAATAGTTACGCCCCCCTAACCCGAAATCCTGGAATCCGCGCCTGCAAGTGTGTATGCAGGTGACACATGGTGAAGTTAGTTAACCGCATTAATGTGAGAAGCTAATTAATTAACATTTTCGTAAGAACATTTTTATCGTAAGAAGTTTAGTGAAAACCCACCCCAGAGGGCCGTTTCACTAAACTTCTTACGACTAAAATGTTCGTAAGTGCAAATTTAGGATCGTCTGGAAATACCAATCGATGGATTTACATGTACATGTGTATTGAGCATATGCTGCATAGGCTGCGGCTGCATATGCAGCCTATGCTCACTAAATGTAAATCCAATAATTGTTTACAAGAAAACATTGCTAATTTGAAATTTACAGACTATCATAATTTTGCACTTACGAACATTTTTTAGTCCTACGAAGTTTATTGAAACGGCCCCAGGTGTTTGAACAGATGGTCAATATGTTGGTGTCATATGGGTATATTGGTGGATTTTGGGTAGGTTTGGGTGGATTTAGTTGGTTTTGGGTAATTTACATAGTTGTGTGCAACTACTAATGCTCACACATCACACACGACAGAAATCACCAATTATCTACACATTCACCGTTCCGAACTTTCCGGCCCTTTTGTACTGTCAACTATCCAGTTATAACGTGTAATTCGCGCGGGTGACGTAACTTGTATGTTCGTAAAAAATGCACACAAACCACCAGATATACCAAAATAACCCATAAAAACCGAAATGTGGACCGTTCTTCAAGAACCTGTGAGTGACACGGGCCCCATGTCTCATTTACTTGTGAATCCACGCCCCTGCTAATCCTAAATCCTGGCGCCACACCTGACAATCAACTGTTCTGGTCTAGTGCATATACTGTGAAACCTCTCTAAGCCGGACACCCTGGGAGGGTTTACACTGTAAATCAGGCATTTGATCATTCTGAGCCATATATTTGTGTAATATGCTATCACGAGCAGACATTATCACCTCAGATAAATGACCAAGAAACTCATCAAACATAAGAAAGATCACATGCATTTTCTTGGTGTCCGGTTTAAAGAGGTTCCACGTATAGAAACCTTCTCAGGTGCATATATCTGGTAACAGCCAAACAAATGCAAAGGGGGGCGGGATTAAACCTGAAACAATCGGTGTTCGGCACATTTGATTCTGCCCATGCTGTCCTTTCTACGGGTAAAACGCTTACACACACCCTTGGACATTAGACGATGCTTTAAAACCACTTGCCCGAGTTAGGAAAATCACTGGTACTCTAAATCCGAGGGTTTCTAATCTTCGAGTCTCATATTTAAACCTTCGAATTTCGAGCTGACAACTTCGAGTTTTGAGTTAAAACAGTCGAATTTCGATTTGACAATAAAATGTTTCTGTATATCTACATGGAATTAATATATATACCTACACTATGTTTAAATACATACACTTTCAGGACCAAGAATATTAATTTCAGATTATCTTTAGGACGATACTTTAAAATATATTTTCGATCACATACCGCCGCCGACTTGCATCTTTAGAGACCGTCTTCCAGATAACGCGAGTACGCGTTATTTTACAGGAATACCTAATCGAATACAACTCCAGGTGAATGGCTAAAAATAACCATGACCGTCAATGAACCGTGCATGCAATATTCATAAGCAGTTTATACAAACTTGGTGTTTCTATGCGCAATATCATTGATTTAGACAACACGAATATTATAGTGAGTCAAATTGCGCGTGAAAAGTCACCCACATGTAGCTGTGGAATTTGTGTTTCTATTTTGTATTTACGTAGTAATTTAACTGCTTGGCAACTCGATGAGCAACTCGATGTCGTCTACTTTCGCTTTAGTGTTTGGTACGGGGGCCGCGGCTGATGTTGCAGGGAATGGAAGTTGGTCATTTCACGGAAAGGGGTGCGAGACGGGTAAAAATAGACAAAAGTGGCACAGCTAATTACTACAAGAGAAACGATACTTTGAGCACGGTTCGTCCGCCCTCATGGGGGGGGGGGTCCCAAAATGATATATATTCAGTCAGTTAACCCTGAAATTATAATAACCAAAGTCACTTCGCCCGTTCCCCTAAAAGTAATACTATGAATAATCATATTACTCTTATAAGGGGCATAACCAGATTCAACTCTCACATACAAATGTACAAATGTACGACGAGGTGATCTGCGATATATATGTGATAAATGGGATGTTCTGCGCCATATATTGTTTAAAACAATATGGGACAGAACCCCCATTTATTATATGTATGCCAGCTTTAAATAGCGAGCTGATTTATCATTATGGATGATACATGCGGAAAACCGTGCTCTAATTTATTTCCCCACCCCACCCACATACACCTACCATGTCCGGTTTTCCTAATAATCAAGGATGAACGCGGAAATACGGATAAAGCGGGACTAAATTCAAGCAATACGCGAAAAAAATGGGTTTATTTGTAGATTTGAATCGTAGGCCCTATGCATTAACCCAACTATAGGCCAGAAATTAAATTGCGTCGCCTGAATACCAAATCATGGTTTTGTAAAAACATACATTTTGTATTTATAATACAGAAAAAATAAAAAATGAAAGTCATGCAGAGCATGATGTTATTAGCCGATCAAATCAGGGTAAAGTGCATCGAACATATGTAGGTGTCTCTGGTAACATTGTCAATGGTAAACTATTTTCGACCACAGTTCTGTACCCAGCGTTGACATTTTTTCTAGATTTTGTGCAGGTTTTGGAAACCCGTTCCCAAATCCATCCAATAGCAGCAATGCCATAGCAGCAATGTTTTGTTGTCACCATTATGTTGCGAAATATTCCAGCGTAACACCTGTACTGTATGCTCTATTTATCTACAAATTACACTCCGCAATACACAAAGTTGTAGTCACTGTGTGTTTGTCCGAATTCTGTGGCAGCACGCGAGTGGGCGGAGCTACCAGGGCTATATATATCTAGCGGTTACAGTGTCATCTAAAAATAGACGCAAGCTCCTGCGTATTCAGGCACATGCCCAGATTGGCCTAATGTGCCCCATCCGTGATTTTTTGCGCGATGTCGGGCGCAAGACAATCAATAATTTGCGGCATTGACAATAATTAAGGGGATTGCCGCAATCGCGCGTGCTGGATGCATCCCTGCCATCCCTGCATGATATGTAAACAAATCAAAGTTGGCTATGAAGGGCAATTCTTCGTTTTGATTGGTGGAAAATTTTGTGAATATTAACTAGCGTCAAATGACGCGCATACGCGATCCAATGTGATAAACCCGAGATGCTGGGATAAACCCGAAAATGCTGGGGTTGCTAGTAAGGAGATTTTGAGCAGAGGTCGATTATAAATTAGCCGAATAAACACATTTTACGCGATTATACGTGGCTAAAACTTGTTCTGTTTAATAAATAAAAGCTTTAAATTAGCCCAATAATCGGCGTATGTTGGCGTATATGGCCATTAGAGCCAACTATGGACTTCAAACAACAAAAATAACTTCCGGGTTAAATCTCTTCCGGCGTTCAGCTCATTACATATTCAAAATTGTGTTATTTGGCCTATAAGTAAAAGTTTTAACGGAGATAATTGCAAAAAATGCAAACTTTATCGGTTGATGCAATTTGGAAGTGATACAGAAAAATTCGCGTTCGTAGATTACCGAATAGCGGAGAAAAGGGTTGCTACAAACTTTTTCAGAATTCGATGGATAACCAATATATTAGCCGATCTATATATAAATAGATCGGCTAATAATAACTAGCGTTGCGACCCTCCCTGTTCCACGTAAAATCTGTCATGTGTTTGTAGACAATTAACCATATTAAAGCCCCTATACGGCTCAAGTTGCCGAATTTGGCCTCCTATTGGGTTTTCCCACACATAAATCCAACAGGTTTCTATTTACACACACTTTGAAACTGTTTGCATTCATTTTGGTACAAAAATTAGTTTGTAGTCGATGAAAATATCAATATTTGTTGATAAACAAACAGAAGGTGCGTGTTTCAAAGCCCGATCGATTTTCCGATAGACGCACGGGTCAACTCCTCAACTCTACGATTCGCGGCCGATGAATTCCGATAGCCGGAGTTTATCGACTCGCTTCCGAGCCGAAGCCGTTGTGTTACGGAAATGAAATTGTCAATATTGACATTTTGCACTGGTACACAAAACAAGTTTTTGTTGTCTTCACATTGCGATTAAGATGTAAATCTCAAGACTTGAGATGTATCTATTAGGCAGTATATGTTAGTTTTGTGTACTAAATCAGTTGCCAAACATGTTTTTGTGTTTGAAAAAATCGGAAATTGTAATACTGAGCCGTTCAGGGCCTTTAAGTTCGAAAATTAAGAAACGTATAATAAAAATGTCTTCCTCAATTATTTTTAAATGAGGAAATTGCGTGAAGTGTTGAATTACATTGTAGTTCTATGGGATTTTAACACGGAACATTCAGTAACGCCATGAGAACGTCGTTCGAACCAATGGAGCGTCAGATAATTTTAAGTATAACCCGGATGTCCGTATTTAGTAAAATATGATGCAAGCTGTTATCAGACAGGGGTGTATCCGTTCAATGAATACAGAGTTTACTGATAAAGGTGCTGTTATACTTGACTGTGACTGGAGAAATGGGGCTTATGGGTTTTGCGACCAGTGTAGATCCAGATCAGCCTGTGCATCCGCACAGTCTGATCAGGATCTGCACTGGTCGCCGTTCCATCAATGAAACACCCATCATTCTTCTAACAAGCTATTTGATCAGGAGCTACACTGATCAGAAATCCCATAAGCCCCATTCCTACAGTCACAGCCACATGTGTTTCGCCAATGCAGAAACGCCGACGGATAATAATTTAAATATATATTTTGACATCCACTTGTTACCCTGGTGCCAGTGCCGACGGCGTATTTTTGGTCAATGCATGCTGTGATACACATTCATTTCATGGTTAGTGGAGTGAACAAAAGTGAGTGTGTGTTAGTTTAAACATAGTTTATTGCATATAAGTGTGTGTTACGTCCCAGCAACAACTAAGGTTATGTAGGGACGGGACCTCGGCTTTATGGATTTACATTTATTGAGCATAGGCTGCATTTGCAGCCTATGCTCAATAAATGTAAATCCATCAAAGTCTCATCCGAAGGGAGTGGGATGTACGTGTCTTACGCACTCACACCGCCTATGAATACCCACCACACATTATATTTTGTAAATGAAAACAAAGTCTGGCGAATTTGCATTTATTTGTAAGATTTGTTGCTCACCTGAGCCGAAGCGAGATATTGTGACCGCTTTTCTTCCACTCGTCCGTCGTCGTCGTCGTCCGTCCTCCGTCCGTCGTCCGTCGTCTGTCAATACTTTCCGATCTCGTCTTCTTCTTAACAGCTTGACCGATGTTGACCAATCTTCACGGAGATGATATATGTGTTATTCTTTTTCAATTGTGTTAAAATGGGCGTTGTCGCATACCCAAGATGACCACCGTAGAAAAGTAGGTCAAATTCTTAAAACTTAAAAAAAATCTTCTTCTCACGAACCGCCAGACAGATTTCGACGAAACTTGACAGACATATCGATATTCAATGATCTTTCAGAATTGTTAAAATGATGACCCCGGGATCAAAATGGTCAAGTATGGGTCAAAATACAAATTTCACCAAATATGGTCATCTTTATATCAAATCGAGGAAACGATCAATTTGCAACATTTGTTGTCGAAATCGGATGATTACGTCATCGAGGATGGCCGCCGAAAGGTCGAAAGGCATCAAGGAGATGATCACTTGGCCAAGTCGGGGGGTAAAATTTCACATTTGACCAAATATGGTCATGTCATTTATCAAATCGAAGGTATCGATGAGACGATCTCTCTGGAGCATGTTTTTTTGTTGAAATCAATGATTACGTCATCCAAAATGGCCGCCGAAAGTTCCATAAAAATCACTTTTGTAAGACGCTTAATCCTTTGAACCCACAGCCCGATATAGCGGTTTATCCAAACAGTGCATATCCAGATGAGGCGGTTCGTAACGAGCCGGCTCATCAGGATCTGCACTTTTTGAAAGTAATTTTCATATTTTGAGAACAAAAGATACCCTCTTTTCATAAATGGACTAGTCTGAAAATCATTGTGTGATGATTGGATAGGTTGCAAAATTAACATATCAAAATCCATTCCAGTGACATAGGGGTGAAAGGGTTAATTTCACAATAATGGGTTAGCCACCTTAAGAGGTGGTAGATCACATGATTTGTGTCATTATATTTTGTATTTGCTTTGTTTTCCTTTTCGGTAACTTGAAAGGATTTTGATAAATTTATTTTGCAACAAATCCAATCGTCACAAAATGATTTTCAGATTAGTCCATTTATGAAAAGGGGGTGTTTTTGTTCTGAAAAATATGAATATCACTCGCAAAAAGTGCAGATACTGATGAGACGGCTCGTCACGAGCCGGCTCATCTGGATCTACACTTTTTGCCAATACCACTATGGATACAGGCCCGTGGTGTTGAAATGGTTAACCCCCATTGAATGTACACATTTTGAGACAACATGAACAATTATTCAAATGACTTTTTATGAACTTGCAAGCGAATGTTGATGTAACTTGGTATATACATGTATAATCGACAGTCCGTGCAGTTTTGTATTTACTTTATAATGGGCATACTACTTTCAGGTATATACGCTACACAGGAGGACAAAATCTCCCCCCCCCCCCCCCCGTGACATAATCACCCCCCCCCCCCCCCAGCATGATTTTTGACACAGGAGGACAAAATCCCCCCCCCCGTCTAAAATTGTGTCCTACCTTGAATTTTTTATGGGGGAGGGGGATTATGTCCTACCTGTGATTTTAGACGGGGGGGCGGGGGGGGGGGGGGGGGTTGTCCTCCAGTGTCAAAATCTATGGGGGGGATTATGTCCGGGGGGGATTTTGTCATACACTCACGCTATTTCCGTACACGTGTTTGTTTCTTGGACGTCTCGTTATAAAAGACAGACGGCCGCATCAGTATACGTGCACAGAGATGATAGACAGTGGCTAAGCACACTATACAGTGGAACCTCTCTAAACCGGACACCAAGAAAACACCCGTGATCTTATTTTTGATGAGTTTCTTGGTCATTTATCTCAGGTAATAATGTCTGTTCGTGTTCGCATAGCACATTAATCTATGGCGCAGAATGTTCAAATGTTCTGATTTGCAGTGAAACCTCTCTAAGCCGGACACCCTGTTCCAATGTGTCCGGTTTAGAGAAGTTTCACTGTATCAGCGATTTCTGTTTTTAAATTTTAGAAATGGTCACCTTAAAAAGTTTAACAATGAACACGTGATTTCTGGTGGACTGACAAGTACATAACCGTCGGCGTTAATCTTGCCCAGATATCAACGCCTCGGAACATCTGTTAGCATTCTCAACTCGCAATCCAGCAGTTTGTACGGCTGATACTGTGCTGTAGCACAGCTCAGACTCAAACAACAACGCTGCTTGATTTCAAGCACACTATTCAAGTATTTTGAAATAAAAGAATTTACAAATATAGGCAAGATTAACAGGCGGTGACGTATTACAGATTAGTCAGTTTCTGATACATACAAGCGTGAGTTTTATAAAATAACAATAGGACAGCGTAATAATGGCAATAGTATGGAGACCCGCAGGGGACATGGATTTTTTGTTTTTTTTATTAATTCGTTCCCACGAAATAACAATTTGTTCCCTCAATTTAACAATTCGTTCCCCCCTCGAATTAACAATTCGTTCCTACGAATTAAAAATCCCACGAAATGACAATTCGCTCCCTCAATTTCGTTCCCACGAATTAATAATTCGTTCCCTTGGGAATTATTTGTTATATCGTGGGAACGAATTGTTAAATTGAGAGAACGAATTGTTAATTCGTGGGAACTAATTGTTAAATTGAGGGAACGAATTGTTATTTCGTGTGAAAGAATTAATAAAAAAAAGAATGTTACGTCCCCTGCAGGGCTCCGTACAATAGACTGATACTGAATGGTTAGTCAACCATAAATTACGACAACTACAGCTAACATTCAGGACACGATCTCCTGACTAATTACAATGCGCATGCCCACACATGACTCGGTAAAAAGTAGATCAATACATGATCTATTTCTACGATATAACGTTTTGTCATTGTCGCGAGAAGAAGCGTGACACATTTTCTTCTTACGGGTCATGTGCCTAGTACGGAGGGAGCCCCACAGGGGACGTAGAATCTTTTTATGCCGCCGGGTTTCGAAGAAACGGGTGGCATATAGTGTTTGGGACCGTCCGTCTGTCACACTTTTCGGTTAACCACTTTGTCACAGTTTCTCAAATATGCTGCAGGTGGCATCCGCGTTCGACAGATGCATTTCTTGTTTTTATTAATTCGAATTCCCACGAAGTAACAATTCGTTCCCACGAATTAACAATTTGTTCCCACTAATTAACAAATTGTTCCCACGAATTAACAATTCGTTCCCTCAATTTAACAATTTATTCCCACGAAATAACGATTCGTTCCCTCAATTTAACAATTCGTTCCCACGAATTAACAATTCGTTGCCTCTATTTAACAATTCGTTCTCAGGAAATAATAATTCGTTCCCACGGGAACGAATTGTTATATCGTGGAACGAATTGTTAATTCGAGGGAACGAATTGTTAATTCGAGGGAACGAATTGTTAAATTGAGGGAACTAATTCTCATTTCGTGGGAACGAATTGTTAATTCGAGGGAACGAATTGTTATACCATGGCAACGAATTGTTATACCATGGCAACGAATTGTTATATGGTGGCAACGAATTGTTATTTCGTGGGAACGAATTAATAAAATAAATCCATATCCCCTTCGGGGCTCCGTAGCCTAGCGTAGTCCTAGATCAGCCTGCGCATCCGCGCAGTCTGATCAGGGGCCTACACTAGTCGCTATTATGGCAATCTAAACAGTGTGTATGTACCTAAATAACAGCGTTGGTCATGTTCTGAGTTACTGGTACTGAAATGTGGCTGTGACTCGAGAATTGCGGCTTATGGTATTTGTGACCAGTGTAGCTCCTGATCAAATAACACACTTATGTAGACGGATATCGATCTACGCTGTTTGTTAGAAGCATGACTGGAATTTCTTTCATCGGTGGAATAACGAATAGTGTAGATCCTGATGAGACTGAGCGGTAACCCGAATTGTCTGTCTACAGTGGGGTCAGCGTGTAAGTGCACACACGAACGAACACGACAGGTTGGAACGCTGTAAGTGCACACACGAACGAACACGACAGGTTGGAACCAACATGTCGTGTTCGTTCGTGTGTGCACTTACACGCTGACCCCACTTTAATCATGTATAAAAAAAAATGTAAATATTTTTCTGCATTTTTTCTCATTTCGCATCAAAAGTGTATGTTGTTACCACTCAGTTGAACCGTCTCGGCGAGACGGTTCAACTGAGTGGTAACAACATACACTTTGGGTGGTAGCGAACCAACCTGTCGCGTTCGTTCGTGTGTGCACTTACACGCTGACTCCACTGTATAACGCAGGGTTGCGTTACAGACACAACATTCAGGATAACTATGTGTATGCACATGTTGATCTGGATCTACACTGGTCGCAAGCCCATAAGCCCCATTTCTCCTGTCACAGCCACACATAAATTACATGTGTACTTCAAAAGAAAACAAATCATTATATTTTGTTGATAACTATAAAAAAATATTACTTATTCACGCAGTGTAATCTCTTACTTGATCCCATCCAATTGTTTTATATTCTTTTCTTGCATGATTTGAAAATTACTCCTACGTGAAAGAGAACGTAGCGAAGTTGACAAAACCCGATACTGAAATGCAGGCCCTGATCAGACTGCGTTCTGGGGCTGCACTGGAATTACAGATGACATCATTCTTTGGCAATAAAACACGGCGTCGATAAACATAAGAACACATAAACAGGGTCGGATGTCACAGTTACGTAAGTAATGTTAGATCATTTACGTAAAAGTGTGCTATAATTTATACCTAATACGTACACAACTCTATCCGGGCATGTTACACGTTACTACTTGTTACACTGGTGTCCCGTATCTGGAACAAGCCACAGGCATTCGGCGTCATTCGGCTTTCACGATGAAAGTCGAAACACGCCGAATGCCTGTGGAGGAACACGCGATATATCTGCATATCTGCTTGTTTGAACGTATTGTTTGTTGACTGATATTTGACTGACGTATTGTTTGTCCATAATCTAGTCTCATTCATACATTATTGGCTTTTATTGCGGTAGTGATTGTTCACAAGTTTACATTACATGTATTGAATTGTTATGTTCATGTGTGAATCACTCTAATCAAAGTATGAAATTGTTTGCCCCTTGAGGGCCCTTAATTGGAAATAAAATCATGTATCTTGTATCTTGATACACATGACAATGATCTGCACCCACATGCCCAGGCGCGAATACAGGGGGGGGGGTCCAGGGGGTCCACAACCCCCCTGCTCCAGGCAAAACAAAAAAGAAAATCTACAATACTCGAATAGTTGGATGACTTTTTCGTGGCCTAGGTGTCAGGAAATCGCATTTAAAAATGTCCTGGGGGAGCACCACCAGACACGTATTTCCTGGGGGAGGACCCCAGACTTTACAATCCGCATCGCGCATCGCGTTCGAGGAGGTCAAATACGCCGACCCGTAATTACAGACCCCCCACCTGCAATTATTTCTGTATCCGCGCCTGATGCCATAAATATGGAATAAAGTCTGCTGCCTGTAGACTTTACATGCAAAACACGTGTATAGGTTGACTTACAAAACACGTGTTTAGGTTGACTTAAAAAACCATAACAATAACATTTTAGTTACAGTTTATGTAGAAAGCTCCAGAGCTCCAGATAACCTGCGTATTTGCTTAAATACCCAATTGAAACTGATTAAAACCCAATTGAAATCAGAAATATATCGAGTATCAAAAAGCAATACAAATTTTGTGGTACCTTCTTCATGCTGCAGAACACAATAAACAGACCACAAATATAGCATATTTTTCTTATTTTCCATGAAAACACATCTTGATATTTCATTAGAATTGTCTCCAAGGAGACAATTCTAATGAAATGCCAAGCCACGTTTTCATTTCGAAGTAAACTATTCAATAATTGCTGTCTGTTGATGTGTAAACAGTAGTGTGATTTGATTTTACCCAATTAAAATTTTGAAATACCCAATTGCTTCAGAAATGATGGAGTGACAATAGTCAATTACTAATTCCTTATCTGGAGCCCTGTATAAATGAATTGCTGTTACGACAGGCTTGGTACAGTGGTGGATTTAGGGGGGGAGGGTGGCTTTCAGGATTCCAGATTTCTTTTGGCAATTGAGAAGCTGTCTGATTTTGTAAACAAATAATAACAAGCACTGTCAAATAAGGGTAATTTATCAGATAAAGGTCCAGATATTATAGAGAGCTCATTCAGAAGATATTACCACAATATGCCTCATCACATGAGCATTATGTAATGCAAATTAGTCGTTCAAATTTTGACTTCCCCCTCCCTTCGGCGAAATCCTGGATTCACCACTGTAGTACACTTCATTTCTACATAACATGTCTTTCATGCCCGTGCCGTATGATTCCAATGTGGAATTAGACACCATATAAATAAAACAGAGACCGGAATTAGACATAAATGTGTCAAAACAATTATTCTGATGTTAGACATCAATAAAGATGTTCAAATTATCTTGAATCAGGCACATATTAATTATGATGGGTGGGATTTTGACAGCGAAGTACTCAACGTGTCAGGGGCCCGTTTCACTAAACTTCGTACGACTAAAATGTTCGTAAGTGCAAATTTAGTTTCGTCTGGAAATTTAAATTGATGGATTTAAATTTATTGAGCATAGGCTGCATATGCAGCTATGCTCAATACATGTAAATACAATACATGTACTTGTTAACAAGAAAAACATTGCTAATGTGAATTTTAAAGACTATCATAATTTTACACTTACGAACTTTATTTTAGTCTTACGAAGTTTAGTGAAACGGCCCCCAGGGGGCCGTTTCACTAAACTTCTTACGACTAAAATGTTCGTAAGTGCAAACCATTGATAGTCTGTAAATTTCATATTAACAGTGTTTTCTTGTAAACAATTATTGGATTTACATATGCAGCCTATGCTCAGTAAATGTAAACCCATACATTGAAATTTACAGAGACGATCTTAAATTTGCACTTACGAACATTTTAGTGTTACGAAGGTTAGTGAAACGGCCCCCAGGTTACCAGATGTTACCGGCGTCGTCATTGGTGGCTGTGACTGGAGAAATGGGGCTTATGGTTTTTGAGATCAGTGTAGATCCAGATTAGCCTGTGCATCCGCATAGTCTGATAAGGATCTGCGCGGTTCGCCATTCCATCAATGAAACACCCGGTATGCTTCTTACAAGCAACGTAGTTCGTTATCAAGAGTTGATCAAGAGCTACACTAGTCACACATCGCATATTTCTCCCGCCACAGCCACTGCGATTTACTGATAGTGGCTAGGTTGGGCTTAAGGAATGACTATATTTAATAACACCGTTTGTTTCAAATGTTTGATTTATACATGTGACTGAATATCTAAAAAGGTATATCTGACCGTGTTCCTCTTAGAGTATATTATACAGAGCAATAATTCCAGCACAAAAATATTTACACAATTCCCTAACATTTGATTGGTCCGTAGCAAGTCCCTGTCCAAAATTTGTATCCCAGTAAACTCCCACGCCGAACTACTTTCCGTAACCGTGAGGAGCAGTTAAAATAATTCTTAAGAAAACAGAAAATAAACACATTTTCTTGATGAATTTATTTCAAATGCTGGAATTATAAGGAATGAATGGCCTTTGTGTGGAATTTATCGGGTATATAAACTTGGAAAAGTCGCGGGAATACTGGACGAGGCCTTCCGGCCTTCGTCCAGTATTCCCGCGACTTTTCAAAGTTTATACCCCGATAAATTTCACAAAAAGGCCATTCATTCCTATATTGAGTTGCCATCTCCGCCATTTTAGTTTGTACGTGTTATCGGACAGTTTCGCCACTTGGAGGGTTTGACACCTACAGCAAATAATATGGCAGAAAATCTAATACAATTTGGTGCAATACGTCCCAAATATATAGGATGACAACGTCATGTAAATATTATTCCAGCAGACTACACAGAAAGCTAGATATTGAAGCATTTCTACCATCATTCACAAAATATACAACGGACACGTGTTCAATGTGTAAAATATCGAACTGATGCACTGTCTATTATTAGAAGTGAATCTGCCACAGGTAAAAGCCATATTTTCTCGCATAGCCGGCAAGTAGACAAAACACTCAGATAACTGCTTACATGTCACTGGAATAGATGCAGTATGTATGGTAATACAGGGATATATCTACAACACTGTGTATTGTTCTTACTGTTACACAGTCTTTACTGAATTCTCAAACATTTTAACAAAGGGTCAACAAACCCTTCAGATCTCAGACTTTGTATATAAATTTGATGAAAACAAGGCATAGCTTGCTGTCGTTAGATGTCTCCCCATCATGTTGCACCAAATGTTATTCATGTGTTTGTCACAGGGTGAGAACCATGCATATCCGACCCGAGGCGCGAACCGGGGACCTCTTGATTACCGTACCATCGCTCTAACCGACTGAGCTAGCCGGGCACGAATACACATATATATACATGTGATCATAGACCCACTGTCTACCAATGCCTTTGGAGTTTCACCACAATTAACTATTATTGGATTTACATTTATTGAGCATAGGCTGCATATGCAGCTTATGCTCAATAAATGTAAATCCATAAATTCTCATCCTCGTTTGTTGACCCTACTAATTTGTCAATCAGGTGTTCGTTTTTGGAAGGGCGGTATGTAGCATCCGCTGTTCTATCACTATCTCCTATTTGCCATACAATAGGAGAGGTTAATCTTTTGGCCCTTGCCCTGTTATAGTGCCCCCATCACGGTTACTTTAGGACGTTCCGCGTCCGGAACCCCCATAGTAACCCCTACCCCTACCGCGATAGCCACTGATACCAGAAGCACGACGGTAATGTTCAGGACCACGACCTCTTATGTAATAAGTGTCACTACTGGATCTGTTGTCAGACGGTGAAGTAGTAAGATTGTTTTCATATGATTCAATCTTTTTCTCCATAGTCCACAACTTATCCATCAATTGTGTCATCTGTTCTGACATTTTGTCAATCTTTGTTGACTGGTCATGTGATTCTAACTGAACAGGGTTGTGTTGTGCATGTTTCAGTTTTGAGTGACTCTGAGAGGGCGTCAATGAATCTGTAGCTGTTAGCTCCAGGTCCACTGCCCTAATCTCTCTGAGCAACGAATCAAAACTTTTCAGCGAGTCATATTTATGTCCAGTCTGATTCTTCAGTCTCTCACTGTGGAGACTTGTCCAAAATTGAGACCTTAGCATGTCATTCTTTGCTTTAAAGCTCATGTGCTCATTGTCAATTGCCAACTGTAAAATTGACTCAAGTTTACATCCAAATGCAGTGACTGATTCTTTCTCTCCTTGCACAGTGGTGTGACATTTTTGCATAACAGACTCATATTACTCGACACATTACCAAATAACCCATCTAGTTGCTCAACACAGGTTCAATCACTTGACTACCTAGCATGAGACACCGCAACTCAAATCGCCATACCTCATATGTAACATCATCTTTTTGAGCCGGTTCATCCGTTTACACATCGGTATGTAAGCGCATTATACAGTGAAACCTCGCTAAACCGGACACCATGGGGACCTCCCAGGGTGTCCGGTTTAGCGAGGTTTCACTGTTTAGAGAAGTTCCACTGTATATGTCCTCTACTGTGATATTTTTATGTTGTTCATGGTGTTGGTGGGCATAGAAGTTACATTCAGATTTGGTGGTGGTATGGGTTGTCCAAACTGTGTAAATGCCGAGACGGATGTTTGTTGTGGATGTGAAATCCCCCGCCTTGCCATGTCAGTATCGGGAAATTGCAATCTGGTATTGGCCTGTGTTGGGGATGGAATAAGGGAGCCTAACTGACCTGGGGTCGCAGTATGTGTGTTATGTACCACTCACCCTAACGTTGGACTAGTACCAGGGATGTGAAATCTCGGTCTCGGTTTAGCTGGCAATGATGTGCTACGTTTGTCAGCTAATGTCATCTTAGGAGTGGAAGTCGATTGTTGTTTCAGCAACTCATATTCCTCATGTGTTAACACAACATAATTGCCATGGGCCTAGTTGCTCAAAACCTCTGTTAGCTTAACAGACTGTTAAATCCTTAACATTGTTAAGGATTTAACAATCTGTTAAGCTAACAGAAGCTTTGAGCAACCGGGTCCTGGTTATTCAATGCCTTAACCATCAACTCATAGTCTGGTATATTCAACTCATAGTCTGGTATATTCAACTCATCCCCACCCGAAGCCATGTTCAAGTAAGTTCGGTTCGTCAAAAAATTGTCAAGGTCAATTTCTGACAATCAGCGCAAGTCAAGTGAGTCCTTAACGCAGGCCCGTAGCCAGGGGGGTCGGAGCGGTCGGATGACCCCCCCCCCCCCGCCCAGCCTCGAGGTCCACTTTTTTAACAAAAAAGCATGCCCCCTGACCCCCCAAGATACCTCAGGCCCATTGGGCCTTCGAAACGACCCCGCCCCCTTCAAACAGGTCTGGCTACGGGCCTGTAACGTGTACGTCTATCTCAAATAGTATGTTTCTATGTCAGTAATCACTAAGTTAAATACCAAACACCATAATATGCATACTAAATAATCGTCATATACATACACCTGCAGAATGCAGATTCTGCTCACGCTCGCGCTGCTTGTACTATATGTAGACACCTACATGTATGTAGCCAACGTATGTAGCCACACACAATATCAATAATTACAGCATAGATTACGTGTCTTACAGAACTGAGAAATATTTTACAAAAATTCTCAATTCAATTACCACTGAAATGAAACCACACATATATAATTACAATATGTGATGAACGTAGATGTACAATCGTCAATCGCACGGAATGGGATCCAACGGAAATCTGGAAAAATTTAATTATCTCGAAAAAAAACAACAACAGAATGACTTATTTAACTAAGACATTGTCAAATAATTAAATTTGAAAAAAAAATCAAATCATAATTTGAAAAAACTATCAAATTTGTCAAAGTACAAATCGTACAAATTACGAATATTAATAAACACACTCATATACACATCTTGTTCGTTCAGAGAACACGCGTTGAACGCGTGCCGTATGCTACGAAATGCAAATTCAAATCGCTATGCAGTGCTCCTATATGTTTGTAGTTATAACGTGAAACAATATCAGCTATTTCGATAAGCAACTCATATCTATATATGCATATATGTCGTATGTACCTAATTCGGCTGAGTATTGATCAACACATATGTGTAAACATGGTTGTTGTCTGCAATGCGCGAAAAACAAAACATCAACACCATGTACATGCATGTATTAACACGTCATTCAATAAACACCACACCGACTACAACAATAACACAAACACTGCTCCCTATAGTCAAGGTTTATGATCACGTGGTACTAACAACAACAACAAGTACCGATTCGAAGTACGTATTCTTGTATAGTGTCCTTATTACGTCTCGGCGAGACGGTTCAACTAAGTGGTAACAACATACACTTTGGGTGGGTAGCGAACCAACCTGTCGTGTTTGTTCGTGCGTGCACTTACACGCTGACCCCCACTGTACGTATGACAAAACAAGTGGGACCTCGGCTGCGAAAAGGAACCCCACGACACATGCGACCAGTGTAGCCCCAGACCAGCATGCGCATTGGCACAGTCTGTAACAGACTGTGCCAATGCGCATGCTGGTCTGGGGCTACACTGGTTCACGCTGTCGCCATTCAGTGTCGCTAGGTACATTTTCCCCACCGGAGCCCCAATAACGTCACTGTTGGTGTGATTGTACCAGAGTGGATCATCCGTCAACGTCCCAGGCTACATACTATACATTTGTATGTGTGATTGGTATGAATACTTATATATATACACATACAGACAAATACCTGTGTCTAAGTCCACAGACGATAACGTGCTACTTGTTTACAAACAAACCGGTCATAAACAAAACACAGAATAGGTGAGACAGGTAAATATACCCGTGCCAGTATTCCTCTTCATATTGAGTTTGAGATTTGTCATCAAGTCTTATGTAGTCGAGGGGGATATAAATGCCGTAGGTAGTGAGTTCGAATCTTAGTTTTTCATACATATATACACATATATTTTGACTTGTTCATCATGTTTATATTGTATTTATATTTTATTTATATTTCTTTTTTTATGTGTGTTTCTCATACAAATTACATTAACTAAGCATGAGATATATTACATGTAGAACGTTAGTCTCACTTTGAAGAAAACTAATAACTAAATGCACATTTCATATGTGTGTACATGAAGAATCTGGAGTATGTTCTCGCCGATCATGTCACATTGAGGTCATACAGCAATAGTGGTAACGCTCGCCGTTTCACTTATTCCCTTCTCCAGCAAGCAGTCATAAAAAGACAGAATGATATCGAGACAAAAGTAATGCGTTTTTTGAGGTTCGAACTCTCGACCAGATAAAATGAACAAAAGTTCTGGAAATGTATGGATATTCTCACGCTTCGATACCACTGAGCCACACTACATGTCTACTTTGCGCACCAAGACACACTATTATATTGACATGCATGCACGTGCACTTTATTATGCAGTTATTCTACACGAAAACGAGGCTACGATATGATAACACACATGGAATACCTATATTTGGACTCATCGATTGACATCTACTTATTATCGTCTGTCATTTATACATACGTGTATATATCTATACCCGTATGTATACACACAGAACAGACTGTGTCTGACATGATCAACATGTACTCTCTCTCGCTGTCTATTCAGCAGTTGTACTTTGCGACCAAGCAATGTTTAGCAAATGTACGCTGGCCAAACGTAAACAAACATGTACTCTATGTAATTAACTTATCAGTTACAATACAGCACCTGAACTGAAGTCGCTCACCTGAAATCACACACACGAGAAATAAGTGTGCGTCAGTCTAGTTGAAGGCATCGGCATGCACACGGCACAATGTCTACTGCTGCATTAGAATCATTGCTTGAATAGAAACCATGAACGTTGATAAATAACATCGGCCACCACTCACTGTTTTGTATGCATTTCTATGGACACACCAGAATCCCCAAGCGGGATTGTGGGGTGCACATCGGCATGCACACGGAACAATGTCTAGCTAGAACTGCATTATGATAATTGCTTGAATAGAAACCGAACCCCAATAACTTCTGGGTATATCCAAAATTGGTCATGGACAGTGTTACATATGGTTCATATTTGTCACTCGGTGTAGGTCGTGGTCGCCATTTGAACCGTTTGATTATAACGGTTTGAATGGCTTGTCGCGGCATGCAGCCTGGGTGAGAAAGATAAAAATAGTATATGAAATTTAATGAGGACAGAAAGAGTTTAGAATGCAGTGGGCTAGCAACAAACTGATTGTGAAATGATTTAGCCTAATCATATCTCTTGGCTAATATGCCTAGTGAGAAGACATTTCCATGAAACCATCATACATGTTTGTTATATGGTTATAAATGTGCTGTTTGCTGTTTAATGCCAATACACGAATTGAATTGAATTGAATGAAAACATAGGAATTGATCTAACACACAGGTAATCATACCAGAACAAAAGTTAACATTGTGCATTTATATCACTCGGGAACAATGTATGAACGAAGAACGCAGGCCCGTAGCCAGGGGGGGGGGGAGATCGGAGCGGTCGTCGATTGGGTATTTCAACATTTTAATTGGGTAAAATCACACTACTGTTTACACAACAACAGACAGCAATTATTGAGTAGTTTGTTTCAAAATGACATGTCTTGGCATTTCATTAGAATTGTCTCCTTGGAGACAATTCTAATGAAATACCAAGATATGTTTTCATGGAAAATAAGAACAATATGCTATATTTGTGGTCTGTGTATTGTTTTCTGCATCATGATAAAGGTACCACAAAATTGTTATTGCTTTTTGATACTCGCTACTTCTGATTTCAATTGTGTTTTTGGTAATTTTAAATGGGTATTTAAGCAAATACGCAGCTTATCTGGAGCTCTGAGCTCATATCAGCATTCGCTAATATAAGCTGAAAATGCGCAATCGCTTACACGTGCTACAGTAGCGCTTTTCTGCAGGTCAAACTATCCGTACTATACCATTTTTTACTATACGTACTATACCAATACTTTACGTACTATAACATAAATATACGTATTATATACAAATACGATATGTTTCTATTCGATATGCATTTATAATAAACGTTTACGGTTTGTTGTACCGTAATACCATACCAATATCGTATATAGTATACCATTCAAATTCGTACGTTTACTACGATTTTTATTACATGTGTATAATTATGGTACGGTTGTATCGTAAAAAAAGTACCAGATTATGGTATATTCATACCATATCAGTACGGATATATCGTATATACGAACGGATATCGTACGTTTGTACTATACGATGATACGGTACAAACATACCAATATTATATGATCATACGATATGCTCATTAAATTATACCAATACTATACGATTACGATATGTATACGATATTAGTATATACAAATAGGTAAGGAGCAGAAAAGCGCTACTGTACATTGTCCATGCACATACATGTACAGCATATACACCATGTACACAGGCGAAGATCGCATGAGTAACCGACATATGTTTTCCAACGTACACATGCAAAACCGCCGCGAAAATATCCCGAATATGAAAATTCACAAATTGCTACTCAACATCGCATGCCACTTACACGTAACACGTCACAGAATAAACATTTCCCACATAAACACAATTGCGTCACACACCGCCTACGAACGATGATTGTAGTCACAAAATAACGAAACCGTTAACATATCCACTTAAATTCTGTTGATCGTCAGGATCAACAGACGCTTATTGTCTTTGTGCTAATTGTTGACGCACAACTGACTACAGACACCTCAAGCTCAGGATGGGGAGCCCATTGTTTGGGCTTGGAAGCACAAGGATTTTGGAATACGCGCCTGAGCAACAAACCGTCAAATTACAGGGAGTTGATGGCAGTTTTACTCGGTTTAAACTCTTTTCACAGGAGCTTCAGAGAAAGTGTGCTCAAATAGTGACAGACAATATAACCTCAGCGGCATATATAAACTTCCAAGGAGGTTCGAGCAAAGAACTGTCATAACTAGCTCAGGCAGTGTGGGCGGTGGCTACGGAAAACAACATCAGTCTAACTGCCAAGTATTTGGCAGGGAAATTGAACATTCATGCAGACCAGCTATCCAGACTGCCAGCAAAATACGAATGGATGTTGCATCCAATAATCTGGAGCTACATAGATCGCGTGTGGGGTCATCATACAATAGACAGATTCACGTCCATGACAACAACTCATTTGCAGCGCTACAACAGTCTCTACAGCGATCCTTACTCGAGCGGAGTCGTTGCTTTGGCTCAGCAAAACTGGGCTACAGAAAACAACTATGTAAACCCGCCATTCCACTTACTGTGGAGAGTGGTACAAGTAATTCAAGCTCAGAAAGCAGAAGTTACCATTATAGCGCCTTACTGGCCAAGCCAAACTTGGTTCAAAACAGTGAATCAAATGTGTGTAGCAAAGCCTATAAAAATTCCAAATCACCCAAACGCGTTTATGAAAATAAATGCCAAACAGGAACCACTGCGGAACAGAAGATGGAAGATATTTGCGTGGAGAATATCTGGAAAACTGAACTACACAACATAGGATGGTCGGAAGGAAAGAGTGCTTCTCAAGCTCCATTACATTGGGTGCAATCAACGTTACAATTATACAACAGACTTCTACATAAACTCCAAGTGTTTTGTGTTCGTAATAACATTGACTTCCCATCATCGAAGAATGAAGAATCTGAGTTGGCCGAGTTTTTGTGCCAAATTTCGAACAGTTCCAGTTGGCCGTGTTCACTACTTCACAGCATACAGCGATATCGTGTTTATATCAAGGACTGGGATTGTTAAGTCCATTAGACAATCCAGACTTTAAAATCCTTAAATCGGCTCTTGTGAAGTCTGGGACAACTATACCGGGACATCGCACCAAAGTTATGCCCTGCTCCGCCTTTTATAACATGTTTGAAAAATGGCCTCTAGATCATGAATTATCAGTGAAACAGTTGAGACTTAGAGCTATAACAATATTAGCTTTAGTATGCATGACTAGGCCCTCAGATATTGCACCTAAAGCTGTACAGTTTGACAGTCAAACATTAACAACTACAACTATGTGCATGTCATTAGATAAAATTACATTCAATGAAGATGGAACAATGACTATTGTGTTTTTCGGTATACAGAATTATTCAGATACGAGTGGTTTCGAAGTTCGTATTCCAAAAGGATCTAATGTTAAATCTGACCCTGTACATTCATTGTCTCCGTGTTTATTTGCAACAAATGGAAAATGAGCGCAAGAAATTAAGTTCAAGACCTGTCTTTCTATCGCGAAAAGCACCATACAGTGCTGTCAAAAGTGAAACAATAGGAAATATTTTGAATTAATATATTCATCTTGCTGGGTTAGATTGAAAGGGATATACAGCTCAAGGTAAATTAGACTTTGCAGCTGATTGTTTATCGGACCCTAAATTTCTACAAACCGGTACTCGTCAAAAAACTACAAAAATATTCTACGCATGAACATGTATCTCATAATAAGTTATCACAAGTAGACGAAAATGTGTAGGACACTTTTTCGGTATTAAACAATATGACATTAAATGATCTACGAAAAGATAAAACATTGCGTAATAATGTACAGTCACACATGAAACATGTAGGGTTGGTGGAGGACGATTCCTCTTCAGAATTTTATTCTGAGGATTCTGAATTGGAAGAGGATCTCCTTGAATTAAAACAATATGGATTTGATTCAATTAACTCTTCAATTAACTCTAAATCTAAAAAATCCGGAATTCACGCCAAATCGTCCGATAAAGTAAAATTTCTACACAAATGGCCCCATTCTCACCTTCAATATGAGTATGTTAACAAATCTGTTCAATTTGAACACCAAGACCTAAGGCTGTTAGTTGCAGGTGAGATGGAAATTCTATCCGATGACTCTTTATCACAGGAAGAAAGAAAAGGAAGAATCGAATTATTGAAGACAATTGTATATTATGGCAATACGTATTCATTTGAGGGCATAAAAACAATTTATGCCGCATGGATACGAAAATTCGAACTGGGTGTTAAGAGCTGGCGGGATGATCCGCAACAAATTGAACAGGCGATATTGTCTAAGCATGTTTTGAGAAATGACTTTGCAAACAAAAGGTACGCAAAACCAGTAGTTAGTTCTGGAGGCGACCCTAGGAGAGATAGCGATGGTCCTGAACGTTTATGGTGTTGTGCTTATTACAACAGAAATAGATCTGCAAAAAATACTGACCACTTTGATGTGGTTCGAGGGAGAATGCGACACTGTTTGCATATTTGTGCGGCATGTTGGCAGAAGGATCAGAAAAAACTCAAACATCCAGAATGTGCAAAGGGAATGCCCTCATGCCCTTCAATGACAATCAGAAAATGACCTCAATGAAATTTTGAAGAAGAATGAACCGTTGACTGACATTTTCTTGCCAAAATTTGTAAATACATGGGATAACAAAAATAAGGTTTACACTGAAAAAATTAAACAGGCTTCTAGCACTACATTAACTAGTCCATCTGAATCTGATTGCGTAGAAACATTTCAGTTACCGATACTTGATATTTCTACTAATTTGGGAAAAGTACACAAACAACAGTGTGCTATTTGCCAGAGCGAAGTGAGTAAGGACATAACAGAATACCTACTTGCGGCACACGTTCAAGTAGTGAAATCTGGTGTATTTAATTATGAAGGTTGCAAAATTCCAGTAAATGACAGATTAAACTTTCCCTTTTTAAGACACATGTTGGCAGACTACAGAGATAAACATGTTTGTTTTTCCTTTGGGGTGCACCAAGGAACCTAATAGCAATATGTTTGGTAATGTTCATAGAAATCATAAAGGAGCTAGAAATTATCCAGAAGAAATTAACGAATATTTTTTAGTGGAGTGAGAACTATGCACTTATTACTAGGTGAAGGGCTGAATGTGAATAATTTTTTGTTAGGTTTAGCCTTGAAAGGTTTGAATAGAACACATCCACATTGTGTTAAGCAGGTTTTTCCAGATTATTCTGACACAAATTTTCCATAAATTGGATGTGTCAAAACCTCTAGATGTTTGTTTTTGGTGTCTTTTCTTGTTTACTTTCTTTCTATTAGCTCGAAAATCAAATCTGGTTCTTGAAAGTCAGTCAGATAATTCAAAAAGGTATCTTCTGCGAAGTGATGTTCTTGAAGTGGATGAATTTTTATTAGTTTCTTTCCGGTGGACAAAAACTTTGCAATTTGGTGATAGAGTTTTACAAATTCCACTAATTAAATCAAACTCTATTCTTTGTCCTGTGATGGCATATTCTAATATATTACACTTAATGCCTGTGTCCAATGATAAACCTCTATTTTCGTATTCTAGTAATAAGGCAATCACTTACCCGATGTTTCAATCTAAATTAAAATCTTTAATAGGAGAAATTGGTTTATTTTCTGTGGCTTATTCTTCACATAGAGTTCGTAGCGGCGGCACCACTTTGGCATTTCAGGCAGGCGTTCCTGCGGAGTTGATCCAACAACTACAGGGTGATTGGCGTAGTGACGCTTACAAAAAGTACCTCAAATTGTCCATTAAAGATAAATTGTATAGTGCGCAGCAAATGAATTTGCATCTTGATTGACATTATGTTTGTTTCATCTAGGTAGGAAAACGATTTTGCTTATCTCTTATCACCAAACACGTTCACGGGGTGGATTCTCTTGAAGTACGACCGTTTCCTGGAAAAACAACTGGAGGGTTAGTGAATGAGATCGTTAAAAATTCGTCATTACGAGCTGACATTCGGGCTTCTGATTACGTCATTTTGCATGTAGGAACTAATGACATTTATAAGCTGACTACAGAAGCCTTTCCAGCAGCCATAAACAATTTGTTTTCAGCGGTTAAACAAGTTAAGCATACAAATAAACTCCTATTCTCTTCCATTATTCCCAGACCAGTGGATTATTCTTCATCAAGGCAATTAGAGAAGAGTAGAGCAGGCAAACATGAAAATTAAGAAAATATGTAAATATAGAAAAAATTCCATTCCTAAAAACATTCAAACCTTTCAAGGGTCATGACGGCCACCCTCACATGCATATGTTTGCGGTTAGGGGTGGAGGTCTTCACCTTAATACAGAAGGGTCGAGAATGTTAAGTAATTATTATTTACAGGTGGTTAAAGGGTTAATGAACACATAATGTTGGTTAACTTGCATTACATCATTTGTCTTGTTGCTACTTACTATAATATTCACTTTAATGTGGTACATATATATGTGGCTGGCGGGATGAGGCTTGGGGTATTTATGGCCAGTCTAGCTCCTGATCGAATAGCACTCTCCATTAACTTGATAACGATCTATATTGCATGTTATGAGCATGACGGTTGTTTCATTGATGGAATGACGATCGGTGCAGATTCGCATCATAATATGCCGATGCACAGGCTGACAGGCATCTACATTGGTGACATAGCCGGTCTCATCTCTCCTGTTAGAGCCATATATTGATAGCGTATTATAGTAACATAAACATGTACGTATCATTTATTTAATACTGCTTATAATGTTGTGGTTTGTTATTTGAAACAGTTTGTGCTGTCCTGCCTTTCTTCCTTTCCAGGAGGGTTCAGTCTCACGTCGTGTTGCTCTCTCGAGTGGAACGCTAATGTTTCGAGCGGATCAGGCTCGATTCAGTTCTAGGCCATATCATGTAAGTTTGAACGTGACTATTGTAACATGCATTTTCATTGCTAACGGCGAAAATCATTTTATCATCTCATTTCATTCCCTCTATATACTTGATATAGTTTTACATATTATCATTGGAATAGGGACCTTACAATACTTACAATCGGAGAGTTTCAGTTTCTCTGCACATTCTTGTGTCATAATTATTATCAGATGGTTTTCTGTTATAGCCTTTTATTATTTTTTCTGGTTGATGTCTTACCTTTGTGTGAAATTACACCGATTATAAGTGCTGTAAGAAGGTAATTGTGAGGTAATTATGGTCATCCTACCTTCTTGCCTTTTCGGGACTGACCAGTTTGGGATCAACATCCTTATGAGGTTACTGTTCGTTTTGATTGGACATTGTCCAAACGAATGGTAATTAGTGCAGAAACCGGTTATATTGCATTAATATACGGGCAGATTGGGTGTATGCTGGTCATACAAGTTAGGGTCAGTTTTCCTCATTTATTTATACAGAGATGTGCCTTCATATCATTTAGCTCATTTCATCTTTGTTGTTGTTTTCTTTCGCACCGTTTTCATTGTTCTGCTTTATTATATTGGGGGGCCTTTGGCTTGGCGGCTGCAGAAAAATGTATTTTGGGTTTCAGTCGCAGAGTTCATTATTGTAATAGTTTCATTTATTGTAATACGGGTACATGTAGAAATACCTCAAGTTATCAATATCGTATTACGGTACTTGTAGAAATATCCTCAAGTAAACACTATCGTTATTAACGGTTACATGTAGAAATACCTCAAGTTATCACTTATCGTATTACTGGTTACATTGTAGAAATACCTCAAGTTTATCAATCATCGTGATTACTGGTACTTGTAGAAATACCTCAAGTTATCAATATCGTATTACGGTACTTGTAGAAATACCTCAAGTTATCAATATCGTATTACGGTACTTGTAGAAATACCTCAAGTTATCAATATCGTATTACGGTACATGTAGAATACCTCAAGTTATAAATAATCGTATTTCCGGTACTTGTAGAGAAAATACCTCAGTTAATCAATATCGTATTACGGTACTTGTAGAAAATACCTCAAGTTATCAATATCGTATTATTCGGTACATGTAGAAATACCTCAAGTTATCAATATCGTATTACGGTACATGTAGAAATACCTCAAGTTATCAATATCGTATTACGGTACTTGTAGAAATACCTCAAGTTATCAATATCGTATTACGGTACATGTAGAAATACCTCAAGTTATCAATATCGTATTACGGTACATGTAGAAATACCTCAAGTTATCAATATCGTATTACGGTACTTGTAGAAATACCTCAAGTTATCAATATACTCGCGGTATACATACTACTATCGTTTAATTCAAATATATTTTGCTTCGTAAGTTTGATAGCATATATATCTAAAATATTCATGAACATATTTTATCACAGTATACTATACTGCCCTTTTAGTAGTCATCTGATACATCTTAGTGTACGTAAGTAAACCGCCAGTTCACCTGTTTTAATTTATAACAGACAGCAAAGAATATGAGAACAAATAAGTATCTGTACATGATGTTACGGAAGCCCATTAGGGCCACTTCACTTTTTTTTTATTTCCATTTATTCAAGATCTTTTCTTGAATTTTCCAGATCTTTTCTTGAATTTTCAAGTTCTTTTCTTGAATTTTCGAGATCTTTTCTTGAATTTTCAAGTTCTTTTCTTGAATTTTCGAGATCTTTTCTTGAATTTTCAAGATACTTTCTTGAATTTTCCAGATCTTGTCTTGAATTTTCAAGTTCTTTTCTCGAATTTTCAAGATCTTTTCTTGAATTTTCGAGATCTTTTCTTGAATGTTCAAGATACTTTCTCGCATACAGAGTACATGCAGAATTATTGAAAATTCAAGAAAAGATCTCGAAAATTCAAGAAAAGAACTCGATAATTCAGGAAAAGAAAAGAACTCGAAAATTCAAGAAAAGAACTTGAAAATTCAAGAAAACATCTTGAAAATTCAAGAAAGTATCTTAAAAATTCAAGAACAGATCTTGAATAAATGGAAATAAAAAAAGTGAAGTGGCCCTAATGGGCTTCCGTACGATCTATATATGTTCTAAAAGTACAATATTTTTATGATCTACATCTTGCCATCACCTATATTGAACTAAAGTTCACACGCTGGATTGGCTGAAGTACGTGCCCGACAGCGCGGGTTGTAAGGCGTCTGAGAACATCAGGGGACCGTTTCACTAAACCTCGTACGACTAAAATGTTCGTAAGTGCAAACTTATGATAGTCTGTAAATTTAGCATTACCACTTTTTTTTCTCCGTATAAACAATTATTGTATTTACATTTATTGAGCATAGGCTGCATATGCAGCCTTATATGCTCAATAAATGTAAATCCATCAATTGACATTTCCAGACGATCCTCAATTTGCACTTACGAACATTGTAGTCGTACGAAGTTTAGTGAAACGGCCCCCTTGTTCCGTACAGTGGGGTCAGCGTGTAAGTGCACACACGAACGAACACGACAGGTTGGAACCAACCTGTCGTGTTCGTTCGTGTGTGCACTTACACGCTGCCCCCACTGTATACTGATCTAACGAGTGAGGCACGTGGACTAACAGGCTCGTGTCTTGTTATATCTGTGTATGTCAAGTTTATGAAGTACGGCTAGGAAATGGTATGATAATGAAATTCTGAGGTGAACCTTGAACTTTCTTTATACGCGTTTCCTAGCTAAAGACTATAACCGGGTATTAGTTTGCATACCCACTCAGTAGGCACAACGTGTTCTTCATACCAGAGACATCATCTGAAACATTTACTGGCAAAATAAACATTCATTCATCATTACCCCACGTATTGATTTGCAGTATTATATATTTTATTCAGGCGTAAATTTCCACACTGATATCAGTGGCGATAACCGTGTTCCTTAAAATGTTAACGGACATTATTATTTATTATTGTGTATGTACAATGATCATACAATCTGTCGAAAATATTATTTGTTAAGGTGTCGCATTTAATTAGTATAAATAATTAAAAATATTATGCCTCATTTGCATGTGACGTGACGCTTTCGACCAATGAAACATTTGCAAAATTAGTTTTAAACTTCAGATTCCAACGCGATACATTGTATCAGCACCAATACCTGATACAGCCGATGCTTTTCTATCAGATAGCGTGTATGCGGCCAATGTGCAGATACTTACCTAATTTAATTATGTATAATTATGTAATATAATAATGTAGGCTTACCATGGTAACCGCTGCAATCTCGCAGAACTGGGGGTGTTCCATTTCTCGCTGCTGGAGCGTCATCTGATCAGACTTCACACTCCGATAGACTCATAAAGAATGCCCATTGTTAGCTTGCGAATGATTTGCTGATTAGCGAACAGTGTAGGCCCAGATCAGACTGCGCGGATGCGCAGTCTGATCTGGGCTTACATTGGTAGCAAAACAATACGCCTGGTTGTGGAGGAAATTGGTGATTTATTGAAGCAATAATGTGTGTGTCTGGCATCGTTCTTGTATTACATATGGGTCTTCATGTTAGAAATTGCTTCTAAATAAGAATATAAATGCATGTACAAATTGCTTCTAAATAAGAATATAAATGCATGTACATGTATCTAGAATCACCCAATTCTAACAATTCGAAATACAACAACAACAACGACAACAGAAGCAACAACAACAACGCCAGTGACTCATTGAACGAGCAATAGGTGTTAGAAGCGGAAGATTATTGTGCAGATCAATTGGAAAACCGTGCTGACTGACTATTATTGTCACGTGACCTGGTTGTTCTAAAAAAAAACACCGATATCTAAGAGCTTCACCGGAGACATTATCGCTCCGCCCGTCGGGGATTCTCCTATATCAGTTGTTATATACATAATAAAACGCTAAATGTATATATATATATATAATAGTGCAAAAGCGCCAATGGGTTATGCAAAAGTAGACCGGTACAATGAAAAAGTAGTCTTGGTGCTTTAAGGCCACATACACAATTTGCTTGCAAATCGTGATCCATTACTAGCCAATTCCACGTGAGGAACATGTTGGGGGCATTTTTAACGCCAGTTTTCAGCATATTTGTAGCATTTAAAAGACAAATCTGAACCTGTTAGTCACGTGATGTAAGCACCTTTTCAGTGGTCAAATAATGTAAACAATATTGGAGGACATGACGAGGTTGAATTAGGAGTAAGTAAACCTATTGTCCAGTGCAACCAGGTCGCAGGTCATGTAAAAGTAGTTCACAGCCTGCATAACACGCTAAAACTTTAAAAAAAAAAAACGATCAAATACAATCCTCAGAAGAAGTGTGTTTGGCAACAGTGTAGTGGACAGCTGGAATGACCTACCAAATAGTATTGTAACAGCTCCCTCAGTAAACTCTTTCAAAAGCAGGTTGAACAAACATTGGATGGGTTATCCTACAAAATTCAAGCCATCATGCTATAACTAAGCGTATACCAGGAAGTCAAAGTTAATCAATTTAGGAAAAACAAGAAGAAAAGGACCTAAGAAACCACGTGTTTATATGGATACGTCCATATTTGGTCTCGACGAACAGTATGAACATACATACGAATATTGAACGTAGGAGGGACTGGCGATATTTGGGAAATTCGGTTAAGTTATATAGTAAACCTATTTGGTGTTTTTGTAACCTATATCATGCACCTACTCACTTATGTCAATGTTCACATATTCACATAGCAGGCGAATAGAGCGGCTGGCAATCCATGGTTAAGGCCCCTTTACAGACATGGAGATCGTTGGGCGACCATTGAGCGACCATTGAGCGAAACAAAATTGGCCCGATCTCTCGAAGATCTCTCAAAGCCCCGAAAAAGTCGTTTCAGTGTAAATGCTTTGGGAGATCCTTGTGCGCTCGTTGTGCGATCAAAATGCAAATTTTGGCCAACTGTCATGGCGATCTATAGAGATCTTGGAGCTCATTGAGCGCTTATTGGGTGCTCATTGAGAGATCAATGGATACTAAGCCTCCTGCAGCATTGACCAGCACCTTGACCTTCAGAGACTTTCCGGATTGGATTTTTGGTCTTCTTGCGGCCTTTCTTTGGAGGCATTGTGTTGAAAGTTTAGTTATTCAGAATATCTAATAGTACTTTTGCTCTTCATTAAGTCTAGACACAGAATGAAAAATAGGGATTTTAGCACCCGTATGTATAGCCCCCAATGCCGCACTCCCCATCGCCGTGGAAATCTCTCCCGAATCTCTCAATGGACGCTCAACAATCTCTCAAGTGGAAATTGATCTCCCAATGGTCTCTCAGCAGTCCCCACCGAGGTCTTTCAATGAACTCCATTGGTCTTTCATCGGACGCTCAACGATCCCTCACTGATCTCTCGGACATCTCTATCTTCGGGGTGGAAACATTTGGCGTCCATTGAAAGATCCCTGATAGATCATTGGGAGATCGACGAGACCGTTGAGCGCTCCTTGGGCGCTCCTTGGGCGCTCCTTGAGAGATTGCTTCCCTCGGCGATCGTTGAGAGATTGTTTTGGACCGAGTCAAAACTTTGAGGAGACCGTGGCGACAGTGGAGATCACTGAGAGATCATTGAGAGACCATGGCGATTGCTGGGCGCTCATTGAAAGATCGTTGAGAGATCCGGCCATTTTTTCATCGCTCAACGGTCTCTCAACGGTCGCCACCGCTGTGTAAAGGGGGTTTAATCATTTTAGCACATTCGTGTCTAATTCACGGGAAGTAGCGTTCTCTTGTCGATATGGACTTGTGAATAGTTATTTAATATGTGTTTGTGACTGGAGAAATGGGACTTATAGGGTATGGGAACAGTGTAGCCTCAGGCCAGTCTGCGCATCCGCCGCACAGTCTGGTCAGGACCTGCACTGTTCGCCATTCAGTCAATGAAACACAATTGATCGTGTTAGGCTCCAGGAGTGCGATAGAAGATCATACGTTTGATTTTCCACAAATACCATAAGCTCCCATTTCTTCAGTCACGGTCACGGATATCCCACCAGAATTGGGGTGGTTTCGTTTGTGCAGTGTTTTCGCCCGCCCTTAGTGTAGTGATGGAGAGACATGAATAGTATATTTTTAATATTATTAACGACAACAGCATATATCGCAGTCACATACACGTTGATCAGCCAAAAGTGGGTTGATTTCCGACTTGGCTTATAGCCATAAGCTCAGTCTGAAATTAACCCCATTTTGCGGTGACGGGTCTATACGAGCGCGGACATAATACACCATAACCACAAAACTTCGCTGTGAAATATGTGGAGCACGAAGTTATTATTATATTATTAAGACAAACTGAATCGTTTTGTTGATGGTAACATTCCATAATTGTGTCTAGCTTTTTTTTTTACAGGACTACTGTTTCGTACGCAGCCCCGCAGGGGACATGGATATTTTTTTGTTAATTCATTCCCACGAAATGACAATCCCTTCCCTCAATGTAACAATTCGTTCCCCCGAATTAACAAATCGTTCCCACGAATTAACAATTCGTTCCCGTGGGAACGAATTGTTATTTCGTGGGAACGAATTGTAATTCATGGGAACGAATTGTTAATTCGTGGGAACGAATTGTTAACTTGAGGGAACGAATTGTTATTTCGTGGGAACGAATTAATAAACAAAATAATTATACGTACCCTGCGGGGCTCCGTATAGTTTCGCACCCGCTATGGAAAAAATCGCCTCATTTGGTATAGTCATATAATACCTGTATAGCTCTGATCGTAACGAAACTGCGAAAGCAAGTCACGAGACAACGTATGCTCAGATCGAAAGGGAAATAACTTAACAGCCGACGGTCACTGTTTAAACATTAGTTATCTGTACCTATACATTTCATAACATTCCTTTCAACGATAACGACTAATATACAGTGGGGTCAGCGTGTAAGTGCACACACGAACGAACACGACAGGTTGGAACCAACCTGTCGTGTTCGTTCGTGTGTGCATTTACACGCTGACCCCACTGTAAGTGTGATGGGATATATATATATATATATTACGAATAATACATTGTTACTGTATACTATTTGACACATGTAATTGCCATCTCAGGCATCTTAGTATGTACAAGCCATCGGTCAGCTTCACCTTTTGTATATTTCGCCAGAGATATCAATTAATATGGAAGCAGAAAAGGAATATACTTTGGTGCAGTACGTCCTATTGACATCTGGCTATAACGTGCTATCAATATTCCAGCTGATTATGCAGTGGGCTAAATATCTGAGACAAATATACAAATGTAAAAAATATCACGTGCAGATATTGCTGTACTGTAAACTATTTACAAAATGTAGCACCAACTGTTATTGATGTGTCCGTCATAGTACTTGATGTCTCTGTACAACGCCACAAGCGGTAAAACTGGCGGGTGTCTGGTACATACTACGTACGATGTTTGAGATGGCGATTCAATGCGCAGTACAACCATTTCAACACTACAGCCCTCTATAGCGGTGTTTTCAAATAGTGTAGATCCAGTTGAGCCGGCTCGTGACGAGCCGTCCCATCAGGATCCGCACTTTTTGCATGTAATTTTTGTATTTTGGCGAATAACACCTCCTTTTCATAAATGGACTAGTCTGAAAATTTTGTGACTATTGGATTGGTCGAAAATTAACATATCAAAATGTATTCCAGTTATTTAGGGGTGAAATGGTTAATGTGCATTTACGAGAACATATCCACGCATAATGTATACACATATCCCATCATATTTAACAAGCTATTACCGGTAAAACAAGTGGTAATTTGCAAGTACAGTGGAATCTCTCTAAACCAGACACCAAGAATACATCTGTGAACATATTTTGTGATGAGTTTCTTGGTAATTTATCTCAGGTGATAATGTCTGTTCATGATCGCATAGCACACAACTATGGCTCAGAATGATCAAATGCCTGATTTACAGTGAAACCTCTCTAAACCGGACACCCTGGAGACCTCCCAGGGCGTCCGAGGACAGATATTAATTGATGTGGTCAGTGTAATAAGGGGGCTTACTTCCTCGTGGAGTTAGCCCCCCTTTTTCCACTGACCCCTTCAATTACTGACACACTACTTGATCGCCAATTCATTCTCCAGAATATATGCGAGGAATTTCTGCTGTATCAGTTTCTCGTTCACATCATGCATTCGCCGCGATCCCTTCTTCAGTATCTCGTTACCCTCTATGATGTCTCGTACGTCGGGCAGGATAATCGTCGGCTCTACCGACGGCGCCAGGGCATGCTTCAACGCTACGTATCTCGGGTCATGGATCGAACTGTCGAACTTGTGCCCATACCGCAGATTCCGCGTATCTGTTCTCCTCGCCCAAGCGACTGTGCTGTCCCTCCGAGGTCCCCCGTCCGGTTCTTCTTCTAGTGACGTTGGGCAGAACGCCGTGTGCATCAGCGACAGTCTACGGTTACTTGTTAATGTCTCTGGTTTCTTTGGAATAGCACTACGTACGGTTAGGAACTTATCAGGCACTCGTGTTTCAGTTTTCACATTCGGTAGCTTTTCAACTATTGTTATTTCATGCTCGTCTTTTTTGCCTGCTGATAGGCTGTCTAATGTTTCGTTGCTCGTGTTGAAATAAACACTTCTGCCCTGTAGCCGCGACCTCTGCTTGCCGGTATTTATTTTCACAGTTTTCGGTAAATGTATATCTTCTGGTGTAACTTGCCTGGCAGTACCGCACACCGTGCCCGCCCTCTCACTGTGGAATCTAGGCCTGCCTTTATTTTTATTCCGCGGGGCGGTGCTAGATACGGGCGACTCACGTTCGGACCCCTCACACGTAACTTCCAGCTCTGGCAGACCAATGACGGTGGCCCGCCTCACGGTATCCAACCGGCCCACATCCATGGGAGGCAGCGCCGTGTGCTGCATCTTCTTGATGGACATGTACTTCTTCTTCTGACGCTCGATGAACTTATGTTTCTCGTAGTTGTGTTGGTTTAGGAACTTGTACCGCTCCCGGCCTAGCTCCATCTGGCGGACATACAGAAGTCGCTCCTCTGTCACGTTTTCCGTGAGCAGGCCCGTGTTGCGCGCCGTCCGCCGGTTCTTCTGGTCAGTGTTGCCTGTGTTTATCCACGCGTTGATTTCCCGGATTGTCGTCACCTTCTTGTCCACGTCTTTCTCTCCCCCACGACGGCCCGCCGGCGCACTCTTGGACAGTTGTTTCCGGCGAGGATTCATCGCGGATGGAATGTGTTGGTTCTTTTTTCAACTTGATATCGTTTTGTTTAAGTACTTCATAAATGTTTCCGTGGCGGTAATGCTAATTTAACCATCTTACAGCAACCAATTATGAGCCCACAAGGCACGTGGTCCATGAAGTACACACTGCAATACGTATCTGTGGCTGTGACTGGAGATATGTGGCTTATGGGATTTGTGGCTAGTATAGCTCCTGATCAAATAACAAACTCCTATAGCCTGATAACGATATGTACATGTATTGTTTCTTAGAAACGTGACGGCCGTTTCATTGATGGAACGACGAACAGTGTATATCCAGATCAGACTGTGCGGACGCACAGTCTGATCTGGATCTACATTGTTCGCAAAACGCATACGCCCCATTTCTCCAGTCACAGCCACATTTAATATTCTAGTTTCAGTAAAATTTACCGCATCTTCGAAAGTTAAGACTCAAACGTCTAACATCGCGTTCTCAAACCGATTGTCTGAATCCATAATAATCCATAGAAATTTCACCAGAAAACCTTTTATTAAATTAATATCTTATAGTACTAAGAGTTTCAATCCGAATTGTGTCCATGCATACGTGTTTCATTTTATGGCAATCCGAACGGCTGTTCTTGCGGATTGTTCTCCTAGTGACATAAACGTTCATTAGTGTATACAGCTTGCCCGGATTACGTTGCGTATACATAATCTGCTCATACAAAATTCAGATGTGTGACCTAAAGTTTAACTAGATTAAAACGATCCGAAGATTAGTATGTAGATTTATAGCGAGGTTTGTTGAACTGAATATGTGACCTGTTCAGGGAAAAGGGGCCAGTTGGGTGATCATTACCAACATTGAGAGCTTATCTGACTCTCCATTTTTTATTTTATTTTTTAAATATATAATGTTTGTATGTTTTAGTATTTCTTTGCTTAAGCCCCAAAGGCATGCGGAAAGCCTTTACAATTTAATGACGTTACGTCATGAGTTGAAGGTTATATCAAATCATGAAGTTATCAACTCCGGTAGGCACATTATGCATTTACCGATACATATAGTTTATTCAACATCTGGAAATCCGATAAAGAAACTAGCGCGGAGCGGAATAAATTGTATATTACGTCCTCTTCGAAAAATGTGAAATTTGCTCTTATACCAGCTTATAACGTTGTAAAAATTGACAATTTTGACGTTAGCATGATGTCAATTACGTCTCGTGAACGTCTAGGAGGAAATATTTCCTCCAATGAAATAAATTCCTCGAGAATCACGGTAAATCATTGGGTAGTATGTAATTACTATTTGTATATAATACTTAAATGTGAGTGTAACACTATCTGACATTGTGTAGCACGTACATGTACCTATTGGTGACAATTGGTTCAAATTGGAGAGTTGTACACAATCTCAAGGTGTATGATCACGTGGTACTAACAACAACAACAAGTACTGAATCTTCCAGAATCCATCTAATTCAAAGTACGTATTCTTTTATATTGTCCGTATTACGTAACGGATTTTGATGAAATATGGCGCATCAAACGTGCATTTGGTGGTCTTTGTATTTTCGCCCAAACTTCTGTCGTTTTTGCGAAGAATCGATATGCGTGTCTCCGGACACGGTAATCGGTTCTTCGCAAAAACGACACAAGTCTGTGCCGAACTGCCTGGACCACCAAATGCAGCTCATAAAGACGCGTTTGCTGCGCCATATTTCATCAAAATCCGTTGCATATTAAGGAAACTGTCAAATAATACTTCCTTTGGAGTGGGCGACGTTGTTGTTGTTGTAACCACGTGATAATGCACCTTGAATCTGTGCTTGGATAAGTTACGTCTAAAGCTGATGTTCACTGTATGCCGAGTAACAATTGTTTTATTGTGAAACCTCTCTAAACCGGACACCCTGGGAGGTCCCGAGGGTGTCAGGCTTAGGGAGGGTTCACTGTAAATCAGGTATTTAATCATGCTGAGCCATAGTTGTGTGCTGTATGCGATCACGAATAGACATTATCACCCGAGATAGATGACCAAGAAACTGATCACAGGTGTGGTATTGGTGTCCGGGTTAAAGAGGTTCCACTGTATATCTTCATAACTAAACATTATATGAACTTGACATTTTCTCCTCATTTACAATAAAGATGGGATTTCAAAAGAAATCTCAAATTGTGGTAGGCCTATATTGCCACAGAGTCCACATGTTTACACTTGCAGCAACAACGGTCGACATCCAACAGGTCCATTCTCCCTTAAGTGTTATGTGAGGTTGTACCTAAGACGACCCAGTAGCCGATTTCATCAAACTTGCAAAGTATACTTATCTAGCAAAGTATACTTTGAGGTAGTAATCATATTTTTTTTCTCCAAAATGCATTATTTCATATAGAACAAACCACTGCATATATTTTATGATTCAAAGTATGCACACTTATTATACTGAATGTATTACATTATCACAGCCAAAATGGCTGTGATAATGTAATAAATTCAGTATAATAAAAATTAATAAATTTATTCTTAAATTGAAAATTTCTCCCTCAAAGTATACTTTGCTAGAAAAGTATACTTTGCAATGTTGATGAAATAGACTGACAGGGATGGTAAATGGTTATAAATTTCATAATTATGTTTAGAAACCAGCAGAAAATAAAGAAGAAGTATAAATTGACATGAAAAGAAAACAAAACGCCTCTAAAGACCTATTATTAAAGGCCTGCCTTCAGAGGCGATTTTTCTTTTGTATTCGTGACAATTTTTATTCCTGTGACAGCATAATATTACTGTCTGTTTCACGAAACCTGCCCAAGGTTTACGGCTATATAAACAATTAAAAAATATTCTTTAAATAATATTAAATTGTATCACAAGTTAAGAATTAGCCATCTTTTTATTTCGTGAAATTTGGTCAAATATTGATTTTATTACGAAAAAAATGATTTGTCTATGGGAATTTAACATGGGGGGAAATGAGGTAAAGGAGCTATGGAAGGAGTCAAAAAAAATAAAAAAATATGGCTAGATACCTTGGAAATGATCTAACTCAGTAAACAAAAGTTAAATTTTGAAAATCGGTCCACAATTTCTGAAATCATAACAAAATCCCCATGTTAAATCCTTATCTTCACTCAATGGGGATTTTACATGGGAAAATTGTTTTTCCGTAATAAAATCAATATTGGACCAAATTTCAGAAAATAAAAAGCAAGCTCATTCTTAAATGATGATAAAATTTAACATTATCGAGAAGAATATTGTTTGTACATTGTTTTTTAGCCGTAAAATGTGGGTAGCTTTCGTGAACGTGAAACAGAATTAGGAAATCGTTAAACATTTTACCATCCCTGCCACCTATTTATCCACCTATGCATCGAAGCTGGTGACATTGCGTGTTTTCGGTTAACATTGTTAAAATACCTTCAAGTTAGTGTATTACATGTTTAGCCCTATCAACCCCACATACTGTCATTACTATATTTGCTGGTAACGAGCCGTCGCATCGGGATCTGTAGCATTTCTCAGTAGTTTTCAAAATTTAAAAAATACCCATTTTAATATGAATAATAATTGAGCCGCGTCGCGAGAAAACCTGTCTTCGGGAGTCTGACGACGTCACAAGATATGACGTCGTGAACTCAGCTGACGTAATTCCAGCCGAGATTTCCAATTATCGACGTTTGTCAGACCGCCATGTTAGGTTTGTTCCGTTGTGTTCAAGTTATCTAACGAACAGAATATATCTATAATCGGGCGTATGTGTGTGAAAAAAACAAAACAGTCTTCGATCTGTTTAGCCCTATCAACCCCACATACTGTCATTACTATATTTGCTGGTAACGAGCCGTCGCATCGGGATCTGTAGCATTTCTCAGTAGTTTTCAAAATTTAAAAAATACCCATTTTAATATGAATAATAATTGAGCCGCGTCGCGAGAAAACCTGTCTTCGGGAGTCTGACGACGTCACAAGATATGACGTCGTGAACTCAGCTGACGTAATTCCAGCCGAGATTTCCAATTATCGACGTTTGTCAGACCGCCATGTTAGGTTTGTTCCGTTGTGTTCAAGTTATCTAACGAACAGAATATATCTATAATCGGGCGTATGTGTGTGAAAAAAACAAAACAGTCTTCGATCTGTCCTGGGTCCTGCCGTCTGAGAATGTATTGGATGAACGTTAAACTGCCGTACTAACGGTCGTACGATCGAAATCCACCATTTTTATTCTAAACGGGCACATCTTATATTATGTTTTTATTAACAATAATGGCGTAAGGATAAGTTTCTTTTATTATTTTGCTGCTGATATCACATATAAAATTTTTTGTCTGTTATAGATAGTTTTTTATGCTCCGTTATTTTGACATAATATTTTATTTTACACAGTTTACATATAACTGTCCACATTAACTGTTATCGACCACCATTTACAGGTGAAAACTCTGTGTAAGCTACATTTTTTATTTACATACAGATGGTCGGCAGCATATTTGTAGACCGATGTAGCATGGGCCCGGTTTCCCGCACAACTATATGTTTCAGATCTGGTTAACTCGACGCGAATGTTCAGTTTATGGCTCAATTATTTCTTTCTAATATGTAATGTATAAAATTAAAATTTAGCGCAACCTTTACCGATTTTAAGAAAAAATCTCCTGCAAAATCACAGAGCCATGGATGTTACAACTAGTATAGATGCATATGCATCGTCTATTCAGAACATATGTTGTCCGCCATTCAGTCACTAGGGAATCCTTTCTCAATTACCGACAGGATATGGAGCTTACATTTATTGCAGATATTGTAAGGTCTGGTTTTTTCACCAGGTGGTCCAAGTACAAAAGCTTAAATCTGAATGCACACTGACGTGTGTGTCATGTTAATATAATAAATAGATACGGTGGGATGTTATTTCAAGGCAACATATGTTGGAGACATTAGTATCATGGACCGTGAGTGACGATCTGTCAAGTCGTGACAAATGCAATAATACAAACAATCAAGAACTAAATGCTGAGTGATTATATTTCAAGGCAACATATTTTGGGGATATTAGAGTCATTTACTTGGAGTGAAAATATTGTTAAATTGTGACGCAAATACAATAAGACTGTGCGCACTATCAATTGATATGGTTCTTCTTGTACTGTTCGACGATTATCAAGAATCTCTTGACTTGGGGTATTGTTATTATTTTATATCTCATTTCTTCGTACTTTGGGACCCTCGCATTTTCAGTTGAGTCTCCAAAAGACAAACTGCTACCGTAACACTCCCAAAACAAACACAAGTCGGTGGTAGGACAAGCTGATCACAAGCTGTGATAACAAATGTCTCAAATATGTTAACATCGCCATTTTGTCCATGTGGCAGTCTTCCACGCGCTACCCTTGAAGGTGGTATCCCACTAGGCGAGTGAGAGACTACGATGGAGTAGAAACTGCATGTAAGCGATACAGGCTTTTGCTCTCACGCTATTCGAGTGACAGTGAACTGTACATAGTGAGTAACGCATAGAAGTAAGGGTGCCTGTCATCAGACATGAACACTGCCTTTCAGAGCAGTCTTTTATACCCACCTGTTTTTAAAAAATTAAAATGGGTATATTGTTTTCGTCACGTCTGTCCGTCTGTCACTTTTCTTGTAAGCAGTAACACTTTTTAACCGTAATAGGTAGGGACTTGAAACTTGGTGTGTGCCTTCCTTGTGGTGTGTAGATGCGCAGTGAATTTCGATTTGTGATTCGACCCCCGGTCATGAATTATCTCCCCTTTTTCAACTTCGCATTTGGGAAACGTGGGTATATTGCGATGGTGCGCCATCGACTGTGCTCTAGTGTTAATGTAATTTAATGTTGAACGTATTGTTCTCCCCGTATGTATGTGTATTTCCATTTGCATATATTGAACTAAACGGTCGTATATGTTGAACTAAACCATATACTTCTGTGGTTTTCTACAATTATAAATTGTTAAAACGCTCAGTAAACACGTCAAAAAGAAGAAGAAATCAGCATACCTAATTCGCGTACCCGCGCACGTTCATACTTGCTGGTACATGAACTTGCCGGTTTGACTTTTTCGCTTTGCACATTCATGTGTTACCAAAAGACTCAAGCTCATCCGTCTTTACATTCATTATTCAGTGCCAACGTGCTTCTAGTTCGATTATGTCAACTTGCAAACTGTTGTAAATGTTGACGTATACTCTATGTGTAACGGTATACACTGGAACGTCATTTTACGTCGCTTGACGTCGCTTTTGCGTGACATCTCTTTTGCTCAAACGACCTGCATAGTGGTGTTGTATACACTATAATATCTTAATGAATACTGCAGATATCATGATCAAATAAAAAGCGTTCAATTCATCATACAAATACCATTGTCATAGAAACAAAATTTGATATTGACCAAAACTTTCCCAAATACAGGTTTTCTCGTGACGCGGCTCATATAATAGTTAAAAAATAGCCATGAAAAAATGTCTGATATTCAGGGATGAAAGCGTTGAATGTATCGGGATTTTCACTGACAAAACCCATTTTAAACTATAAATAGCATTTATTGAAACACACACTCGTGTTCATTTACTGACCGCTCGCTAAGACGGACATATGTATCAAGGTGCATGATGAAACAATGGCTGAAAGTGTTGAAATCTTGTTCACTCCAAAGTAAGTATTATTTGATATTTTCCTTAATATGAAACGGATTTTGATGAAATATGGCGCAGCAAACGCGTCTGCATGAGCTGCATTTGGTCGTCCATGGAGTTCGGCACAGACTTATCTTGTTTTTGCGAAGAATCGATTTCCAGGTCTACCGACACGGAAATCGATTCTTCGCAAAAACGACAAAAGTTTGGACCAAAGTACAGACACCACCAAATGCAGCTTAACAAGACGCGTTTGACCACGTGATCATACACCTTGTGTATGCCACAGAGATAGTTTTCCACTGATATTTTCTAGTCGCGGGCAGAAACTCTGCCGTACCGGACGGTATGGGAGTTTTGCAGAGTTATTGCCCGCAAATAGATCTTTCAGACAAGGTGTCACGTTCACCCATGCTCCTTAACTATGAAACGCCAAATCTACATAAACTCAAATAATGAATAGATATATTATTTTAATCCTCCATAATCATGAAGAGTACAATACAATGATAGAACATAAATAGGTGTAACATACTTAATCAAAGGACTGAAAGTCCTGAAATCCTTCGCAGTTGCGACAAAAAGTATTCTCTCAAAGAGTCGTCACAGACTGGAATGCACTCCCTAGTGATTGTGTAAATTCGAACACACTAAATAGTTTCAAAAGTTCACTCAGCTCCGCCTGGAAGAAGAGACCCAGCAAATTCAACACGTGAAAATATTGTACAGACATTTTAACCATGATTTAGTTGCGCTCTCCCCCCAGTTTCAAAGACAATTATCCAATTTGACGTCGCTAAAATAGGCCAGTACAAGCCTAGCTTACAAGAAACGGCCTTCAACCAAGGTAGAACCAAGGTAGGTAAAAAATAAAAAATAAAGTACTTGCCCAGGTCAAAAAGTTACTTGCCCAGTTTTTTTTAAAAATAAATTGCTATTTCCAGTTTTTGTAATGTTGCATCTTATTTACAAAAAAAAAGCTTTTACATATGATCATTACCAAAACGTATGAGACATATTCACTATTATTGTTATTTATATTTTAAGTATTAAATGAACATAAACAAACAAATAGCAGCGAATTTGCTCAGAGGCTTGCACACTTCTTATTTTCTATAAGCGTTGAGTGACATAGATTTAGTTTAATTTATAGTGGCTATGTTTGCATGCGCTGCGTGCTGCCTTAATTACTAAATTCAATGGTTTCGGACCCGGCGCCGACCGTTTCGTCCCAAACCGTTATGTTCGGCGTCTGAAATGCGCGTTAACCCAGCTGTATACGAGACGATATATGTGGCCGCGTATACACTAGTCTATACTCGCAGTCCTATTATTTGTTAGCCCGGCCGCGTAAAGCCGACAAATAATCCGTGAATTAAACTTGCCCGATATGGACCGTGTTCAAAATCGCTAGAGATTCTACCCGTAACCGTGTACATAGACACTGCTTGAATCTTACTTCCCGCAAATTGACGTAAACTGTAAACAACAAATGGTCGCTGAATTAATACCATTTGTTGGCCGTTATCGATGGAATTAATTGGCAATTTCTTCCAAAAAAAAAATCCTTACCAAATCTTTCACTCGCCAAACTGGGCGAGTGCCTGTAGAAAGTACTCGACCGCCACAAAAAGCACTCGCCATGGCGAGCTGGGCGAGTGAAATTTTAACCCCTGATTATTGTATCGATTCAGGTGCGCGAAATGACCTTGTCAATTTGCATAAACTGAAGCCATCACAGGCGCTCGGATTGTTCAACAAAAATAATAGAGAGTCGCATTTCATCACACTATCGGATTATTTAATGATTATGATGCATGTTTTGTTGAACGGGTATATAATAAATAGGTTCTTGGATTTGTACGGAAATATATTTCGGCGTACTCGTTCGTTCGGCGGAACCTAAAATTATTCAAACTCTAAGACAATGTTTCCTTTGTGAAGTGTATCGTACTGCATTTTCTGTGTAACGTCATTATAGATTAGTTGATGTTTTAAGTAAAATGGACACTGATTAATAATATCGATGGCTCAAGATGATTATTTAATGCATGTGGTATGTAACTGTCAAAAAACAATGTTTCTGTTTTAAATCATCATCATTTCGCTGTCCAATGTTGGATTTTATCGAGCCATTGACCTATGACTATGTAAACGATTCCGTAATTTGTCGGCATAAAATGGCGGAAATTACTTTTCATGAGACACGCGGTTAATTGTATCATTGCGCGTGAAAAATAATATACTCAAATTAATACATGTCAGTTTATATTATATTAAATCAGATAAACATGTTGTAATATAAATGTCGTACAGAAAAATTAACAACACATGTATTACACTACACCATATAATGTCAGCTCACTATCAGAACTATTTTTCATGGCGTATAACTACGTATAAATTACATGTGGAGCGGTCGATCATTGCGCTAAAAATATAACCTTCCTAACAAAATATTTATTATGAAACACGACAGTTAATATTTTATAAAATCACAAACTGTTTTTAAAAATATAACTGTAGCTGAAAAAAAATGTAGCTGGCCAAAAATGTGAGTGACACGTTCATAATGCACCGCTCGCTTTGGAACTCTCTCACGTGGCGTAGCTAGAATCATGAAGCATGAAGTACGTTCGTTGGTCGACAATTACTCATTTGCATAAAGCATGTGAGGTCTCAAAAACCGTATAAGGACTATATCCAAGCAAATATACTTGGATAAAAATCTAGTGGACAATGACATACGTTTACACATGTTTACATGCTTCAAACACCTGGGGGCCGTTTCACTAAACTTCGTACGACTAAAATGTTCGTAAGTGCAAACTTATGATAGTCTGTAAATGCCACATTAACAATATGTTCTTGTAAACGATTATTGGATTTACATTTATTGAACATATGCTGCATATGCAGCCTATGCTCAATAAATGTAAATCCATCAATTTACATTTCTAGACGATCCGACACTTACGAACATTTTACTCGTACGAAGTTTAGTGAAACGGCCCCCAGTACCGTCCGTGATGGTTCTGAACCGCAGCATTGTGAGCAGGCAACATGATGAGTATACTTATATAGACAACGAAAAATATACACATTGCCAGAGCTCCAGTTAAGGTGCGTAATTTGGAGGTAAATTTCTTATTTCTCCATCAAAAATGGCAAGTTGGGAGTGCTTTAGAATCGTCTCATTGAGACGATTCTAAAGCACTCCCAACTTGCCATTTTTGATGAATAAATAACAAAACTTCACCCCAAGTTGGTCAAATTACGCACCTTAACTGGCGCTCTGCATTGCCTTGTTCTTTGTACACACAGAGCAATGTAAAATATGAATAATCACACGTATGTTTGCTTCGCATTACCAAAGCGATGATCTTATGGGTCCGTGTCGGTGTACTAGCAGGTGCGCAGTCTGATCCAAGGCTACGTTGGTCGCCAAAGTACGTTTTATCAGCGGGGGTCCATATTTTAGCCAGCGATAGCGTACTCTCGTCAATCAAGAAACTTGCTTAATCAACTACCCTACGATTTACCCATGGGCAAAATATCATTAACCTATAATGGGCAGTTTCTATACGGGACTTTAACGGAGCAAGGACGCCAACGGCCAATGGAAAGTCGCCGTTGTTAGCTGCTTGTCATTGGTCACACACACACACAAATAACACTCGTAGCCGGTATCGGCCATTGTCACCTTCCATAATAAAACTGCCCTAAACCTGTATGTGTACACGACATATTGCGAGTACCACCTAATGCACGGATGCCCTACGGAACATTGAGAAAATCAACTTCAGTAAGGATACGTGAACAAAGTCAGACTCCTGGGGGCCGTTTCACTAAACTTCGTACGACTAAAATGTTCGTAAGTGCAGATTTAGAGCAGTCTGTACATTTCAATTGATGGATTTACATTTATTGAGCATAGGCTGCATATGCAGCCTATGCTCAATAAATGTAAATCCAATAATTGTTTACAAATAAACATTGTGAATCACGGTGAAATTTACAGACTATCATAATTTTGCACTTACGAACATTTTAGTCGTACGAAGTTTAGTGAAACGGGCCTCGGATGTACCTCCGCAGCCAATATTATAATACGTCAGTGGCGGAGTACGGGCTATAGATATATAGAAATAATTAGAGCTAGAATTAAATATTTAGGAGTTGGCTCAACATGATTTAGAGAGCTCTTCAAATAATGTAATGCTAGCTCTAAATATTTAATGCTGGCTCTAATTATTCCATACACTACATACTATCCGTTACAGTAACGTAGATGGCATTCAGTCACACGTGACAGCAAGTGTCGACGCGTATTGCGGCACGGCAAAAACGGGTATATTCTGTCAGACCCCACGAGAGACTACCCTGACGGAATATAGAACGATAAATGTAGTTTTACACATAATTTTAAAGTTGTGTATCGTGTAACACTACTTATTGACCAACCCTCGTATAAAATACATGTTTGTTTTCACAATTCCACATGTTTATCTGTACAGGCGCCGTTTCTATTCTGTTTTAGAAAACAATATATAATTTAGATGTTATTTAAGTAAAACTGCAACGTGTTAAGTCAAAATTTCTCCATGATGTTTTCGAATAGTGGAATACAGAACAAACATACATCTTAGTGAGCTAAATTGAACTTTAACATTTTCCTGCGAAATTTTGTTTGTTTAGTTGCAGCCATGCCAGTTGCGGACATGCGCAGTTCCATGTCAGCAAGTACAATGATGAGTGTTCATTATGAAGACACGAAAAACACCATTACATGTTTTATTAACCCTTTCATCCCTACGTAACTAGAATGGATTTGATATGTTAATTTTGCAATCAATCCAATCGTCATAAAATGATTTTCAGACTAGACCATTTATGAAAAGCGGGTGTTTTTGCTCTAAAAAAAATATGAAAATTACTTGCCAACAGTGCAGGTCCTGATGAGACGGCTCGTTACGAGCCGTCTCATCTGGATATGCACTGTTTGCAAACCCCGCTTCGGGTTCAAAGGGTTAAGGAATAAAACAATGGGTGTTATACAATACATTTGGTCTGTTGAAAGTTTTCAGAAAGTTTTCGAGTCCCGAATATCACAGTAAACACAACAATTATTACTTATATCGACATTGCATTTTCTGATAGTTTCAAAATTGTAAATAACCAAATATGGCGTTAAAACTAAGAGTAATCTTGTTTTACATCATGTTATCGCAATTCCTGGAACAGCGGCGTTGCCGGTCAATAGCGTGCCGTTATTGACAACGTCGTGGAGATTAATATTAATGACGCCAAGCGAACTTTAACTGCTCAACAACGTCGCGTGACGTCACGTGGGTCTACTGTATTATATGTATCGGAATGTAAACGCAATACATGTATGTTAAATGGGCGTTTGTATTATGAATGTATAGGTAAGTATGGGATGGCCATTGCACCTTTTAAGGAATAGCGTCATGGGCTGTTAACTTTATTGTGGTAATGAACAAATAAATAGGTCTGTTTAAAGTCGACAAAGAGTCAATTTTTTATATTTTTTTTATTGCATTCCACAATAAAATCAACAAACGCCGTGTTTTATCGTTTATATTTACATTGCATTTTCCGAAGCTTTCACAAGGGCAATTCACAATTCATGGAACAACGACGTTGCAGCTCACTAGCGTGCCGTTATTCGTGGAAATTAACGACGCCAATTGACAACGTCACTTGAAGACACGTTGTGATTGATGTATTTATCAAAACTTAATAATTACACTGCTGAATTAAAATGTGTCGTTTATTTTTTATTTTCGGTTTTTCTCATCAAAAACATGCTCTGACAGCATTTTAGAATAATTTCCAATTGAAATGATTCTAAAGTGCTGTCAAACCATGTTTTTACTGAGAAAGAAGGCAAACAGCAGACAGCAGTTTTCGTTCTCAGCAGTCTAAGGGTTAAACGCAATTCGTGCGGTGGTAATTCAATATCAATACACATACGAAACAATATATATATATATATCCCATCACACATACAGTGGGGTCAGCGTGTAAGTGCACACACGGACGAACACGACAGGTTGGAACCGCTGACCCCTCTGTAATGTTGCACCTAAGAAGATGTGTGAAGTCTCATGAAAATTATATACAAAATGTATGATATTTTCCGTAAATCGCATCGAAACTTGTCGAAATGGTTAGAGAGCATTCAGCATTTGCAATAAAATGTCACCAACTTGCGACGTCATTTACAGAAAATATACTTATATGTATGTGGCTGTAACTGGAGAAATGGGGCTTATGGGATTCGTGACAAGTGTAGCTCCTGATCCAATATAATAGTCTGTAGTCTGAAAGCGATCGATATTGCTTGAGAAGCATGATGTGTGTTACATTGATGGAATGGCGAACAGTCCAGATCCCTCATCAAACTGCGGATGCACAGGCTGATCTGGATCTGCATTGACCGCTAACCCCGCACGCCCAATTTCTCCAGTCTCAGCCATGCATATATATGTAATATATTTCTGTAAATATTTTCATGAAAAGTCGCACATGTTCAAAAACAAATTGCGTGTCTCATATGAGATATTGTACCTAAGAACACTGGCGAAATATATTTACAGAAACTGTCATACTCTCAGTAAACGACGTCGAAAGTTGACGAACATCTCGAACAATTCAATTCCGCATTTGCTATGAAAGTTTCGTAAACTTTCGACATCATTACGAAAAATGCAGTAATCTTTGTATTTCTAATTAAAAATCGCACATGTTCTTATGTACAAAATCACATGGCGTGTCTCATATAGTCTATTGTGCCCGGCGAAGTGCATCTCCGCGCAAAATTCACGTACATGGCCCATCACACTTACTCCTTTGGTACGACGATGCTCTCCTGTGAAAATATGGAACGTACGTGACGGATGTTTGACCATCGTCGAATATGGTGAACGAATTGTCACGACAATCCACGCAGTTTAATCTTGAAATACATTGCCCGCCATTCACCCGCTCACAAGAAAGATGTCGTTATTACGGGGCGCCATGCAGGACAGGTTAATTATGTGTACAAAACAAATTTTGTCCAGACAAAATTGAGTTTTGTAACACTAAAAATCACAAAATCCAATTATGTAAAATTCTGATATACAAAATTCATTTTTGTTATAAAGGATTCAATTTTGAGTTTTGTGAACAAAATTCAGTTTTGTGGGACAGAATTCAGTTTTGTCCACAAAAGTCAGTTTTGTCCACAAAAAATAGTTTGCGTAACTGATAGTCTATGTCATCTCTACGTTGATTGGTTGAGATCGGTCTTAGTCCATTTTACTAGATGGTGGAGTTAAGTACACTTGCAGGTTTAAATATTTCAATGCGAAAATATAACCCAATATATCAGGCGCGGATATAGAAATAATTGCAGGGGGGGGGATCTGTAATTAAAATTCGGCATAGCCGACCTCCGCGAGCGCGAAATCGTAAAGTAGGGGGGTCTGGGGGTCGTCCCCCATGAAATTTTTAGATGCCAGATCGCCGCAGATGCGATTTCCTGACACCTAGGCCACGAAAACAGTCATCCAACTATTCGAGTATTGTAGATTTTCGTATATTTTTTTTTGCCGAGAGCACGGGGGGGGGGGGGGGGGGGGGGGGGGGGGGGGGTGGGGGGGGGTCGCCGGACACCACCCCCCCCCCCACCCCGCCCCCTGTATAGTATACTTCTTTATGGACAGCTATTTTGGTTATATTATGATTACAAAATATATACTTACTTTTAACAAAAGCATCGTTTTATTTCAAGTAACCAACATTGGGATAGCGTTATTAAATGTATGTACATAGTCAATACATAATTACAATAAACGGTTGCCATGGCAACCAATTCACAAAATATTCTCCGCCATCTTTGTATGTACAAGCCATCGTACAGTTTCACCACTTCGTGCGTTTGACACATACAGCAAATACAAATGTAATATGACAGTGAACCAAATGAATTTTGGTGTAATACGTAATAGACATATATGACAACAGCAAGCTATAAATAGTATATCAGAAAACCATACAAAAGACTAGATCTCAGCATTTCTCCCATCAATCTCAAAATAAATTTAGATGTGTAAACTTTTCAATCTGATGCACGGCCTATTGTTAGTGTACACGTTACCCATATGTAAAGCCATATCTACTCGCAGTAGGCGAGTAGACACTAGGGACAATACACTCAGGTACATGTAACTGCTTACTACATGTCACTGGTTTTGAAAGCTAATAACAGAGTACTGCGGTGGGTATATATGGTATGTGTTGTGTGGTTGGCTAGGTAAAGTGATACACCGTGCGATGTTCTGTGTATGGGGGTATTTATAATGGTGGTTCATGTTGTTAAAAACACAGGAACAAACCTGTCCAGAAAACTGACATATTTTACAGTTTGGTGTAATATAATGTATAGGATTCCGTTCTCATGGCTTGTGATTAGCTACATTATATACTATGTTCTACTTCACATTTTGAGTTCTTTGTCAAAAGGCAGAACAAGTGAAACTGGCTGATGGCTGGAACACATAAAGATGGCCGACTTGGCCACCCCATGTGCCGTATAGGATACAGTAACGAGGCAGTGTTCACATATATGTTATACATATATTCTATCCCCAGGGTGTCCGGCTTTGAGATGTTTCATTGTAAATCAGGTATTTGATCATTCTAAGTGTGTGCTATGCAAACAGACATTATCACCCGAGAAACTCATCAAGAAATAAGTCACATGTGTGTTCTTGGTGTCTGGTTTAAAGGGGTTCTACTGTAGCTTCATTGTCATTTCGATAATATGGCATGACTTGACCGTAAAGAACACACACATTGCCATGGAGTGCTTATATGTCTGAATTACAGTGGAGCCTGTCTAAACCGGACACCCCCCTCCCAGGGTGTCCGGTTGAGAGAGATTCCACTGTATATTATAATTAGAACGCCTAGAACGACGAGGATCAACATGAATGACTGACATTGGCGCAGCACGACTAATCAGGTACTTCGGATTAGACCAGGAAAGGATGCACACAGGTCATGGCAAAAGTTCATATAGACACGCCATGTGATCGTGTACGTTCGGATATCTACGTAATTTCATTAAATACGTTTACAAGATTTACAATATTTTTCGTAAATAATGTCAAAAGTTGACAAAAAATTTCGAGTATAATTCCGCATGTACTCTGAAAATGTTGTCACATTTTGACGCCATTTGCGGAAACTATTGTACATTTTGTAAACGTATTTCATGAAATTACGCAGATGTCCGAAGGTACAAAATCTCATAGCGTGTCTCATATAGGACCATGGGCTAAACGACACACTATGATTACTGTTTATTTATATATCTATCTGAAGTCGATCCCTCTCTGAAGCATAAACTCCTTTATTTTCATTTCCAGTTTACGTTTTTCTTCCATTGCTGTCAATTGCTTTGGCTGCTGTACCGTCTCTAAGCGTTCCAGAATCGTCTTGAAGTTGTACTTTGTTCGCGGGATATAGTTCTGTGCTAAACATTTCTCGAGGTTCGAGTACCGCGGATCGCTCGTCACCCCGGGAGACCTGCCGCCCCATACCATCTGCGGTTTACCTCCGCGCCACGATTTCGAATTGTCACTTGACGTCACTGATGATATAGACCGACTGATTGTGACAGTTCCGGCGGTTGACGGCCGTGACCACTGCGTGTAGATGCCCATTGGCGTCGATGTGTCGTTCTGTTCAGGCTTTTTGCCAGGTTCGCTTCCCCCGGAGAATGTACTGGACTTGTAGTCGTTAACACCGGTCGATATATAGCCACCTCTGTCCATGTTTTGTTCAAACTGTACAGTCTTTGGTCTAATCGCGGCACTGCATGGACACGCGGCGGCAGTCGCGTCCATGCCCCGGTCACCTTTAGCCAAAATGGAATGGAATGTGGAGTATGAACCACACGTGTGTGTCCGGTTGCTTTCCGTTCCGCTCGAGATTCTGTGTTTCCGCATCACTGCCGCCTTGCGCCGCTGTTTCTCCGAGAACGATTGTTTCTCCGACACGTGCTTGCTTAGTACTTTGAACCGCTCTTTGCTGAGCTCCATGAGACGCGCCCTCAGTAGCCGTTCCTCCGTGACGTTCTCCGTGAGTTGGCCCGAGTGCCGAAACTCGTTGTCGCTGAACGCCCATTCCTCAATCTCCTTCTCCGCCGATGAGTGAATGCCTCGTGAGCGGGGCGGAGCGCTCTTGGGCGGCCGCGGGCGCATTGTGTGTACAACAACTTTCCTCGCCTGCAGTAGAATATGCGTGTAACAACCACGTTGGTGTTAACACAAACGCAATTTCAAATACTAGTATCTTCTTCAAGAACGACTTGCAATGTACTTCATCCGTTCTACAAACCAGAAGATATACGATTACGGACGGTAAATAAGGCGCATTTCATTACTTAAATAAATGATAACTTCTCTAAACACATATATATGTGGAAATCTATGGACAATATATGTATTTAATTTCTATGAATTTCACTGTCATCTAGCTCTGATCATTATGACTTCATATTTGCAAAACAGTAACATGTGTTACGGTTTGCTGACGTTCTACATGTACGGTTTAGCGTCTGATAACTGGATACGCTGGGGGAGCTCCCAGTCTCCGGTTGGGAGAGGTTCCACTACTATATCAAATATTTACAGCTAACTTCTTTTCAGCAGATACCCATCAATATATGTACATGTATGATGAAACATCAAGGTGTATGATCACGTGGTACTAACAACAACAACAAGTACCGATTCAAAGTACGTATTATTTTATAGTGTCCTTATTACGTAACGGATTTTGATGTAATATGGCGCATCAAACGCGTCTTGTTAAGCTGCATTTGGGGTTCTCTTTATTTTCGCTAAAACGACATAAGTTTGTGCTAAATTCCATAGACCACCAAATGCAGCTCACGAAGACGCGTTTGCTGCGCCATATTTCATCAAAATCCGTTGCATATTAAGGAAAATATCAGATAATACTTACTTTGGAGTGGGCGACGTTGTTGTTGTTGTAGCCACGTGATCATGCACCTTGAACATGGTAGCTTAAATATCCGAGGTTGTGCTCAAGTTCAAATCTCAGCTCATAACCACATTCTCACCAGCAAACACATTGTACAGTGAAACCTCTCTAATCCGGACACCCTGGGAGGTCCCCAGGGTGTCCGGTTTAGAGAGGTTTCACTGTTTTCTGAGCCATAGTTGTGTGCTATGCGATCACGAACATACATAATCACCTGAGATAAATGACCAAGAAACTCATCAAAAATAAGAGCAAAGGTGTTTTCTTGGTGTCAGATTCCACTGTAATTTGTACACGGTCACAGTTACCTGATGTATGGTGTATAGTGTATCCTACTGTCACATACTTCACTCTGTTCACGTTAACATTTATGAAACATCTCCGTATTTAGCTTGATATACACCCTTGTATTTTAAGTTTTAATCATACCAGGTATGTCTCTATTCAGTACAATGAATCCGTGTGTTGAAGCACCGCTAATTATAGTGCCAACAGTGTATATCTATGATACACAGTAATTAATATGCCCATATAACCATACTAGTACATATTCCGTGTTGGTTATCTTCATATCAATAATAGCGTTGTCCGTATGTTAAGAATCTGATAAAGTACTTATTGGATGTGTACACATGCATATTATACCTGTGGTTGCCGTGATCCTCTGGTCCCAGTGATAGATTGAAGTAGCCCCTTCGTTGTCGGTCGGAGAGCGGGTATGTCCCCGATACTGACTCGTGCTTTATTCCTATCTCTGCGTGTTTTTATCAGAGCACGTTTATATCAAAATTAGTTATTGATTCAGAGATTAAATGTTAAAGATATCGTCTTGTATGTAGATGTGTTGTACGTGTCACGCGGAATGACAAACGGAGGAGTGGTTGCGTTTCGCACCATTGGCTTACATGTTGATCATTGTTTCAAATTAAATAGTTTAAGACTTCGGAATCAGACGCCGCTTATAAACACATATCTCCAGAAACACTGGAATATAATTGACGGGATCATTGAAAGAAGGGGGCTAACTTCTTTCAATGAGCCCTTCAATTGCTTTATTACTGGTCATGTTGTAGACTGGTCCTAGCAAACTGAGCACACTCCATAAACCGGGCACACATAAATAATGCAATAACAGAGTAGCGTACTTGGCGAACGTGCTTGGCAGACTGGCATACATGTGTCATTAATGGGTAATTTATTTGCCCAGAATAAAATAGTTACATCTTGTTTACGATCAAGACATTAGAGAAGCATATTGATCCGATTGATTCACACAGATCGTGAAAATAACGTACGGACATTAAAGACACACAACATACAGGCATCGTTGCGTTGTAACCATGACTACAACCTCCGTTTTCTCCATTCATTCATTACCTGCTTTTATTGCATAGGCTATGCCTCGTTTCTTATGAAATCAGTCAACGAGTTTAATAAATATCATATTAAATAAACACAAATGTTAGATTATATTTATGGCATGAACACATCATCATAATGTGAAGCTGTATTGATTACCTAACATGGTTTCTGTAGCGGGCTCATTTGCATATTTATTACACTATTGCATTATGAATTTTAATACACTGTGTTATTAAACTGTGAACGACCATTTTATGCAATAAATATTATATACTATAGAGTATTTATAAGTGGCGGGAACACTTTAAACATATCAGCGCCACCTGTTAGGTATCTCCTTTGTTTGTCTATTCCTTACATTGTAATTTATGTCGCGGTAGATGCACTCTTCTAAGATAACGGCCTGGGCCGCCGCGTGCACCAACCATTGAGACACGCCATGCGATGTTGTACCTTCGGACATATGCGTAATTTCATTAAATACGTTCACTAAAGTTTACAATATTTTCCGTAAATGGCGTCAAAAGTGGACACAATGTTTCAGAGTGCATGCGGAAAATTGTATCAACTTTTGATTTTATTTATGAAAAATATTGTAAATTTTGTAAACGTATTTAATGAAATTACGCAGATGTCAGAAGGTACAAAATCACATGGCGTGTCCCCATTGTCTTTCCGTGCGCCCGTTTTATTCATCGGATGAGAAGACGTCAATGGGAAAATAAGTTTAGTATATGCCAGGGTTGTTTCTGATCATTGTTCACACTATTGGGGGAGAAATACGGGTTTAAACAGTTTATATGCTTTATTTGCTTTACAACGGTTACAAACAAGCGCGATATCACTTATGCAACTGCTTTCGTTGGCACAGACGTTAAGCGTAATGGCAGTTATTACTGCGGGAGGAAACCAGAGTACCCGAAGGACACCCACTTGTCCGATCTGGCGACCACCATACCACCTGACATACGGGGTTTGAAGGGGCAATTATAAGAATGGGGCTAAGTCCCATAAGGGACTTAGCCCCATTCTTATAATGCCCCGTTCAAGGGACTTAGCCTTCTTGTTCTACTGATCCATTCAATTGTTTGATGGAGGCACAATGAGTGATTGCAAGATACAATGGCGGACCGTCTACATCTGGTTGAAACTGCACACCAGGGCTACAACGGTCGTGAAGGCAGTACGCCATGTTGTCACATGAAATCAATATAATGAGCTAACCAGGGTGTCACATAATTAAACGAGGCTTACATATATACTTGACACAATTGTTAGCCAAACCCATGGCTGTCATTCTGACAACTAACATGCTGAAGCTGGTATTAACATTCAGTCTGGTTGGCTGAATTCCAGTACAGTACAGTACAGTACAGTACAGTACAGTACAGTACAGTACAGTACAGTACAGTACAGTACAGTACAGTACAGTACAGTACAGTACAGTACAGTACAGTACAGTACAGTACAGTACAGTACAGTACAGTACAGTACAGTACAGTACAGTACAGTACAGTACTGTACAGTACAGTACAGTACAGTGTCTGCGTATTGAATGCTAACTTTGTCAAATTAACATAAAGCCGTTGAAGCCGGACGTAATTTAATGATTTCGTATATTTTTCCCGTATTTATCGTTCAACATATTTCATGAGCGTTGCAGTATTGGTTATTAGAAAGTCGATCAGAATTACTCCCAGATGTTCAGAAGAACGTTCACGTGCTGACTGATGTCAATGCAACATGTGGTAGTCTGACCCATACGTTGACTTGATTCCGTCATCATAGCTGGACCATACAAATCTAATAATTCCAGCACAAAAATATTTACACAATTCCCTAATATTTGATTGGTCCGTAGCAAGTCTCTGTCCAAAATTTATATACCAGTAAGCTCCCATGCCGAACTACTTTCTGTAACCGTGAGGCGCAGTTAAAATAATTCTTAAGAAAACGGAAAATAAACACATTTTCTTGATGAATTTATTTCAAATGCTGGAATTATAAGGAATGAATGGCCTTTTTGTTGAATTTATCGGGGATATAAACTTTGAAAAGTCGCGGTAATACTGGACGAGGCCTTCCGGCCTTCGTCCAGTATTCCCGCGACTTTTCCAAGTTTATACCCCGATAAATTCAACAAAAATGCCATTCATTCCTATAATCTGTTCTACGGCCCTAGTGATATTTACGCAAATATGCCACATTATCTGTTCTCATTGACTGAACCATGGTTGGTGTGAGTTTCAAGCAATCGAACTGAAGTATGTGGACTATTGTTGTACATGTTCCGAATGTAAATATCACTATGGCCGTTTCGACCATGAAGAAAATGCCCGTGCTCATAAAAGTTTTGAAGTCATGGACCCAGAATGATCGATCGATTTGGAGAGGGAGTGAGTTACGAACACGTACCATTTTAAGATATTCCCGTATCGCCCGTGCTACGATCGATGCGGGAGCATTTGAAGTGTTGCCAGTAGCCCATTTCACCAACTTTGCAAAGTATACTTATCTAGCAAAGTATACTTTGAGGGAGAAATTTTCAGTTTTAGGATAAATTTATCAATTTTTATTATACTGAATTTATTACATTATCACAGCCAATTTGGCTGTGATAATGTAATAAATTCAGTATCATAATATGCAGTTGTTAGTTTTATATGAAATAATGCATTTCGGGGGAAATAAATGATTATCCCTCAAAGTATACTTTGCTAGAAAAGTATACTTTGCAATGTTGGTGAAATAGGCTGCAGAACAAAACAAAACATACTTGTATTTGAAGTCAGGTTACGAGGTAAAAACATGGCACTGAAACTTTTATGTTTAGACCAGTCTAATTCCAGCTCAGCCTGATCAAGATCTGCACGATTCGCCTTTCCATCAATAAAACACCTGTCATGCTTCTAACAATCAATATAGATCGCTATCAGACGACAGGAGTGTGCTATTTGATCAGGAGCTACACTGGTCACAAATCGCATAAGCCGTATTTCTCCAGTCACAGCCATATATAACTTAGAGTGCGGAAGGTATGGGGACAGTAAACAAGTATGTATAAATATGTGAGATTTACTACTTGCGTGTTTGTTAAGCGCCATGGACACGGGCTCTATGAACGCTGACGTCTCTGGCTATGCCTTTCTGGAACTATAAATAACGGGCGGCAATCAATAAATATTTATAAAATCAACGGCGGCTCATTGCTATTTGGCGAATACACATATTTTCATGGAGAGTTAAGGTAATTACTTACGGGAGATGTTTGAATACGTTATCTGTGCAAGTTGAACACACAAGAACAATATTGAAAGAGCGTTTTGAATTTATTTTACTGATGTGTATTTACTGTCACTGTCACTGTTTGTTTACTGTTTAGTCACGGTCAAATATTCCGTATTGTAATTGCCCACGTTATTAATGTCAACGGTGATTAGAACAGTGTTGTATTTGCCAGTATTTGCGACCAGTGTGTATAGATCCAGATCAGCCTGTCCGCACAGTATGGTTAAGATCTGCACTGTTCGCCATTCCATCAATGAAACCCCCCGTCATGCGTCAAACAAGCAATATATATATTTATCAGGTGACATGGGTGTTCTATTTGATCATGAACTACACTACTAAAAGAAAACAGATTTTCAAAATCTAACTTTTGTTTTCTTAGTTACATCATTTTCAAGCTGTCTCGCCAGGTTTCGGAGTCAATTTCCAAAAATCCTTCAGGATCAAAAAACGAAAAATTTTGAAAATTTACTCCCCATGTTAAATTCCCATAGGAAAATCTTTTTTTCGCAATAAAATCAATATTTGATGGAATTTCATCAAATATTTTTTTTGGGGGAGGGTGACTTTTTTGTTATTGATAAAAAAGTACTTACTTTTAAATATTTTTTACATTTATTGTGTTTAATGGCCAAATGTTCGTCGGCAGCAAAACGTGGAACAGACAGTAGTCACACATCCCATAAGCCCAATGTATTCAGGCACAACCACAAATGAGTGTTGTCATATAAAATGGAGGAATAGCTGACCCGTTCGGTTAGCAATTTTGTACAGTATAGTTTTGAAAAGACTAGAAAAGGTTTTAATCAAACTGTCATGTGAACTGAGAACAAAGCTGACTTATTCTTGGCATAATATACCTTAACCCTTAGAATGCGGGAACCGAAAATAGTCGTCTGCTGATAATTCATATTTTGTCTTTTCTCTCAGTAAAAACATGGTTTGGCAGCATTTTAGAATCATTTCCATTGGAAATTATTCTAAAGTGCTGCCAAACCAAGTTTTTGATGAGAAAAATGGAAAAATAAAAAATATTCAGCAGACGACACAAATTAATTCAGCATTGTAAGGGTTAACCCTTAGACAGCTACACACAACAATTGTCGTCTGCTGTTGCTTTTATATATTGCCTTATTTCACAATAAAAACATGTTTTGACAGCACTTTAGGATCATTTCCATTGGAAATGATTCTAAAGCTCTGTCAAAGCATGTTTTAAATTATTCTAAAGTGCTGTCAAAGTATGTTTTTGATGATCAAAAATGGACAATAGAAAATTACGATAGCGGTGTAAGGGTTAATTATACAGCTGCCATATGTATGGCTGTGACTGGAGGAATGGGGCTTATGAGATTTGTGAACAGTGTGCTTAATGATCAAATAGCACACAGCTGTTGCATGATAACAATACATATTGCATGCTACGTGCATGACGGGTATTTCATTAATGGAATGGCGAACAGTGCAGATCCTGATCAGACTGGGATGCACAGGCTGATCTGGATCTACGCTGGCAGCACAACCAATAAGCCCTATTTCTTCAGTCACAGCCACATGCATTAAACGCGGTTTTAAACAATTGCAAACAACTTTGTTAATAAATATTTAATCGCTTTCAACTTTGAGAGACATTTCAGAATAAATTTTTTATAAAAACAAATCATTAAGTGAAAAAAACAACAAATCTGCTGGAAAATACGCACAAACTGTCGACATCAGAAGCACTCCAAATGTGTCCAATTAGATGATAACCCGATACGGTGTACAATCCCACGGTATTATAATTATGGTGGTGACTGAACAAAATGGAGCTTATGGAATTTTTACCAGTGTAGCTCTTGAGCAAATAGCACATTACTGTAGTTTAATAGCGATCACTGTTGCTGGTTAGACGCATGACGGGTGTTCATTGATGGATTGGCGAACAGTGCAGATCCTGCTCAGACTGTGCGGATGCACAGGCTGATCTGGATCTACACTGGTCGCACAACCCATAAGCCCCATTTCTCCAGTCACAGTGACAATTATGATAATATCATTATTACTGTAGGTAATACTAATATGATAGATTATAAAGTTAACAATTCTGGGTCGTGTTTCACACGATAAAAAAAATCACATCTCCAATGCGACCTTAATCGCCCGGTAAACGTGCAACTAGACGGTGACATTATACAATTTAGAACTGATACAACGTGCAAATAATGTAATATATTAATCACATTTAAAGGTTATAATTCATGCATGTCCCGTCACTACAGGCACAGGTGAATAACCAGTTGCACGGATGGTACAATGGGTAAACAATCCTACGTGTGTTTCGAAAACAGCAGAAATTCAGAGATCTAAAATTTCCACGAAAACAACAACACAACGCCTCAGCAGGCATACTATTATTAGAGTTCTGTTTTTGTTTACATTGTAATTTTTATTTTGCTGACTTCCTGCTGGTTTCTAAACAGAATTAGGATGTTTTATTTAACCATTTCACCATTCCTGTCACGCGTTATTCAGCTGTGGCTGAAAATAAATGTCATCTTGCTGAACTTTATTAACACATGTGCTAATACAAGGTGTATGATCACGTGGTACTAACAACAACAACGAGTACCGATTCAAAGTACGTATTCTTTTATAGTGTCCTTATTACGTAGCGGATTTTGATGAAATATGACGCATCAAACGCGTCTTGTTAAGCTGCATTTGGTGGTCTCTGTATTTTCGCCCAAACTTCTGTCGTTTTTGCGAAGAATCGATTTCCGTGTCGGAGACACGGAAATCGATTCTTCGCAAAAACGACCTCAGTATGTGCCATCAAAATCCGTTGCATATTAAGGAAAATATCAAATAATACTTACTTTGGAGTGGGCGGCGTTGTTTTTGTTGTAACCACGTGATCATGCACCTTATAATACTGTCCTAGGCTTGGCACAGTATAGTCATTCAAATTGTGGCTGGAAACTGTCGGTGCAGCTATGACGTGTCAAATTACGTCTACAACATAGGTGTGTGAAGTTAGCTCTGAGATCGTTGATCGTTACTTCACACACCCCTACAACATATGTTTTAAGATGCCAACCACAGTGATGCAACCTTTAACCTTTAACCTTTACAATGCTGAAGTAAATGTTGTCGTATGTTGGTTATTTTTTAGTTTCAATTTTTATCAACAAAAACATTGTTTGGGAGCTCTTTAGAATAATTTCCAATGGAAATTATTCTAAAGTGCTACCAACCCATGTTTTTATGGATAAAAATTACAAAATATGAAACAACAGCAGACGAAAAATTTCGTTTCCCGCTTTCTAAGGGTTCCAGTCTCGGCTGAAACAAGTCACGTTGCAAATTCGACTTAAACATTATGTAATTAATACACTTCTTATACAAGTACACTTTCTGGAGCACTTAGACATACTTATGTGTTTCAGATTATATTAAGAACAAAATCTAGCTTTAAAGTTATTGTTGATACCTTGATCATGCTCGTCGACATACCGCCCCTAAATATATGGCATTATATGTTCATGTTTATTTCTGAACTATTCAATTAATCAGATAAGTGGTATTTCTTTTAAATCTGAATATTACTGACAAACACTGCAGATCCTGATGAGCTGACTCGTTACGAGCCGGCTCATCTGGATCTACAGTGTTTGTAAATGTTTGTTGTATGGACTGCTGTGCTGAAATCGTTAAATAAATGCAATGGACGCGCCATAGAACACAGGTCATGCATTAAACTCCAACAAACACATGTAGTTGGAGGACAACAATGCACAACGATGTCGGTAAATGTGACTACAAGATTGAGGTGGTAACACCCACTGGTCGATTAAACCTTTCACCCCAATACACTAGCATAGACTGCGTCTTGCTAATGTTTTACTAGTTCATTATTCACATGAGGAATATTTAAAAAAATATATATATATCGACATGTACTGCAGATCCTGCCAGAAGCTGTCTCATCTGGATCTACACTGTTTGCAAATGTTTTCTGTCAGATTGAAATATTTGAAAAAAATGCAACGAAAGAGCCAAATAATAGACCACATAGACTACCTGCAAATCCCAACAAACACGTATATTATGAGGAAAATACAACTATGCAAGTAAACGTGACTACAAGAAAGTACCGTCTTTGAACGGTCAGTTGGCAAAACCCACTGGTGGATTAATACGTGACATAGACTGGTTCATGCTAATGTTTTGGCTGTTCATTAATCATATTTTTAATAGTTTTAAACATCTGAAAATAATGGCAAATACTCGGCAGATCCTGATCAGACGACTTCCTACAAGCCGGCTCATCTGGATCTACAGTGTTTGCAAATGTTTTCTGTTGAAAGTGTTAAATGAATGCGACGAAAGCGCCATAGAACACATGCCAGCAAAAGTCAGCAAACACGTGTATTAGGAAAACAATGCAGCTACATGTAACACCTACTTGGAACGGTCAATTGACAAAACTTCCCACTTGTAGATTAAATCCCGCTTATATGGTCACAGGTGTTTAAAAAGATGGTCATTACATTTGTTTTTTGTGCCATATGGGTATTTTGGTGGATTATGATGGATTTCGTTGGTTTTGGGTAATTTACATAGTGGTGTGCAACAACTAATGCTCAATCATTACACACGACAGAAATCGTCAATTATCTACACATTCACCGTTTCGAACTTTCGGACCCCTTTTATACTCTCAAAATGTATTACCGTACGTATACGTGTAATTCGTGGGAAGTGACGTAAATTGAAAGTTTGTAACAATGCACCTAAACCACCAGAGACACCGAAATAATCCGTAAGACACCGACTTATGAACCGTTTTTCAAGAACCTGTGATAGATCTATCATTTATCACCATGCCCCTTCGAGACAAATACTTAATATATGTACTATGACACGACAGAGTATTACAAATATAGAAAACGTATTAATGGGAAGTAAATCTAGCACACGAAAGGTGAAAGCAAACGCATCAGTCAACAAAATGGAAACACATAAACACGTAGCACAGCTGAATCGACCACAAATCTGATTTTTGTTTATTTATCCATAAAAGTAATGTTGTTACCACTCAGTTGAACGTCTCGTCGAGACGGTTCAAATGAGTGGTAACAACATATACTTTCGAGAATAAATTAAAAAAATGGCGAAAAAATAGTCGTACGGCTGAATGGACCTGTGCGAACACCATATTCTGTCAGTCGGTATTTACTAGTGAATGCATGTTTGTTTCTCCATAAAAGTAAAGTTTGTTTATTATAGAGTCACCCTATCGAACAGGCCATATTTGACTTTATGAGACACTCTATCGAACAATCAGTACTTCCCAATTTCAATCCGTTATGCCAAGCAATCGGCAGGAAGGGTGCCTTAACCAGTAGGCCACAGCGACTGTGTAATGTTGTTACCACTCATTTGAACTGTCTCGTCGAGACGGTTCAAATGAGTGGTAACTACATATACTTTCGAGAAGAAATAAAAAAAATGGCGAAATAATCTCAAGCATTTCATACAGCTATAGTTGTATCCAGCCCGATACTTGATTAATGATAATTCAGTCCCCATTTGTCAGTGGTCCACACGACTAGCTTCATTTTGCCATAAAACGGTACAAATGTACTGAGAGCCGCAGGAGTAACAATTCGTTCCCTCAATTTAGCAATTCGTTCCCATGAATTAACAATTTGTTCCCTCAATTTAACAATTGGTTCCCATGAATTAACAATTCGTTCCCACGAATTAACAATTTGTTCCCTCAATTTAACAATTCGTTCCCACGAATTAACAATTCGTTCCCGTGGGAAGTAATTGTTATTTCGTGGGAACGAATTGTTAAATTGAGGGAACGAATTGTTAATTCGTGGGAACGAATTGTCAAATTGAGGGAACGAATTGCCATTTCGTGGGAACGAATTAATAAAAAAAATATGTCTACCTCCCCTGCGGGGCTCCGTAGTATCCAGTCCTATAATGGATTAATGATAATTCAGTCCCCTTTTGTCAGTGGTCCACACGTCTAACTTCATTTGGCCATAAATCGTTACAAATGCAACGCCACCATGAGAGAATGTGGCACAGTATGTTGTTAGCCAGTGTAGCTTATCAGCTAGCAAACTCCGATCATCTGGAACAGAATTAACATTGTCGTTGGTTAATTGCATTAAGAATATGTTTCCAATGAAATAGCAAATAGCGTATGCCCTAATCAGACTGCGCGGATGCGTGTGCTGATCTTGGGCAACGTGAATCGCGAAATGTGTAAGCCCATGGTTTTATGAAAGGGTACATATGTGCATACAGTGAGCGCGGATACGTTTTTTCACAGAAGTCTAGGTCATTCCGTGTCTCATAACAACCAGCCTAGCATGCGAAGTTCCCATACCAGGTACAGACGTTACGGTTTGTCGTCAAGAAACTGATTAACAAGCACCTTATACGCATATTTAATTAACAATCACGTGTATGTTAAATATAATATTTCACACACTGTGTTCGAGTCACCTAGCTTGTTCTCCATATTCACCAGACAGACCGTTCATCAAACCGTTAGTCCGTTTTCTCACTTGAGACATGCTGATAATATTATAATGCTATTGTTGTTGTTTGGGCACGCATTAAAGGACTTACATGTACATGTCCGACAGTTTGGCCCATACGCAGTGTAAGAAATTCAATATAGGAAGCAGTAGAAGTATAATATTACTTTTTGGTCGCATATATAGCGTTAATGAATGGTTATTTGGCAGTGATTGCGGGAACTACACGGACCATACAATAGCGGACTCAAGCCGCCCGTTGTTGAAGGTATGTAAATCTATTGGTTTTCCTGATATACTTTAGATAACACAGTATATTTGCAAATATTAATAACTTCATGCAAATTACAAATTGTATGCAAATGCATTTATTTGAGACACGCCATGATTTTGTATCTTCGGACATACGTAAATGGCGTCAAAAGTTGACACATTTTCAGAGTACATGCGGAATTATGTTGTCAACTTTTGACTTTATTTATGAAAAATATTGTGAATATTGTGTTATATGCAATACTTACCATACACATGTACAATCCTCGTAAACGGTATTCGGACGAATCACATTGTACATACAGTAGAACCTATCTAAACCGGACACCCTGGCGACCCCATTGTGTTTAATTTAGATGGGTTTCACTGTCATTTATGTCATTGACGTGTCTGTTCATGATTGAAAATGACAAACACTGTTCATGGAGTGCTTAATTACAGTGGAGCCTGTCTAAACCGGACACCCTGGGGACCTCTCAGGGTGTCCGGTTTAGAGAGGTTCCACTGTATTACCAGACACCACGAGAGTTTCCCATAATGTCACGTTTAGAAAGGCTACACGTTGTATTAAAATGTATGAGCACTTAGAGACTTTGCTTTGTGTTTTGCAATCAGAAACAGACACTACAGTAACAAGTGGAAGACTGGTCTAGGACCGAATAAATGGTTTGAAAAACGTTACCCCACCAACACAGTTACGTACATTACATAGACACTACAGTCAAACAGAACTGGGTGGGTGGGGTAACATTTGCACATGGACCATTTATTGCGCCCTAGGTCCGAGTCTTCCACCTGATGATTACAATTGGAGATAAATTATTGACCATGAAACTCGTCAAACCTCAACAAACCCAGAGTCTAAGGTTCACTGTATATGTGGGTTCACAAATCATAGCCAAATTCGCAAACATTTCGCCCAGTTGATCGTACAAATCAAACCTTGTGTTTTCAAACACTGTAACGACCAGGGGGCCGTTGTACTAAACTTCGTACGACTAAAATGTTCGTAAGTGCAACATTATGATACTCTGTAAATTGAACATTAACACTTTTTTCTTGTAAACAATTATTGGATTTACATTTATTGAGCATAGGCTGCATATGCAGCCTATGCTCAATAAATGTAAATCCATCAATTTAAATTTCCAGACGATCATACATGTGCACTTACGAACATTTTAGTCGTATGAAGTTTAGTAAAACGGGCCCCTGGTCTACTGGAGTTATCTTGTATTATCTCCCCTGTGCGTTTGCCATCTCCGCCAGATGGCACAGCGACCATCGTCCCCAGGGCCGAATTCGTCGGCGAGCAGCACAATCGACATGCCGGGTATGAGCCTCAAACGGAACGCGCCACACCCCGAGGAGTGGACACTCCCACACGAGTGGAACATCGAGAAACGGGAAATGTTCGATGTAATATCTGGGGACCGTTTCACTAAACTTCGTACGACTAAAATGTTCGTAAGTGCAAAATTATAATAGTCTGTAAATTTCACATTAACATTGTTTTCTTGTAAACAATTATTGGATTTACATTTATTGAGCATAGGCTGCATATGCAGCATATGCTCAATAAATGTAAATCCACCAATTGAAATTTCCAGACGATCCTAAATTTGCACTTTCGAACATTTTAGTCGTACGAAGTTAAGTGAAACGGCCCCATTGTGAATAACGCGTGGCGGGATGGTAAAATGGTTAAACAAATCATAACAATTTTTAGAAACCAGCGGGAAGTCAGAGAACTAAAATTGCCATTAAAGAAAAGAAAAATAACGCCTCTAAATACCTAATACTGGGTCTTTAGAAGCAATTATCTGCTTATATTAGCCAGGATTTACGGTTATATAATATAGTATGTATATGTCCCTGTATTGCCTGCAATGCCTAATATGGCATAGCCGGCTCAATAGGTGGTGGGTTCGAGCCTAGATATAGTCATTGGAAACAGGTAAACACAAATACATTTACATTAACAAAACACTTCTTAAGCATAAGTCAATGATCGTATGGTCCGGTCCGCGCGCTACCAGCACTAAAATCCTTAAAATTATAGAAAAGTGTAGAATTTACGGACGATCATAATTGTGCACTTACGAACATTTTAGTCGTACGAAGTTTAGTGAAACGGGCCCCAGTAGCGCCAACCAAGCCCGTATATGTAGCATAATGTAGATCTAGGTGGTTGCTTGTTAGAAACATGCTTCATTGGTGGAATGGCGAACAGTGCGGGTCCTGATCAGACTGTGCGGATGCACAGGCTGATCTGGATCTGCACTGGTCGCAAACCCATAAGCCCCATTTCTCCAGTCACAGCCACATATATTGGTTGCATATCTGAATTTTCATTAATTTCCAAAAATGGATACCTTTGCATCATTAGACTGCCATTATTGGTTAATAAATCTCGATAATAACAGATAATATGAACTTGAAAACATGTCAGCTTGGTACAATCTATATAGCTGATCTAATTGTTGCTATGCGACGAAGTATTGTACCATATGTGGCGCTGCCTGGAGGAATGGGGCTTATGACATTTCTGGCCTGTCTGGCTCTCAATCAGCTAGCTCAATCAACTCCTGCAGCTTGTTAACCCTTTGAACCCGAAATCCCGCTATAGCGGTTTATGCAAAAAGTGCAGATCCAGATGAGCCGGCTCGTAACGAGCCGTCTCATCAGGATCTGCACTTTTTGAAAGTAATTTTAATATTTTTGAGAACAAAAACACCCCCTTTTCATAAATGGACGAATCTGAAAATCATTTTGTGACCATTGGATTGGTCGGAACATTAGCATATCACAGTCCATTCCAGTTCCTTAGGGTTGAAAGGGTTAAGGATCTCTACTGTTTGTTAAACGTATGATAAATGTTTCACTTACTTAATGTTGAACAGTGCAGACCCTGATCAGGCTACACGGATGCAGGCTGGCCTGGAACTACACCCATCGCAATGGTCATAAGCCCCCATTTCTCCCGTCACAACCAGATATGACACACGCCATGCGATTGTGTACTAAGAACATGTGCAATATCTCCTGAAAATATTTACAAAATTTACGATATTTTCCGTAAATGACATCGAAAGATGACACAATATTCATATTTTCGATGTTATTTACAGAAAATATCACATTTTCAGTAAATATATTTCATGAAAATGCACATGTTCTTAGGTACAAAAAGATCACATGGCGTGTCTCAGTTATGAGACACGCCATGTGATCTTTTTGTACCTAAGAAGTTGTGCGATAAACCATGAATTGATTTTACAAAATTTACGATATTTGCCGTAAATGACGTCGCAAGTTAACGAATTTTTCATGGCAATTGTATTCCGCATTTGCTATGACATTTAGTCAACTTTGAACGTCATTTACAGAAAACATCACAGTTTCTGTATATATTTTTCATGACATATTCTTAAGTATAAATCCACATGGCGTATCTCATAATTGTGTGTTATATTTCAGAATTGGAAGATGGATGTTCAAAACCAGATTTCTAACTTAGCCGTTTCATTGGTAAGTGTTCTCTGACCGCTTGCCCCCGTCCGACCAGTAACTTCGAACATTTGTCAACATTATGATGGTCAGGTGCGTCATGTACATGCACATACTTTTCAATATGGCGCCTCCTAAACCCGAAATTTATTGGTACATGTATTTCTAATAAAAAAGTCCCGAACATTGCACTGAAAATTTCGCCGAGAAACATCGAAATTTGCGCAGTTTGCACAACACATTTTGCATAGAAAATACCGAAATACTACAGTGAAACCTCTCTAAACCGGACACCCTGGGAGGTCCCCAGGGTGTCCGGCTTAGAGAGGTTTCACAGTAAATCAGGAATTTTAGTATCCTGAGCCACAGCTGTGTGCTATGCGATCACGAACAGATATTATCACCTGAAATAAATGATCAAGAAGCTCATCAAAAATAAGATCACAGATGTTTACTCGGTGTCCGGTTTAGAGAAGTTACACTGTAGTATATATGTACTCGAAATTTCGCTTCCGGACATCGAAATTGGGACGACAAATATCGATTATCGAAGTGAGCACTCGAACAGACGCAACCGATCAACATACACAACGTGTTTTAATGGCGTCATATCGCAATCTCCTCATATTATTCCGATTTATAGACCTACTGTTTATACAGTTGACGTAATATGTGGCTGTGACTGGAGAAATGTGGCTTATGAGATGTGTGGCCAGAACTGGGGCCCCGTTTCACTAAATTTCGTACGACTAAAATGTTCGTAAGTGCAAACTTATGATAGTCTGTAAATTTCACATTAGCAATGTTTTCTTCTAAACGATTACTGTATTTACATTTATTGAGCATAGGCTGCATATGCAGCCTATGCTCAATAAATGTTAATCCATCAGTTGGAATTGCCAGACAATCCAAAATGTGCTCTTACGAACATTTTAACCGTACGAAGATTAGTGAAACGGCCCCCAGGTCCTTATCAAGTAGCCTGATAACGATATATAGGCATATTGCATGTTAGAAGTGTGACGGGTGGTTCATAGATGGAATGGCGAACAGTGCATGGGCCCGTTTCACGAAACTTCGTACGACTAAAATGTTCGTATGTACATATTTAGGATAGTCTGGAAATTTAAATTGATGGATTTACGTTTATTGAGCATAAGCAGCATATGCTCAATAATTGCAAATCCAATACTTGTTAATGTGAAATTTACAGACAATCATGGTTTTGCACTTACGAACATTTTAGTCGTACGGCCCCCTGATCCTGATCAGACTTAGATGTGAACAGTAGCTCTTGAAATATACTCCCGTACCGTCCGGAATTCTACTGACAGTACGGGAGTAGATTGCAAGTTTAACTGTTAGTGTTCGCAACTAGATCAGACGTAGAAACAAAATTGCTACCCCGCTCCATACCTCTCACGAGGGTAGCAATGTAACCCCATCTCTTTAATGTAACACTTGGAAGAGTGATTTTTGCAACCGGTTATCTGGCATGTTTGAATTGTTAGCGATATAAAACTGTCAAAGCTGTATCAATAAATTATTAATAAAGAACATACACATGTGCAGATATTAGTTATTTTACCGTGTCAATGTGTTTATCTGACATTTACATGTATATCTTGTAAATTTGAAAACTTCATTTCGTTATGTTGAATGTTGAACAACAACAAGAGAAAAGATGGGAAAATTATTTCCCTGTTCTGTTATTGTTGGCAGTTTACTAGTTCTGCATCAAAGATTATTTGTTTAAATTTTAAAAAATATACAGTTTACTAAATTTTGACCTACATGCAACAGGTTTTGGTATGCACTTCGATTGCTCACATTTTTTGAATGTGTCAAATTGTAGCCGCATATAACATATCGGAGGCGAATTAGTGTAGCTGGATCAGACGGTGCGGATGCACAGGCTGATCTAGATCTACACTTGTTCGCAAAACCCATAAGACACATTTCAGCAATCACAACCACATACGAATCGTAATTTCACCAGCTCTCTTACAAATCCCGTTTCAGGGTGGGTCCTTAAAGAAACACCCACGAGAAGATGTCAACGACTTCGACTATTCGCACGTTATTCGACAAAACGCTGTACAGGACGAGCTCCAACTAAGGGAGAGAATGGCGGGCAACACGCTAAACTTGGGTCTCGCACGAGTTGCCGTCCCTGACAAATACTAGACAATTGATGTGTCTGTGAAAGAAGGGGGCGATGGGGTTAGCCCCGTTCATTCACTGACCCCTTCATTTAGGCAATGCAGTGGAACCTCTGAAAACATGTTGCATTACAGCTGGGGAAATAGGTTCACATGGGTTCAAGAGTTCTGATTAAAGTGGTCAAACGGATTAGTAATTCATATTTTATTGAAAATTTGTATATCGCATTTCTGAACTAATTGTACATATGCGTCCACCAAGAAAAACTGGATGTTTGGTGTAAAACTATTGTTTATAATACTGAACAATAACCAGCGTTGCGGACGCTAACATTTGTGAGGTCGATGTTTTATCAATAATGGAAACCAATGTATGTAGGTATATTAGTATGTTAGTATTTCACAATTAAAAAGCATTATGCTCAGCGAATGGTGCTTGCTGGTACAGCAATAGTGGAAATCCATTACCATATTATCTCGTGTTTTTCACATACATGTAGTAGAATAATACACGAACTACGTATAATTTGATCAAATGAAATGTAACACTTGCGTTGTGTTGATAAAGTGAAACCTGTCTCAACAGAACACCCTGGGAGCTCCCCAGTATCCCAGTACAGTGGGGGTCAGCCTGTCGTGTTCGTTCGTGTGTGCACTTACACGCTGACCCCTGTATCTCATTTTATTCTTCAAGCATGCTGGCAAACATGTTTTCATAATGTCGTCGATTTCATGGAATCCTGGTGGCCGTTTCACTAAACTTCGTACGACTAAAATGTTCGTAAGTGCAAAATTATGATAGTCTGTAAATTTCACATTAACATTGTTTTCTTGTAAATAATTATTGGATTGACATTTATTGAGCATAGGCTGCATATGCAGCCTATGCTCAATAAATGTAAATTCATAAATTGAAATTTACAGACGATCTTAAATTTGCACTTACGAACATTTTAGCCGTAAGAAGTTTAGTGAACTACAACTATACAAGATCTGCGCTACCGGTAGCCTGAGTAGCTATTTGACTACTACTATTTCAGAAATGGCCACTGAAGAAAAGAAAAAAATAGTCTCGTTTTCAAAATCCAAGCGCCAACCTAGCTATGCATGTACATGTATATAAATTCTGGAATCTAAACTTGGGTAAAAATTATCTATGTCTCATTAAAATTGACGCCATGGCAGTATTATAACTTGACCCACCGCGACAAAAGGGGATATTAAGTTTGGGATCATCCTAACCAAACACCTGGGGGCCATTTCACTAAACTTCATACGACTGAAAGGTGCAAATTTAGGATCGTCTGGAAATTTCAATTGATGGAGTTGCATTTATGCTCAATAAACGTAAATCCAATAATTGTAATGTTACACTTACGAACATTTTAGTCATACGAAGTTTAGTGAAACGGTCCCCTTGAACCTGAATATGGCGCATACAGAAGGATTCCCAAACGTACAGGGGGTCAGCGTGTAAGTGCACACACGAACGAACACGACAGGTTGGTTCCAACCTGTCGTGTTCGTTCGTGTGTGCACTTACACGCTGACCCCACTGTAATAACGACCACTGAAGTTTCCGGTCACTGTGACCACTCTGTGCCGATGCCCAGATTGAACTAGCCGTTAGCAAAACGGCTGTTTGCTATCGTGAGTCACAGCTATATGTACATACGTTGTTTTCATTGCTTATTTACGAGTTATTATATTATTTCGTGAAATAAAATTAAATTTATATTGTTTTTCCTGTTGTCTAATTACTTGATCTAAACCTTGAAGAAAAATGTATTCATGTCGGATTCAAAAACGTAGTAAATGTATTGATTCAATAGATGGAAAATGCATGTTCTTGTATGCACACACCGTTGCATGTATTTGCTCCTGTGACTGCAGAAATGTGGCTTCTTGTCTGATCAGGGTAACAATTAGTTCCCACGAAATAACAATTCGTTCCCTCAATTTTACAATTCGTTCCCACGAAATAACAATTCGTTCCCACGGTAACGAATTGTTATATCGTGGGAACGAATTGTTAATTCGAGGGAACTAAGTGTTATATCGTGGGAGCGAATTGTTAATTCGAGAGAACGAATTGTTAAACTGAGGGAACGAATTGTTATATCGTGGGAACAAATGTTATATCGTGGGAACAAATTGTTAATTCGAGGGAACGAATTGTTAAATTGAAAGAACTAATTGTTATTTCGTGGGAACGAATTAATAAAAAAAAATCCATGTCACCTGCGGGGCCCCGTAGTCAAGGGATGTGCCAGTAGTGTCACAGTCAATGACACAAACGCCTCCTAACGCTTGCTTAAGTGAAATGATACACAATCAATACAAAAATAATTACCCTAACCACTCACTTTTATTCACTACCCATGTATATGCTTATGCTATAAAATGGCTGGGTGGGGTGACCTTTTTGAGCTGGTTATTATTTGGCAGCTAAGTTCGACTCTTCCATATGTGTGGTCCATGGCTACACGTAGTAGTGGTAGGTCTCTATGGAACTAGGCAAGCTTTGGTATCTCCGGCATGGGCTTGCCAATAAGAAGCTTCAACAGCTGTCTTCAACACTGGCACGGACCATAATTGGGGCTGCAAATAAAAGACAGTAGTCATCATGTTATTGGACATGAGACTTACTCACATAGCTATGGCTATCTCAATAAACCTCAGGTCCAATAACAGGTGAAATGCATTTTAGCCCTTTGAACCCGAAATCCCGCTATAACGGTTTATGCAAAAAGTGCAGATCCAGATGAGCCGGCTCGTAACGAGCCGTCTCATCAGGATCTGCACTTCTTGAAAGTAATTTTAATATTTCTTAGAACAAAAACACCCCCTTTTCATAAATGGACGAATCTGAAAATCATTTTGTGACCATTGGATTGGTCGGAACATTAGCATATCACAGTCCATTCCAGTTCCTTAGGGTTGAAAGGGTTAATAGGCCATTTTCTGGGGTCTACGTGCGAGGATTTCACCTGTGGATCCAACGGCAGGATGACTGCGACCACTTACATGACCAGGAAGCCAGCAATTATTCGAGGGCAGCGGAAGATTGCAGCAAAGGTTACCACTAAGGTGTGTATGATCACGTGGTTAAAACAGCAACAACAAGTACTGAAACTTCCAGAAGCACTCCGATTCAAAGTACGTATTCTTTTATTTTGTCCTTATTATGTAACTGATTTTCATGAAATATGGCGCATCAAACGCATTTTGTTAAGCTGTATTTGGTGGTCTCGGTACTTTGGCCCAAACTTCTGTCGTAGTAGACACGGAAATCTATTCTTCGCAAAAACAACATAAGTATGTGCCGAACTCATGGGACCACCAAATGCAGCTCATGAAGACGAGTTTGCTGCGCCATATTTCATCAAAATCCGTTGCCTATTAAGGAAAGTATCAAATAATACTTGCTTTGGAGTGGGCGCTCTTTCAACACTTTCAGCCATTGTTGTTGTTGTTGTAACCACGTGATCATGCACCTTGACAACGCATTCCATCAGGCAATAACTAGTAAAATGCACACAGACTCTGGCTAGTACATTTACACCTTATATATATGGGCATTGATCGTTAACCCATGTATAACACTTGAGAATAGAGACATGTGCAACTATATAAATAGTACAACCAAAAACCAAACATACATCCATAATGTTGGGCAACTAGTGATGAGACCTACTATCCCGTCGTACTGCAGCACACCGCGTCACATCCAGAAATACAAAGCAATGTGATGTTCAACTATATATTGTTTCATGACTGCCGTTGTTTGACACCGCTCATAGCCGTGTTCAAACGTACAGCACGTGCTGTTTGACCATGGCTGTAGACAATGCTCATTCCGGTGCCAAGCCAACGCCTACGTAATACATGTGTCTCATGCCGTGACATGTACTGTGGCCCCAGAATATGAATACTAGTCCAAATTTCTAACCGGTCACCTCCATATTATTGCAATAATTATTTCGCTCTGTAATTATATGCCAACATCTTTTATAAATAGTTAAAAAACAAAGTATAATGCATCGAATGAATGTTTTTATCAGCACAAATGACTTCTGGACATAGGTTAGTTATTGCAATTTAATTGGTAGGGGTCAAAGCTAAAAGTCACAAATTGGACGGTTTCCCTGTATGCCATTTGGACCATCTCCATTATAATTCCAGCACAAAAATATTTACACAATTCCCTAACATTTGATTGGTCCGTTGCAAGTCTCCGTCCAAAATTTATATCCCAGTAAATTCCATGCCGAACTACTTTCCGTAACCGTCAGGCGCAGTTAAAATAATTCTTAAGAAAACGGAAATTAAAATAAACACATTTTCTTGATGAATTTATTTCAAATGCTGGAATTATAAGGAATGAATGGCCTTTTTGTGGAATTTATCGGGGATATAAACTTGGAAAAGTCGCGGGAATACTGGACGAGGCCATAAAAAAATTACAATTTTCGAAAAATTTTCGAAAATTGTAATTTTTTATTGCTTCGTCCAGTATTCCCGCGACTTTAATGTTCGCAAAATAGTGATGCATGAACGCATACAATGAAGTGCATGTTGCTCTGTTCCAAAATACTGGTTCATCTAAGGTCTATGACGATATTCCAGCAAATTAGCATCTGTGGTGGAGACAAAATAGCATATACCAGACGCATAGTTGTGCACGGCGTCGGCAAAAAAATAACGATTATCAACGTGACCACAACGACAAGCATGCCCTGTTGTCACAACTAGGCGTCTGTGTGTTACGGAGATACATTTCAAAACTCACACAGAAAGGTATAATGGAGAAATATAAATATTATACAACATTTACGGAGTACGAGACCCATTTGTGCTTACGATGAGAAATACTCACAGACGCTTCTGGCATCATCAGGGACCGATATTTCAAATAGAACTGTTATAAAAACAATAATTCCAGCACAAAAATATTTACACAATTCCCTAACATTTGATTGGCTCGTAGCAAGTCTCTGTCCAAAATTTATATCCCAGTAAACTCCCACTCCGAACTACTTTCCGTAACCGTGAGGCGCAGTTAAAATAATTCTTAAGAAAACGGAAAATAAACACATTTTCTTGATGAATTTATTTCAAATGCTGAAATTATAAGGAATGAATGGCCTTTTTGTGGAATTTATCGGGGGGGGGGGATATAAACTTGGAAAAGTCGCGGGAATACTGGATGAGGCCTTAAAAAAATACAATTTTCGAAGAAAAAAAAATGTATTATTTTTTTCGAAAATTGTAATTTGTTATCGCTTCGTCCAGTATTCCCGCGACTTTTCCAAGTTTACACCCCGATAAATTAAAAAAGAAGGCCATTCATTCCTATATTCAACACCATTCCATCTGCAGTTATGCCAATTATAAGACAATGACTGCTATGATACATGTCGATGGTTGTTGTGCATGCTACTAGAAAATTGTCAATTTTGTGACTTTTAGTTTTGTCCCTTGCCAATAAAATACAATTAAATTAAATATTTCTATAAGTCATTTGCAGGAATAAAAACGTCCATTCAATCCATTAAGCATTAGTTTCAACTATTTAAATAAGTATTTCGAAAATAAATACTCACCAGAATAAATAATGCAATACCACGTGGGTGACCGGTTAGCAAGTTGAACTAGTATATGTGTAAATCAGTTGTTTGAATGGAGCAGATTATCAAAGTACCGAAAGTTCTGCATATATACTCAAATTACACAATATTTCCGACGGAAATGTAACAATAACGTTCGACCATGTCCAGCCGTAAGTAAACGTTGCCGTGGCAAACAGTTCCCTCATGCCACGGCAAACGTTTACGCATGGCTGGATATTGTCGAACCTTTTTTCTCATTTTCAGTACTTTTACTCCCTAACAGTCTTGTCAGTACTTTTACTCCCTAACAGTCTTGTCAGTTGACGCACAAAGGTCTAGGTCCTTATGATAGGTTTAACTATTTTTTGAAGATATATAAACGTTAATGTGTGTAAAAATATAATGTATCGACATCGTGCCCTTTACCAGTTAAACATTGTCTTAATATGTGCCTGTGATATAGAACTAATGTTATAGTATACTCAGTCCTCCCTCAGTCCTCCCTCGCGAAAAGCATTTAAAATCTAGTAGAACATCACGTGCGTGCGTGCGTGCGTGCGTGCGTGCGTGTGTAGGTGTGTGTGTCTTTATGTCAATACAACATGTATTCTTAACGCAAATATTAAGCAGCAGGTCCGCCAATACATGTCAAAATATCAAACACCTGGAAGTACTTAGTGTAAATATTAAGTCTATATCGTGGTCTATGGCCACAGTATTTATCTTAGCAATATGATATATGGTGTCGAAACCAAGCTTGATGTCTCAATTAAATTGAGCGAAATATTAGCCAGATAGTAAATGGATAATGTTGTTCGTGTGGACAGAAAACGGGGTGGTGGTGGGATAATAATTGCAGTGAAATATGATTACATCTACAACTATGTTCCTGACCTGTATACAGACTGTGAAATTGCCTCGATGAAGATGGAGGTATCCGGTTGTAAGCCACTCTGTGTATGTGATTACTATACGACTAATCAGTTTTCCGAGTCGCTTTGGAGATTGAGTATGACTGGCTCCCACGTTCTTATTACAGATGATATGAACTTCAAGTTTCCCGGATATGACTGGTGAAACCACGGTATAAAACCAAATTGTGGCTATCCCCCTTTTTGCATTTCAGTGTGTGGACCTCTTATATGATATGTGTTGAATACAGCTTGCTTGTAGATACACCCACTAGAGGTATGCTCGACCTTGTTATCACAAACAACCTAATATGAGTTCTGCATGCAGAGCAAACCCACGTATGAGTGATCATGATGCCGTCCTGACTGAGATGTTCATTAAACCGATTAAAAATAAACAAACTCCCAGGAAGATTCCGCTCTCCAAAAATGGTGATTAAGAGGGACTCAGCGTGACCTTTGAGGAAAGTCTGATACTGATGAATGTTGATTTTTCAACACCGGCAAACCAGTTAGAGGACAATATCCCCTCGGAGATCAAAAGAGCGATCAACCAGTTCATTCCACACAAATCTGCAAATCAAAAGGACAGACAACCCTGAAGTAATAGTAAGAGCAGGCCTCTTATCAGACAACGTGATACACTCTTTAAAATCAGTAGCCTATTTCACCAACATTGAAAAGTATACTTATCTGGAAAAAAATTCAATTTAAGAATAAATTTAATAATTTTGATTATACTGAATGTATTACATGTACATTATCACAGCCATTTTGGCTGTGATAATGTTATACATTCAGTATAATAATTCTGTATACTTTTAATCATCAACTATATGCAGTGGTTAGTTCCCTCAAAGTATACTTTACTAGATAGGTATACTTTGCAATTTTGATGAAATCGGCGACTGAGCCACCCCTAAGGACGAAAACTCATTAATTGAAAACGTTAAGGTATGTGTACCCTTCTTGTGGCCCATGTTAAGTTTATGGAATTCTAATAAAAAAATACTAATAAAACAATAGCTACTTGCATAAATAAACTATATGGATGCGATCAGTAAGTCTTTATGCAGATACTGCTATCAATAAAAATGCACACACACCTGTAATCCAGATAACAGACCAATTTTGATGTAGCACATGGTACATATTTACGTCACTACTCAGGTGTGTGCATGTAGAAGTCAAATTGATAATGTAAAACACCAAAATGTGCTTATTATTGTGTAACTACAGCATATGGTGTGATTTCCTTGCAGGCAGTATCTGCATAAAGACTTATTGAACACATATATATATATGGTTTATTTGTGTAAATAGCTATCGATTTATCATATGAGTAGCTTTTTTATTAGATTTCCATTGACTTTACATTGGGCCACAAGAATGGCACACCAACCTTAATATAACCTTAATAAACGTGTTTGGACTTTCATCAAACACACAAAAAGTAGATGCTATTGGGCGTATATCCCTAATGAGAGATGGCGTATTATTGCTGATCCAATATTAAAGGCACATGCCCACTCAGTAGGCACAATATGTTCATTATATTAGAGACATCATCCGATACATTTTCTGGAAAAATAAACATTCATTCACCATTACCCCACGTATTGATTGACATTAGTATAAATTGTATATCAGACGTAAATGTCCACACTGATATCAGGGGCGATAACAGTGTTTCTTTAAAATGTTAACGGACATTACTATTTATTCTGCCTATGTATTGTTGATGTGCAATGGTCATACTTTATAATCTGTTGAACATATTATTTTTTCAGGCGACACATTTAATTAGTAGAAATAATTAAAAAATATCATGCCTCATTTGCATATGAAAATAGCCTGATACCACCACGCGTCACTCTCAGTAAAATAATGATTAATAAATGATTATATCTGTAATTGTTATGCGGCGTGCAAGTCCAGGATCAAGTTGTAATTTTTAGAACTAGTGGAATAGTGACACAATTGATAATTATACACTTATTTAATTCCTATAACGAACAGTGTGTGCCTACTGAGTGGGCATGTACCTTTAACATTAGCACACAAAAAGCCCATGTCCTTCAAAACTATTCTCTTCATGGTCATAGTCTCTCTTAAGTGCCTTGTATTAAGTACATTGGGGTTAAAATCAGCCACGACTTTAAGCGGAATAAGGATATAAACTCTATCTCCTCTAAGGTAAATTAGATTCTAGATTTTCTGAAGCGTAACCTCATGATCAACTCGAAGACTATCAAGAAACGAGCTTATACGTCCCTTGTTCGCCCTTAGTAAGTTAGCATATTGTTCCACAGTTTGGGACCCCAAACGCAGTAACACAGACAAGGAGGGCAACTTTACTTCCGTTCGGCTTGTACATCAACTCGAGATAGTCCAGACGATGACTGTAAGATGGACACTAACTGCTATCACAATACATCTAGTGTGACCGATAGGCTGCCCATTCCGGAATGGAGGTTACTCGAAAAAGGAGAGTCGATGACAGACTTGATAAAATGCACTGGGAGACGCTATCACCAATACCGCAGTTGAGTGCTGACCAAGACTACACTCGGTTCTCCTTCTTTCCCAGTGCTTCTTTCCTATACTGTTCATGCAGTGGAACCAACTTCTCGCTTACATCTGTCTTGTAGAGTCCATGGACTCCTTCAAAGCCCAGGTAGTGTGGGTTCAGCAATCTAGGCTCTAGTTCTGTGTGACAAAATCACAGCAACTTTGTTTGTGTTGTTGTTGCTGATACAGAGAATAACAGATTGCAAAAATAGATTTGCCGCCGTTCTATCACATAGAACTATCTAGGTTCATTAAAAAAGCACTATAAACTTACTCACACTTTCGGATGTTTTTTTAAATGTTTTTAATACTTACCCATCCTTACTCATTTAAGACACACTGTTGCACTATGGGAAAATCGCCATGTTGTTTGTTTAGAAATGGCGGACAAGGTGATGATTCCGTAATTGAAATTGCAAGCTGAGCGAATTTAATGGAGCCATTGCCACCATGTGCATTGATAAGTAGCGTGTTGAAAGTACATTATTTATGCTTACACAATGACATATGATACAGCTGATTTGTTCGTTTTCAATATTGCATTTGATGCAAAATGTGTCGAAAATTGGAGCAAAATATGACAAATTCCAGAAATGCATGAATCCTTTAATTATCCTACGTGTAATTGACAACATATAGGTGACAGTTATTGTTGTCAACTTTATTTTGAACTATAAATGTTTGGCAATGTAGTCGTCCTAACACAGAGACAAAAACTACTGTTTGGCAAACATGCGATTGCTCCAAAAAAGACCATGACAGGAAGATACATGCGAAAGTCGGTTCCACTGGAAATGTAAGTATTTGTGAATTCATAATGTTCTGTCAGGTGGCTGTTTCGTCAATCAGGCAACATCAAGATCAAGGTAAATGCGCAGGGTGTTCAATTAACAGAGTGATAATGGTCCCCATGTAATCAATTGACTACTTGACTACTATCAATTAGTATTGTCAGCTGACTAAATATAATTATTCAGTGACGACTGGCAAATGTTAAATGCACTGCTGAATAACAACATGCATATATTTTCACAAAAAGGACAATACTAGTACCTCATTCAGAAAATACAATTTCAATGATCAATATTCTTGATATAATGCATAAATTCAAATAAAACATATTCCACGATATACTGGAGCCTCTTTATAATGTAGATGGGCAATAGATGTCGTCACCACAGCATAGGTAAACCGCGTTATAAATTTTCCAAATGACATTTAATGATTTTCATGTCTCTAATATCCAATACCCCATCCATTTTTGTCGCGCCTGCTTTAGCAGAGGCGCGACTATAGTCAGCGCTTTTTCCGTCGTCGTCGTCCGTTTTTTTGTAAGGCAAATGCGTTAAAGTTATTGTTGTTTCACAATATCTCTTTAACCTCTTGCCAGACTTTCATAATATTTCACATCAATGTTTGTCTAGGGATGATGCTTCATTACGCACAACCCCAAATCCAAATTCTCTAGGTCAAGGTCATTTATTTACTTTTAATGTTCACCGGTTTTATAACAGAAATGCGTTAAAGTTATTGTTTTTTCACAATATCTCTTTAACCCCTTGCCAGACTTTGATAATATTTCACGTCAATCTTTGTCTAGGGATGATGCTTCATTACGCACACCCCCACATCCAAATTCTCAAGGTCAAGGTCATTTATTTACTTTTAATGTTCACCGGTTTTGTAACAGAAATGCGTTAAAAGTTATTGTTTTTTCACAATATCTCTTTAACCCCTTGCCAGACTTTCATAATATTTCACATCAATGTTTGTCTAGGGATGCTTCATTACGCACAACCCCAAATCCAAATTCTCTAGGTCAAGGTCATTTATTTACTTTTAATGTTCACCGGTTTTATAACAGAAATGCGTTAAAGTTATTGTTTTTTCACAATATCTCTTTAACCCCTTGCCAGACTTTGATAATATTTCACGTCAATCTGTGTCTAGGGATGATGCTTCATTACACACACCCCCACATCCAAATTCTCAAGGTCAATGTCATTTATTTACTTGTAATGTTCACGGTCAAATGTTTCGGCAGGCGCGATACCGCTTCCGTGGCGGAATTCTTGTTTATTACACGCTCCCACATATTGCATATAAAAATAAGTACATTTCTATGTGAATGCTATAATTGACAACTGTTTCATAATATAATAATGTCATTTACAGATAATTTCAACCACAACATGTCAGATTATCAGCGAAAAATAGTTTTAAAAACTTCATTTCCTGGTATCAGACACGAATGGAACTGGAAACGGAGTCATAATATTTACGGTTGGGATTTATGCCATACCGCACCGCATTATCGATCTTAGTAAACTTGAAAGTTGGAAATGCAATTGTTCTGACATGTGGTTGTGTATATTCTTCCCGATAATTTAATGTCCTGTAAAAGGAAACAAGTCTGCATTTTTAACTTTTGGATATATTTCCTTTTGACGCAATTTTTACCTTATTGTTTAAGTAATTATATCCCCAGCATACGAAGTATATCGAGGGGTATATAGTTTTCGTCATTCCATCCGTCTGTTCGTCCGAGCAACCAAACGAGAGGAAGGGGCCATTGGGGTGGAGGCTAACACAAAATAATTATTTTATTTATTCTATGTGGCCCCTTACTCTATTCATAACAAGAGGCCATTTCCATTCTTCTAAAACCTGGAAATGGCCACTTCCTCCCTATTAGTGGCACGTCCGTCTGTAAGATTTGCGTTAAAGTTATATCTGCAACGGTAAGTCGGATTTACCCAAAACTTCATATACTTCCGTATCATCATCAATGTTCACTTGAAACTTCACATACATCTCAGCAATCATCCATATTTTCATTCTGTAGCCCACCCATGCAGCCTTCATGCCCAAAGTCAAGTTCAAATTACTTATATATTTATACCCCCAGCATACGAAGTATGTCGAGGGGTATATATTTTTCGTAATTCCGTTTTTGGGTATCCATTATCTCTGTAATGGTAAGTCGGATTGACCTCAAACTTCATATACTTCTTTTTCATCATCCATATTTTCCCATACCACTCCCATGCAGCCTTCATGTCCAAGGTCAAATTACTTAGAAATGTGTGTTAAAGTTTTTTTTAATATTTGCGTTAAAGTTTTTATTTGTCGGTCCAGGCGGCAGCCTGGGGTATACATGAGCCCCTGCTCACTTTGTCTAATTTTGAATGTTGAGTGTAAGCTGTATAGCACGCAGAATATTTTCATGACGCGTCATATATATATATATATGGGACACGCCATGTGATTTTGTACATGTACCTTCTAACAACTGTGTTCTTTCATGAAATACATTTACAAAATTTAACAACTTTTCCATAAATGAAGTAAAAAGTATATATATTCCGCATGTACTCTGAATTTGTGTCAACTTCTGAAGTCATTTACGGAAAATATCCCATTTTCTGATATATTTCATGAAATGCTGCAGATATCCGTAGATGCAAAATCACATGGCGTGTCTGACATATGTGTACTGATAGTCTCGTCTATTGTTATGGCCCATTGAATTTAGTTGTACGGGTATAGCTTTATTTGACATGTAGTGCCAGTGGTGGCATCCTTATGGAAACGTCCTGGTTCCAATGTTAAAATATATTTAATTAGGACTTAGCATCTCCTAATTGGGAGATACTACTTGCTAATTAGGAGATAATATCACCTAATTAGGATGTACTATCTCCTAATTAGGACTTAGTATCTCCTCATTAGGATTAATATCTCCTCATTAGGATTTATCATCTCCTAATTAGGAATTACTATATCCTAATTAGGAGCTGACATAAAACTATCATAGACACATAGACACATAGTTAGTCCTAATTATGAGATACTAACTCCTAATTAGGAGATACTAACTCCTAATTAGGATGATAAATATATTTTAGCATTGGCACCAGGACGCTTCCATACATCCTTGTCCTATGGACACGTTTCTAGTTTTTATGCTACACTAATTTATTTTCTTACACTTAGGCCAGTTTTTTTTTATTTGTTGGTTTACAGATTTTTTTTCCGCGAGATCGGGTCGGTCGGTCGGAAAAAAATAAAAATAAAAAAAAGTTTTTTCAATTTTTTTATTCTTTTTGGCACAGGGTTGGGTCGGTCGGGGAAATAAAAAAAAATAAAAAAATAAAGTGTCAAAACGCGGATGCCACCGGCGGCATATTGAAGAAACTGACAAACGGGTGAACCAAAAGTGTTAAGTCAAAGGGTGAAGGTCATATGTAGTATGGCAAGGCAGGTGTAGCATACATGCAAATGAATGAAGTATGGAAATATTGAAGCAGTTAAGCAACTTATGTAGATGCTATGGCCAGTTTGAGAAACTGTGACAAAAAACTGGTTAACCGAAATTGCTAAGTCCTTTCAGCAGCCCTGTGAAGGTCAAAAGGTCAAGGTAATATAAAGTATGACAAGGCAGGTATAGCACACATATCAATGAATGATGTGTTGAAATATTGAAGAACTTGAGCAACTTATGTAGAAGATATGGCCGGTTTCCGGTTTGAGAAACTGTTACGAAGTGGTTAACCGAACGTGTGACGGACAGACGGACGGTCCGAACACCATAAAAATCACCTTTTTAAGGCACATGGTTGGGTCGGTTCACCTTTTTAAGGCTCATGGTTGGGTCGGTTTGTGGTTGGTAAAAAACAAAAAGGCCAGTGATTGTGATAGAGTGAAACTTGTGTTAACCGGCATCGTCTCGGACCAAGAGTTTGTCGGTTAACGTAGGGAGTCGGTTCAGCAAGTTTCTTTATATTCTACATAGCAACTCAGTTTCATATTCACATACTGTTGAATGTTGATCACTGTGAATGGGTTGCGTAATGCGTACATATTAATACCGTATCTGGTATAATTAAATACAAGACAACGAAGCGGCGATATAGTTGAAACGAATATCAGTGGGGGTGGCACGAGTGTGGATTTGTGGCAGGGCGGTAGAGGACCCTAGGAAGAACGCATACATGAAATATGAAGCACATCGGAGCAAGAAAACAGAAAATATAGGCCATTTACCAGAGCATTAAGGTTTTGAATTTGTGCATTCAATCTGAAACAGAGATATCAAATCATATTGGAGATATATCAAATCATATCGAATCGTCCATTCGCAGGTTGTTTTTGTTGTCGCTGCTCTGCTAAGATCTGGTTTCCGCCACTTACTTTTCTCGGCACAGCAAACAATTTTTTATTTTTTTTATTTTTTATATTTTTTTTTGGATCGGAGGTAAAAAAATCTAAAAAAAAATCGGAAATTAACATTTTTATTTTTTTCCACATTGTCAAAAAATCGGGTCGGCGGATCTGTAAACCAACTAATAAAAAAAAAATGGCCTTAATATCCATCTGACCTGTCACACCTACTGTCTGTTCCACGTTTTACTGCCGATGAACTTTTGGCTATTAAATGCATTAAATCTAAAAAAAATTATTTTTTCGATGAAATTCCATCAAATATTTATTTTATAAAGGAAAAAAAACGATTGTCCTATGGGAAAAAGAGGTGGAAGCAGTGGGGGAGGAGTCAAAAAAAGAAAACAATTGGAAATTGACTATGAAACCTGGCTAGATAGCTTGGAAATGATGTAAATAAGAAAACAAAAGTTAGATTTTGAAAATCTGTCCACAAATATAAAAATATTTAAAAAAAAATAATATTTTTAGCCCCCATGTTAAATTCCCATAGGAAAATCGTTTTTTCGCAATAAAATAAATATTTGATGGAATTTCTTCAAATAGTCTTTTTTGGGGAGGGTGCCTTTTTTGTTATTGATGAAAAACTACCATACTTACATTTATATATTTTTAAGATTTAATGTGTTTAATGGCCAAAAGTTCGTCGGCAGCTAAACGTGGAACAGACAGTAATTGTGCACCTCCTTGGTTATCTTACTGTGATGATACTGGAAAGCAGACATCAGTGCTGAGTGGGTAAACTCAATATATATTACGCTGTTCTTGTTGAGACACAAGTCACACAACCCACGACTAAACAGTAGTTAAATAGTTTGTGATTATCTCCCTTTCACCTGCCAGTGGTAATGTTATACATGTATATAACATATCATTGCAGTGACATGGTGTGCACAGGTTGAAGTAACGGACCGAGGTCTATAAATACATTAAATATGCCTAAAATCATCAATAAATGAGAAAAAAAAGCTATTAAACAAAATTGATGCTTTTATGCATATTTAATGTATTTATAGACCTCGGTCCGTTACTTCAACCTGTGATGGTGTGTAGATGGCTAGATATCTAAGCAAATCAAACCCACATTGAGTACTGCGTTGCTACCAATTTTATGTTCCCCGGTCACGGTAGAGCTGGGAGGCATGTAGTGTTAGAACTGTGTGTCTGTGCGTGGTCCGATTAAGTTTGCCAGAGTTTCTTTATTCTATTATAACTTCTATACCACTTAAAGGATTACTTTAATATTTCAATACATCGTACATGTGCGCAAATGCGACACATTCACACTGCCTTTATTATGACCTTGACCTAATGACCTTCATTACTTTGCTTAAAGACTTAGAAGTTTTGGTTAAGAAGTTTGCTTGAGTTTCTCCATTCTGTCGTAACTACTATAGCCCTTGAAGGATTACTTTAATATTTCAATACATCATACTTGTGCACAATTGCCACACATTCATGTTGCCTTCAAATATAACCTTGACCTTCACAACTTTGCTGACATGCTTAGAAGTTTCGGATAAGAAATTTAACGGAGTTTCTCAATTCTGTCGTACGTTATTTCTCCCTTAAATGTCAGATTACTTTAATATTTAAATACATCATACTTGTGCACAAATGTCACACATCAATGCTGTAGTAAAATATGACCTTGACCTTTTGATCTTCACACCTTTGCTTCAACACTTAGCACATTCAGTTAAGAAGTTTGCTGGTACGAGCGCCCACTATAGATATATAATTATTACCGGTATACCCCGACATTCGAAGTATGTCAAGGGATCTCGTTTTCATAAATACGTCAGTCGGATTAACCTCAAACTTCATATACTTCCTTTCTCTAGTTTAATAATCTTTAATTTACTTATAGAGACTGGCGGTTGTATCATATGCAAATGGGGCAAATTATTTGTATCAATTAAATTGTCACCTGAATAAATATTTATACCCCCCGGCATACCGTCTGTTCATCCGTCCGTAAAATTTGCGTTAAACTTTATATGTGTCGGTCTGGGCAGCAGCTGGGGGTTGCCATGAGCCTCTGCTCACTTGCTCTAGTTTTATCGGAATAGTCTAAAGCATGATTATTGTCCATCAAAAATAAATAGAGAGAATGAATTGTAGTCTCCGTTAGCCTTTCAAGGAATCATTTCTGACCAAGAGTGCTAATTCACGTTTGTTATAAAAAGCGTAATAATGCCAATTAACACGTCCGATAATGGTAAATGAATGTTTATTTGCAGGAAAAATGTCATATCTGAAGAAATGACGAAATAAATATTAGTGCTGGGTATCGCCTCTGAAAATCGTATCGTGATATATCGTGGCTCGATAAAAGCAGGCTGTTTCCTATTGCATGTACATGTACTAATGGCCCTTGTATGTTTTGCAGGTCAATGATGTGAAAAATAAAGCATTTATATGCAACAAATTACTATGATTTTTATTTTTTCACTACAAAACAACACCGGAAATGACATGTAATTATCAGTGTACAAGACTACTAGTCTACTACTACCAGGCCTTAGCAACTAGTAAGGCTTACTTACTAGGTTACAACCTGTGACTGGAGAAAGGGGGCTTATGTGTTATGCAGCCAGTGTAGATCCAGATCAGTCTTATCAGGATCAACACTGTTAAAGATCAATGAAACACCGGCTGTGTTTCCAAGTTTCAATAAGTAATACACTAAATACAGATCACTTTTAACTTATCAATCTTATACCTACATACGTGTTACATAGGTGTGCTTACTGTGCTATTAGTAGATCAGGAGCTATACCAGCCACAAATCCAATTTCTCCAGTTACAACCACAATTACAACTTGTAAGCTTTGAGGATAAGTAAGACCAAATGTTCCCTGATTTTTTGTTGTTGTTGTATTACAATCGGCAACGTTTGGTTGATGTCGGCGTAAATGATGAATTAAATTGATCGTCCCTCCGCCAGTAGTTTTTACTTGCGCGTCGCAGTGATTGCATATGGCAATGTTTTGGTCGACGGTACCGTCAGACTTGCTTTTCTTCAGCCCAAAATGGTCCCACGCACCGCACCGCTTTTTGTGTTTCTTCGTTTCTTTTTGACGATCTCAAAATCAGGCGATTGCCCGTCCGCCATATTGGAAAGCTGTGTCACTAGGGGCATCTATCGTATGCATATTGAAAATACGGTACCTAAACGTAATAAATAATTATAAATATGCTTATTCCAGGGCAGCGCACTTGTAATATCCGGATCACAATAACTGTCGGAGCGTTCCGAACATGACCGAAAAAACCGGTCTCACTCGATTTAAAACCGGTATGCACCTGGATAAATAAATATCGGTTATATCGGTACACCGGTTATACCGCGCACCTCTAATAAATATGTCTGCCTATTATAGTACAGCCTGGGAGGTGGGAGCCCAGTTGTAACCCTCTCACTTTTCACTTTTGTTTAACCCTTTCACCCCTAAGTAATGAGTGGATCTTGACATGTTGATTTTATGACCAATCATATCATCACAAAATGATTGTCAGACTAGTCCATTTATGAAAAGGGGGTGTTTTTTATTTAAAAAAAAAATGGTACTTGCAAAAATTGCAGATCCTGATGAGATGGCTCGTCATAAGCAGCTCATCTGGATCTACACGTTTTGCCAATACCACTATACAGGCCTGTGGTGTTGAAACGGTTAACAGTGTTGGTCAGTGTCTGCAGCTGGTCTGGAACTACACTATACATGTAGATGGACAATAAAGCCTGAATGTTCAAATATCGCCATGGGACGGGGGAGTCCAAGTTTAGGGGAAGATACCATACAATGACATGCGTGGCGTTAACCGGAAGGTTGCGAGTTCGGGCCTCCCATCTGACAGAAATGTTTTTTTTATATAATATTCATTATATTTTAATTAGTTTATATGTTTTTGTAGATAACAAGTCAATAAATAACCGTTTTATTTTCTATCTGCACCCCTGTTTTTCGGAACCGTCCAACATTACACATTTGGTCACACCTCACCGATTGTTGTCCATCTATATAGTAGTAGTTACATATGTAGAATGGTGAGAGTGTATTGCTCTATTGATGTCTGGTTAGAGCATCATTTGGGCGCCGACTGAGAAAAGGGACCTTAAGACATTTGTAACAAATATAGGTCCTGGTCATTCTGCATTTTCTCACAGCTACAGTACACACATTTTTTTGCGTGCGCGACCCACCCATCCCCGCAATCTTCCTCAGCATGGACATGTCACTGTGATTCGCGGTGATCGTCACGCGACCGTTGAAAATGGTCACCGTGACTGAAACCAGCGAGGCCCTAAGGGTGATTCCTGGTGATGGTCACCGTGTATCACGGTGACGTCTCCATGCGCTACAGGTAAATATGCAGGCAAGGTTTTACATGTTATTTTTGTATCGTAAGTACATGTACAGGCAACGCGAAACCCGCATATTTTTTGTTATTGCCGCAACCAATTTAACTTTAGCGCGGAAAATTGCTGCAATCTCTCGCAAAACTTCCCGTGGCCAATTGTGGCATAAGGAAAAAACGCCGCAAAGTTTGCGCGGTGATTCCACGCTGTTCCTCTGCAAAACGCGGCGAAATAATTGCGGCGTTCTGCACAAAATTACTCGGCAAAATGCGATGAATCACTGTGTTATTACTTTGTACATCAACACAATGACTCAGCAAAAATGCGATGAACCACTGTGTTACTACTTTGTACACACAACCTCCAGATTTGACAGAAGTCAGGTGTTCTATCCCCCTAGGCAACAATCCATTTCTTTTAAAAGAAGTAAAGAAATGCCCCTAACGAGCGACCATACATACTTAGAATAACAGCTGACGTAACGTCGGTAAACTGAAATATCGTACGTGACAATTGGCATTTACGTTCCAACAAGATTTTCATGGTGTGTAATCGATCATATTTCCTCTTCATCATATGGAACCCGACTCGAGAAACACAAATTGCGTCGTTTATTATGCCCTCTCCCCCCCCCCACCCACCATATGGTGAGGGGGCATATAGTAGTTACCGGCGTACCGTACGTTACGTCCCACCTACCCCAAAACCTTAACGCTTCGGTAAGTGGCTTATAATTTCTGTTTCCTTGCTCGGATCTGCTTCACATTTCACACACGCATTGCTCCAATAGTCCTCTACCGCCCTGTGACAAATCCACATTCGTCCCGCCTCCGCTAAGCCCAGGGTCAATGTCACAGACTTGGTGCATTCGAAACCTTAATGCCACATTTCTAGTTTTTGAATGTGTCAATTGTTTGCCCGTTCTAACAGTTTCCCCAATGACTATGGGCTAGATTTGACATTTCATTCCATGTTGCATCGCCGGTTTTCGGTGATAATACTGTCAACAATTAAAAATACGGACGGACGCACGGACGGACACCCGGACGTCATTGTGAGAAGTGCACTATGTCTCGCTTTCCGCAGGTGGGCTTGACAATAATGCTAATATTCGTACAAAATATAAATGGTTTTGTCATAGGAGACTATTCTCATGTGTTGCCAAAACATGTGTTATTATTAAGAAATAAATCTCTTTTTTTTAAGAAAAAAAAACCCATTTGTATCGTCTAATGAGATGATTCTCATGTGTTGACAAACCTATTTTATTAAGAAATCAACAAATGTGAAAAGAAAACATGAATACATTTGTATTTCTTTACAAAGAATCGACTTAGGAGACGATTCTCATGTGTTGCCAAATCTTGCTTTATCAAGAAATCAAACAAATGTGAAAATGCACTATGTCAAGCTAATGCGTAATTATCAATTTATCGGCGATGTGATGGACGTGAACGACTACATGATATGTTTGTTTCTGTCGAATTCTAAATGTCGGTCACCAGATCTCACTTTGCACGTGAAACTGGATTACCGACAGATGATTGTAAACACCATCGGGTGTGCAGCTAGACAGAAAATGATATGTCGCAAATGTGCTAGTTTGGGATAGGTGGGCACGACGGCATATTTCTTTATACGCCGTTTGAAAACGGAACTATTATGTATCCACGCTGTATGGGCGGTGGACGACTCTTGGACACAGCTTGTTCTCACGATAGTGAGGCCCACTGCATGTCAAGGGCAGCGACATTGTCTGGGGTTCCAACCGTTCCAGTACGTACATGTATGCGCAAAACTCAATTTCAACACATCGTGAAAAAGCCGAGGCAAAAACGCGACATCGCATATTGAAACGCGATATTGAATACAATAGAATATCATGTTTTCGCCTCACGATTTTGCAGTCTCGCGATTTGGTCTCGCCTTTTCGCGATCTTGTGTATAGGTCAACGATGCGACACAGCAACCAATAACACGTATCGAAATATGTTTTCTTTTCAATAAACATGTATTTGCAGTACATTAGAATCGTCTCCTAAGACAATTATTATGTTTTTGTTGTCAAGAACTACCGATGTTTGTCCACATTTGTTCTATTTCTTAATAAAAACATGTTTTGGCTGCACATAATAATCGTCTCCTAAAACAATGTGTACGTGTCCTGTTAGGGACATGTGACAACCTCGTGTATTGGCGGTTTCTCGCATAGGGTGCAATCGTTAAGCGTGATCGTGAGATTTCGAGTGCACAACTTATTCCCCACCCCCCCCCCCCCCCCGGCTACATACGGGCATGCCGCAACCTGTCGACTGTCAGCTGATGAACATTGGACATGTCGCTATTGTGTATTATTATCAGTTGGCTGACGGACGAGTTGGTCGAAGGCCGAATGCACACGTACACACACACATGCGCGCACTTAATTCATGTACATGCATATATCTGTACAGGGGTCCTACCAATTATCCGGACAATCAATTTATCGGACAAATCAAAATAGTTGTTAATTAAACGCATTCATTGAATCCGATTTTGCAACGGACACATCTAAGTCACTCAAGTGCTTGCTGTTTCCATGCAAGTGTGAATAATATATCGCCAAGTTAAACATTTTAGTAAAATTTGCTGAAAACATTCCCCCAACTATGTCCACAAGTTGTTTACAACGTCAAACGTCGCGCGGGGGCTTGTATCTGTCACTGCGCATGCGCATAATTTTAGGCCCCTATAGAGTTTTTCAATACTCTGTTGTGTGAAGTATGCAGCCGATACGATGCATTCTTCCAATATAATTTTCAGACTGTTTAATACACAATGTACAATACTGTACAGAGCAGATAGGAAGGAATGCGAAAATGTATCATGATAGAAAAATAACGAAGAGCTACTTATTCAAAAAAAAATAGTAATTGTTTTAGGGCCAAATCGCCCCAAGCCATTTCGGACCCAAGCCATTATACACCATTTCGCACCCATATTAATTTGTGGGTAAAATCGACAGGTGCGAAAACACCAGTGTACGAAACGATCATTACCGCGGATTTTCCACCAAATTAATGAAGAGCTCAATCGAGTGCGCCCATTACGTCATTGCAGAGTTGTTCTATAAATACAATAAATTCTATAAATACGATGTTTTCCAAGAAGCGAATGGTGATTGTTTTTTCTGCAAAACAACACAATGCTGTTTATACTGGTTTTCAGGCGATAAAATTATGATTTGAAAGTGAAAATACAAGTTATAAGACGATTATACATTTGTCCGGATAATTGATTGTCGATGTTAATTTTGGGGCAATCTTACGACTGATGATCTGACCCAATTTTAAGTGAGAAAGATGGCACAGTTTGCTAAATAGTTTCCATGCATTGAGAAAGCAAGAACCGACGATTGTTCTGTGAAAATTTTATGCCCGTAGCTGCTATTTTAAGAAAAATATCATAAAAAAACAGCCATTTTTGTCCGATAATCTAGAGGATCCCTGTACAGGTAAATACGCAATCGCGTGATAACGTTAGGCATGCAGTGCATCGCAGTGACCGGGGATGCTGTCACCGCGACCCCACTGTCTGAAACAGTGATCACGGGGGACAGGCAGGCTATGCGCGCGGTGATCGACCACTGTAAATACGTTTTGTTCGCAGTGACACAGTGACAAAAGACCACACGAAAAACATCGTGGTTGGATCAATTTTCTGACGGCAATAAGCTTGACTGATTGATTGAGTGGCGAACAGCATAACCCCAGATCAGCCTGCGCAGGCTGATCTGGGGCTATGCGGTTCATGTACAAGGTACCTTTTCTCAGCTGATGGCCAATTTATGACAGTTGGACTCTGGTAAGGCAACTATGGAATCATAAATAATTGATTGGGAATCTGAAGCCATGGCAGGAGTACATGTGAAGGTGCTATACTATGCCAGGCCACTGTATTATCTCCACAACTACATGTACATGGGATAGCACTGAATGGCTGCCATAAAATCACAGTTTCCTTCTTGTCATGTTGGGATTTTATTGGTCATTAACTCTTTGCATGCTAGCGGTGAAAATAACATCCACCAATATCACACAGGGTTGACAATTTCCCGGGAAATAAGAGTATTTCCCAGGACGGCGGGAAATACCGGGAAATACTGGGAAATACCGGGAAATACCGGGAAATATGAATCTTGGTGGTCTTTTTCATTCCAAAATGTCAAGATGAATCTCTATATTCCCCTATATCTGCTATGGTTTATATCTGTGTATACTGATAAGCCTACAGGTAAAACATTCTGCAATAAAAAAAGAAATAATAAGTTTATTTAAAGAAAAAAAAAATCATTATTTTCTAGACAATTTACTTCCCTATATACAAGTCTATGTAGTATTTGCCAACTGTCTATTTTATTGTATATGAGAACACCCCTCATTACTATAGTAACCTGCCACGAATAAAAGCTGCTTTTCGAATTTTGAGAAAATCCCTGTTGATAACAGGGATAATCCATGTACAGTGTAAGTGTAATTGTTTTACAACTTGACATGACCATATATAGACCACCTGGGTTCTTATTATACATTATATGTGGAGCGCCGTGGCGTAATGGTTAGTGTGTCCGACTACTGATCCAAGGGTCGTGGGTTCGAGCCTGACTAGCGGCGTGCATTGTGTCCTTGATCAAGACACTTTGTCCCATTCTTGGGAGACGGCATGCAAGGTCCTAGAGCCAGTGCCGCCGTTAAATATAAGCTAAAGAAAGAAAAGAAAAGATACATTATGACACAAAAGGTGTGAGAGAAGGCTGACAATTAACAGCCTGTTGTCTAAACATAGTCTGATCATGATGACGTTATCCTTGTGAATTGTATCTAGCAGACACTCAGATGCTTCCTAAAAAATGAAGAAGTAATTTACCAAAAAATAGTACAACCAAAATATAAATGTCAAGGTTGCCAAATATTCCACCTGATGAGTACCCCTAGTTGGGAATGAAACAGATCTATACATTGTAATTAACCCCTATATCTAATTATTAAGTTGATTGTTTAATTAACTATTACTGAGCTTAAAACTTAATTTAAATAACTTTAATTATCAAATAATAACATCAAAATTCATATTTCCCGGTATTTCCGCCCCCGGTATTTCCCGGCCAACCCTGATATCACAGTATGTTTCTTAATTTCTCACTGTAAATATTCATGATATTTATAGGGAGAAATAAATGAAGATATAACAAATTGTCATCTGCTATTTTTATGGCATACCCCTGTCGGCGTTGTTATTTCATACATGGATTCATCTGATGATACTCTATCGTGCTATAGCAAATCCATGACCCACCGCCCATCCCTTACCCCAAGGTCAAGGTCACAAACTTAGCACATTCATAAACTTAACGTTGGGGTAAATGTATTATAACATCTGTTTTCTTTCATGGAACGCCTTGATATTTCATTCATGCAATCCTCAGATGACCCTCTATCATGCTGTAGGAAATCCACGACTCACCACCCAACCCTTACGCCAAGGTCAAGGTCACAAACCTAGCACATTCATAAACTTAACGTTGGGATAAATGTTGTGTAACTTCTGTTTATTTACAGGGAATACCTTGTCCTTCATATTTCATACATGCATTCATCTGATGATACTCTATCGTACTATAGCAAATCCATGACCCACCTCCCACCATTTTCCCCAAGGTCAATGTCACAAACTTAGCACATTCATAAACTTCACGTTGGGGTAAATGTCTTATAACATCTGTTTCCTTTCATGGAACGCTTTGATATTTCATACATGCATTCTTCTGATGATACTCTATTGTGCTATAGCAAATCCATGACCCACCCATTACCCCAAGGTCAAGGTCACAAACTTAGCACATTCATAAACTTAACGTTGGGGTAAATATCTTATAACATCTGTTTCCTTTCTTGAAATGCCTTGATATTTCATACATGCATTCCTCAGATGACCCTCTATCATGCTGTAGCAAATCCACAACCCACCACCCAACCCTTACCCAAAGGTCAAGGTCACAAACTTAGCATGTTCATAAACTTAACGTTGGGGTAAATGTTGTGTAACTTCTGTTTCGTTAGAGGGAACGCTTTGATATTTCATACATGCATTCATCTGATGATCCTCTATTGTGCTACAGCAAATCCATGACCCCCCGCCCCCACCCCCACCCCTTTCCCCAAGATCAACATCATAAACATAACGTTGGAGTAAATGTCTTTTTATAACTTCTGTTCTGTTTCTTTACAGGGAATGCCTTGATATGTCATACATGCATTCATCTGATGATACTCTATCGTGCTATAGCAAATCCATGACCCCCCCCCCGCCCCCACCCCTTTTCCCCAAGGTCAAGATCACAACCTTAGCACATTCGTAAACTTAACATTGGGGTAAATGTCTTATAACATCTGTTTCCTTTCATGGAACCCTTGATATTTCATACATGCATTCATCTGATGATACTCTATCGTGCTATAGCAAATCCATGACCCACCGCCCACCCATTACCCCAGGGTCAAGGTCACAAACTTAGCACATTCATAAACTTAACGTTGGGGTAAATGTCTTATAACATCTGTTTCCTTTCATGGAACGCCAACGCCTTGATATTTCATACATGCATTCCTCAGATGACCCTCTATCATGCTGTAGCAAATCCACAACCCACCACCCAACCCTTACCCCAAGGTCAAGGTCACAAACTTAGCATGGTCATCAACTTAACGTTGGGTAAATGTTGTGTAACTTCTGTTTCTTTACAGGGAACGCTTTGATATTTCATACATGCATTCATCTGATGATCCTCTATTGTGCTACAGCAAATCCATGACCCACCCCCACCCCTTTTCCCAAGGTCACGGTCACAAACTTAGCACATTCTTACATGCATTCCTCATGTGAATAGCTATCATGCTGTAGAAAATCACCAACTTAGTGCGTTCATAAACTTAACGTTGGGTTAAATTTTGTTTTACTTATGTTTTCAGGGAGCACATTGATATTTCATACATGCATTCATCTTAATATGATATATCATGTTATATCAAACCCACGACCCACCTTGCACCACTGACCCCAATGTCAAGGTCCACCGCACGCCCCTTAACCCAAGGTCAAGTTATATAATATTCATGTTTTTTTATGCAATTGTGCCAAGTTTGAGTGAAGGCTGCCAACAGGCGAGCTTCGTTTTCTTCTGACAACTCTTGTTGAACTATTTATAGCCTGCAAATTTCCCAGCATGCAAAGAGTTAGTCTGTTTTTATCCTGATTAAAAACTGTACTGCACCGTATACATAGCGTAGTCTATGTCTCCAGAAGACCTAAGCTGTTGTTGGGATGTTAAACCCTTTGACTTTTTATGCCCCACCACTATAGTGGAGGGGGCATTCGATGTTATCCTTGTCCGTTCCATCCGTCCGTGACCAACCTTGTAACTCGTAAAACATTTAAACCTTACTAGCTAGAGACCTGAAACTTGGTATGTCGCTTCCTTATCATGATTAGATGTGCACAGTTTATTTTGATTTTTTATTCGACCCCCGGGTCATTGATTATCTTGCCCTATTTGACATAGAATTTTCAAATTATGGCTTGTAACTCGTAAAACTTTTAAACTGTAGTAGATGTAGACCTGAAACTTGGTATGTAGCTTCCTTTTGATGCGCAAAGTTTATTTTGATTTTTAATACAACCCCCGGGTCATGGATTATCTCCCTTATTTTCGACCTTGTAAATCGTAAAACTTAAACCGTACTAGCTACAGACCTGAAACTTGGTATGCAGCTTCCTTATGATGAGTAGATGCGCAAAGTTCATTTTTATTTTTTTATTTGACCCCCGGGTAATGGATGATCTCCCCCTTTTCGACTTAGAATTTGGCAATTTTGCCTTGTACATGTATCTCGTAAAACTGAAACCGTAATACATGTAGCTACAGACCTGAAGCTTGGTATGTAGCTTCCTTATGATGAGTAGATACGTAAAGTTTATTTTGATTTTGATTCGACCCCCTGGTCATAGATTATCTCCTCCTTTTTTACTTAGAATATTTAATGACTGTTCAAATGGACGTCACGACATATATATCTAAGAACAGAGAAAGAAATTATTTAGGATAGGATTCATAGTTTAATGGTGAATATTGCTCTGATTAACACTTGGGGCCTTGCAGTAAATGGGCATGTGCAGTTACGGTCCCGTCCGTATATGACGTTGCCGTTGAACTGGTGTAAAACTCCAATCTATCAATCAATCATTATCTCCTATCTGGTCTCAACTGGTATCACATTATACCCGCGCATATTGTGTGGCAATACAGGGATTTCGCTGGGGAAAATAAAAAAATCGCCACTTCAAAAAAAATAAAACAATTGGCAATAAAAAATTACAATTCTTTTATTATTATTTTTCGATTTTTTTTCAAAAATTGTAATTTTTTATCGCCAATTGTAATTTTTTATCACCAATTGCGAAAGTGGCGATCGCCAGCGGAATCCCTGGCAATAGAACAAGAAACAATTATATCTACAATGTGTTTGTTTATTTTGTCTTGTTTCTACATGTATTACTGTTGAATTAACACTACCGGATATCTTTGCCATAGATCAAAGATTGTTTTGTTATTGCTAGCAGTTTAGTGTATGGGATATACTAAGTATACCATTACACATGTGGTTGCCATCTTTCTAGGCCAAACTGTTTGCTAAGTGACCATCGATCGTAATCAAGCTTAAAACAATGAAGTTAAAATATGCTTTCAGAAAGCATAAATTAATCAGTGATTTGGCAGTTTTTCTTGAGTCAAGTTCAGAGAGCTCTACCAACCGATAGTAATTGCCATTACTCCATGTAGGCTGTGCCAAAAAAGACAATGTTGTAGACCACTTTATGACCTGGGCTGGTACTTTCTGAGCACATTCTCAACATTCATACTCAAAACCACAAAATCAGGCATCTTGATTGGCCGAGACGGAGCACAGCTCAGTCTCGGCCAATCAAGATGCCTGATTTTGAGCAAGAGACTGGATTACGTACATGCTGAGATTTTTCGATATGCACAGGCCTGGATCCATTATTTTCATAACCAATGGATGCCGTGACCAAATACCACTTTCCAACATGTGACCTTTTTTTTTACATTGACCTATTTTTTCGTGTTATCGACTTAGCCATTTTCAATGTTAAGTTGTCTTGTTTAGGTCCATTTCTCTGTTACTGTACCACCTAGAACCACCATACTTGCACAACTTTAATAACAAACGGGTGCCAACCACATACCACTATCAGTGGTGTGCCTAGAGCGAGCCCGGGGGACATTTTCCCTAAAATTTCGAACTCTCCCTATTATTTTAATGCAAAAAGGGTCCAAAAATCTGAAATTGTCCCTCTGAAAGTGAGCCATCTTAGGCCACTGACAGTTGTCACTTTCAATCGTGGTCATAATTACATTAATAGCCAATTATCTGGTATCCAATTGTCTATGCCTTGAAGAAAACCCGGCCTTCGTGGCTTTGCCTGGTCTCTTGTTTTGTATGAAAACATAGATGTACATTGTAAATGTGTGTGGAAACACAGGTGATTATAGGTTGGTATAATTAGGATTGTATATTACCATCCTATCACCAGGGGGCCGTTTCACTAAACTTATTACGACTACAATGTTCGTAAGTGCAAATTTAGGATCGTCTGGAAATATCAATTGATGGAATTACATTTATTGAGCATCGGCTGCATATGCAGCCTATGCTCAATAAATGTAATTCCAATAATTGTTAACAAGAAAACATTGTTAATGTGAAATTTACAGACTATCATAATTTTGCACTTACAAACATTTTAGTCGTACGAAAGGGCAAATACTTACCTGTGTCATAGGTTATGCCCTGTAATGTGAGACCAACGGTTAGATAAGCTGTGGCAAGATTGGAAATTTTATGATTAATGAAATGTCAATATTTGTCCGTTTTTCCAATTCCAGCAGTTGTGCCCTAGATATTGTCCATCCATGAGGATCTACATTTATTACACTCATGCAAATTATTTGCATGGGTTTCGCTATGAGAGAATACCCGTAATCAACTCCTTACAAATAATACATTGTGAAGAGAATGCCCGTATTATATAGTGCGCGCATGTTTTCTTGGAAACCACGAGCTACCATGCAAAATGCTTAATAATTTTATTACACTCAAAATAAAGTTATTTGAAATCTTGGAGAGGATCTCGACTAATCTACCATGTTAATGTGAGTGAACACATTCCAAACATGCACTCAATTATATCTAGCTTGATAATCATCTTAGGAGACGAAGTGAGATGATTCTCGTGTGCACAGTGCAGTCAAAACCTGTTAAATTTGTTAAACGCACAGTACGGCTCAAGTTACCGAATTTGACCTCCTATTGGGTTTTCACATGAATAAATCAAACAGTTTTCCATTTAGACACTCTTCCAAACTGTGTGAAGTCATTTTGGTACAAAAAAGAGTTTGTAGCCGATAAAAATATCAATGTTTGTTGATCAACAAACAGCAGGTGCGTGTTTCAGTACCCCGAGCTATTTTCCGAAAGCTGCTGGATAACTCCGTGACCAATCCCGATTCGCTCCGGTAATTTCTCTGTAGTACTGTTTGTAACCCCCGTATATACGCACAACTTGATGACGTATTACACATAGCGCATTCCGGAAGCATTTTGACATTTTTGTAAATAAAATAAATATTGGAAAATATCTTCTCGGATCACCTAACGACCACCGGCATTACTGTGTAATCAGGTAATTTTATGTTCCACTTCACATCCTCGGACACATACGAAAGTTTATTCGTTTATTTCACATAAAACTACTGTTTTATGGTGTCAGGGTCATTTCGTACCCATACCATTTCGTTCCGTGTTTGGTCAATTCGTACCCATAGGCGCATGTTTTCCGGTAATTTCGTAAATATACATGTAGGTACGAATCGACCATAATGTTTGGTCATTTTAAATTTGTTTTGATGAAAAAGCTGGGTCATAACCTGAGATAAAATAAAATGAATGTTGCCATTGGATTATGTTCAGACTACCTTAGTCCATTTATGAAAAGGGGATATTTTTGTTGTAAAAAATAAGAAATTATTTGCAAAAAGTGCAGATCCTGATGAGCCGGCTCGTGATTGATTTTTATATGTTGATTTGCTGACCAATCCAATCGCCACAAAATGATTTTCAGACTAGTCCATTTATGAAAAGGGGATATTTTTGTTGTAAAAAATAAGAAAATTATTTGCAAAAAGTGCAGATCCTGATGAGCCGGCTCGTGATAGGTTTTTATATCGCCATGCACAAAATGGTTTTCAGACTAGTCCATTTATGAAAATGGGATATTTTTGTTGCAAAAAATAAGAAAATTATTTGCAAAAAGTGCAGATCCTGATGAGCCGGCTTGTGATGGATTTTTATATGTTGATTTCCGGACCAATTCAATCGCCACAAAATGGTTTTCAGACTAGTCCATTTATGAAAAGGGGATATTTTTGTTGTCAAAATAAGATGTTTTTGGCAAAAAGTGCAGATCCTGATGAGCCGGCTCGTGATGGATTTTTATATGTTGATTTCCGGACCAATCCAATCGCCACAAAATGGTTTTCAGACTAGTCCATTTATAAAAAGGGGATATTTTTGTTGTAAAAAATAAGAAAATTATTTGCAAAAAGTGCAGATCCTGATGAGCCGGCTCGTGATGGATTTTTATATGTTGATTTCCGGACCAATCCAATCGCCACAAAATGGTTTTCAGACTACCGGTAGTCCATTTATAAAAAGGGGATATTTTTGTTGTAAAAAAATAAGAAAATTATTTGCAAAAAGTGCAGATCCTGATGAGCCGGCTCGTGATGGATTTTTATATGTTGATTTCCGGATCAATCCAATCGCCACAAAATGGTTTTCAGACTAGTCCATTTATAAAAAGGGGATATTTTTGTTGTAAAAAATAAGAAAATTATTTGCAAAAAGTGCAGATCCTGATGAGCCGGCTCTTGATGGATTTTTATATGTTGATTTCCGGATCAATCCAATCGCCACAAAATGGTTTTCAGACTAGTCCATTTATGAAAAGAGGATATTTTTGTTGTCAAAAAAAGATTTTTTTTGCAAAAAGTGCAGATCCTGATGAGCCGGCTTGTGATGGATTTTTATATGTTGATTTCCGGACCAATCCAATCGCCTCAAAATGGTTTTCAGA
>CM055267.1:41979988-42354337 GCA_029237695.1 Conchocele bisecta
CTGTCAATTAAAACCAATGAACGACAACGAAGAGGTACCACAAATACCTACTTGATCAAGGGACCGCTGACAAATGTTCCACGTGACTGGAAGCAGTTCCTCTCGAACGATGTCAACAAGACACAATTGTGAAAACTCCTACTTAATGAATGGATGCAAGATAAATACACACATAAGGTGAAAGGAAGAACACTTGTGTTTGTGTGTGAAACCAAATGCGTCAAATTACTAGTATGTATGGCATATCAACACACACTGACGAAATAGAAGACTGAATTCGTCACAAGAGGAAGCAGACACACGACTGGTATTGCATTGTTTGCACCATGCATCGCATTTATCGGAGAACAATACAATTGTTGTCAGATCTCCAGATACCGACGTGTTTGTACTAGTACTGTTACTCAGTTTACACAGCTGGTGAAACAGCGTGTGCTGTTTGACACCGGTGTCGGCAACAAACGACGACTGCTTGACATACACGGTATCATTGCTGAGGTTGGTACGCAGCTGTGTTTGGCATTGCCAGCACTTCATGCATTCATCGGCTGTGACAACACGAGTGCTTTCGTTCGTCGTGGAAAGGTGACACCGCTAAAACTACTTCAGAAGCACCCAGAATTCACTGATACATTCATGCAGTTGGGTTTGTCCCCTTCTGTAGAACCACAACTCTTCGAAGACCTTGAACACTTTGTGTGTCTGATGTACAGGAGTACTAGTACTAGTATTACAGACATAAACAAACTGCGCATGGAGCTATTCCTGCAAAAGTTCAGTCCCAAGTCGGGAGAGCTGCTGTCAAGTTACAATGGCGCTGATCTTAGCATTCTGCCACCATGCAGGTCATCGTTAAGAATGTATATAATGAGAGCTAATCACCAAACCCTCATTTGGTGCAGCACTGACCAATCGAATGCATGCATACCGCCACCAAATGGCCGTGGGTGGGAGGTCATAAACGGAACACTAGAGTGCAAATGGACAGAGGGGGATTACCTGCCAACTGAAATGATAGATCTACTGGTAGAAGAAGAGGAAGAAGTGGATACGGTGGATGTTGATGAAACAAATGCCCATGAGCCCGACAGCTTACTAGATAGCATGTTTGATGCGGATGAAGCATATGACTAGGTTGCTTCTCTTAAGCCGGATTCACTAGATATGTATCTACGATTTGTACAGCATGTTAGGATAATACCTGAGCGCTGTTGATGTCAGAAAATATCGAAGAGTTTCGTACCTGATGCCATTGGTATTGACTCCGCCACAGGTGCGATGCTTCCGAACCTGATTGAAAATGAATTACTTTGTTGTAACCAACCATAAGTGAATCAAGAACAACGAATGCACCGGACACATTATGTAACTGTATGTCTATGCTATATATGCTGATATGAATGCTGATATTGTGATCCATATTTTATTTCATCTGTTATTGTAAATATCGAAATATGTCTTACCTGGTACCGAGGCTTTCAATCCTGAGTGAAAATTAATTACCTTGTTGTATAATCATGAACAAATCAAGAACACTGAAAGCCCTGGACACATTATGTAACTGTATGTAGTGTGTATGTGTATATGTGTCTGATGCTATGTATATTGTTAATGATTTCATGAACCATATTTGATGTGACGATGCAAATAATGAATAGTTTCTTACCTGATGTTGTGGGGATTGTCACCGCCATAGGCGCGATGCTTCAAACTTTGATTCAAAATTAATTACCTTGTATAATCATGCACAAATCAAGAACAATGAAAGCCCTGGACACATTATGTAACTGTATGTATGTATGTATGTCTATATATATGTGATGCTATGTATATGTTAATTATTTCATGAACCATATTTGATGTGATGATGCAAATAATTAATAGTTTCTTACTTGATGATGTGGGATTGTCCCCGCCACAGGCGCGATGCTTCAAACCTTGATTGAAAATTAATTACCTTGTTGTATAAGCATACGCGAATCAGTATACGCATGTCTATAACTGTTGTTGTGCATTATATCGATGCTCACATTTAACATGTTCTATTTCACAATATAGCATTGATCTTGTTGTAAATATCGAATCATTTCTTGCCCGATAATGTGGGGAAATTCCATTTTTTCTTCACACTTGCTGCTATACATACTTCACTCCATGCACTTTCATCATGACAACTCACGATATTTTTGTGTATGCAATGATGCCAGTGTCATGTTGAAGTAGTTGACTTCATATGTACCAGTTAAAAGTAAATGTAAGTGGAGACAGCTAATGAAACTCAATATGTGTAAAATGTACATTGTAGATTTAGTGGGTGGGGTAACGGTTTCAAATTCAGTTGTGGTTAACTTAGTATCATGTGCAGTAAGCATAAGAAAAACAGGAACTAAAGTTTGCACATGTTTCATGAGCACATGCATGTATATTTTCCATAGCTACAATTTATAAATACCGTATGGGAAGAGATGTGTGGCAATACATGTGTTACCATTGAAATGGAGTGGGTGGGGTAATTAAATATGCAAAATATTTGCTTAAAAGGACCGGACGGTCCTAAATTCTACTTAAATGCAAAGTATTGCTATAAACATCTCTCAAAAACCTGCAAAACAACAGCAGTTTCCGTGTTTAACAATATAATTTTGTCACATTTTTACAAAAAGTGTGATTTTTTAATATGGCAAAAAGTTGCTGGGTGGTATACTTCAAAATGGTGCCATACATTCATCCAGCGGGTTACAGAGCGCAGACAAGTTGCATTACACTCGTAATTGATTATAGTTATCAGAAAAATATGTCTGCTTATGTACCACAGGGGGGGGAGGGTTTCCATATTTGGCCCATGGCCTATGTGTAGCAAAACGCCAGGACAAATTGGCTTGTTATTGTGAAAAAATTGTACACTATAAGTGTCTCAGCTCTCACGGATACAGGAAATACAAAAGACAGATGAAATAGTAAAACACATCCGTAGAGCTGAGATTTTCTAAGCTACCTTAAATACTGCATTAAAAGGATAAGAAGCCCAAGAATAGCATCCGGCCACACGTTTGCCCCTTTCTTCCAAGTTCCACTGACTCGGTCATGACACAGGGCTACTAAAATAAGTCCACTGTAATGCAAGTCAATACTTATTGTAACATCATTACTGTGTTTACGTGTGGTGGGTAATATTCAATGTTGACCCGATTCACGAATACGTACTCGGGTACAGTACTGTAACTGGTGTCATGAGATCGTGAGAGTCGCTCGGCTGTTCTGGTTCGATTGTGTATAATGTCAATGTCATTGATGCAAATTGTAGTTTAAATAATATCGTCTTCGCGAGTCTGAAGAAACAAATGTTTACTTTCTTGTTGTTGTTGTTCCCCTTCAATTTAGCGCACGTGCTTGTGACGTCATGGTTTTGTGTGTAAGCAGTTTTCCGACATGTCTCCGAGTAGTAGCGAGTATGCTAGCGCGGAAACGCTCGGGATTCCGAAAATGAAAAGTGTCAATATTGACATTATGCGCTGAGTGGTACACAAAACAAGTTTTTGTTTACCTTTTGTTGTCTTCACATTGCGATTATGATATGAATCTCAAGACTTGGGATATATATATTAGGCAGTATATGTAGTTTTGGTGTACTAAATCAGTTGCCAAACATGTTTTTGTGTTTGAAAAAATCTGAAAATTGGAATACTGAGCCGTTCTGTGCCTTTAAGAATAAGTCAAGTTTTCGTTTTGCGCTCTCGTGACCACGCATTGCGTTTTCGCTATCTCAACCAATGCGTGAAAACGCGAGATTCTAACATGTCCCTAACAGGACACGTACAAATCGTCTAAGGAGACGATTCTCATGTGCTTCCAAAACACGTTTTCTGTTTGAAACCGTGACACTGATTGGTTGAATCACATCCAATACAACCAATACTAAAAACATACAAACACATATTTCACGGAAATAGAGACGATTCTCATCAGCTACCAAACCTGTTTTAATAAGGGAATAAAATGAATATAAAAGCATCAATATTTCTTCTATCAACATATATTTTGACAACACATAAGAATTGTCTTAAGAGACGATTCTCGTGCGCTGCCAAAATATGTTTTTATCAAGAAATTAAAAACAGGAAAAAAATCTACCCGGACAAAAAGAAATTCCTACAAAAACATATTTTGACAAAACTTGAAAATCTCATATGCACAGTACTGTCAAAACAATATGAAGAATATGTTACATTTTCGTTTCAGCTCTCGCGATCACGCTTCGCGTTTTCGCACTCGATCACGCTTCGCGTTTTCGCGAGCTCGACCTATGCGCAAGATCGCGAAAACGCGAAACATGTTTTGTTGAGAATATGTTACATTTTCATTTCAGCTCTTTCGCGATCACACTTCGCGTTTTCGCGATCTCGACTTATGCGCAAGATCGCGAAAACGCGAAATTGTAACATGTCCCTGACAGGACAGGTACAAATCGTCTTAGGAGACGATTCTCATGTGCTGCCAAAACATGTTTTTTTAAGAAATGGAACAACTGTGGACAAACACCAATATTTTGACAAAACTTGAAAATCGTCTAAGGAGACGATTCTCATATGCACAGTACTGTCAAAACATGTTTTGTTGAGAATCTCGCGATCACGCTTCGCGTTTTCGCGATCGATCACGCTTCGCGTTTTCGCAATCTCGACCTATGCGCAAGATCGCGAAAACGCGAAATTGTAACATGTCTCAGATAGGACAGGTACAAATCGTCTTAGGAGACGATTCTCATGTGCTGCCAAAACATATTTTTTATTAAGAAATGGAACAAATGTGGACAAACATCAATATTTTTGACAAAAAAAACATGGTTTGACAAAACATGAGACGATTCTGATGTGCTGCCAAGTACATGTTTATTGAGGAAATAAAGATTCCGTTACCTTTTTTTAGCTCACCTGAGCGAAGCTCATGTGAGCTATTGTTACCGCAATGTGTCCGTCCGTCCGTCGTCCGTCCGTCCGTCGTCCGTGAACATTTTCAAACGTCTTCTCCTCGGTAACCATTGGGCCTATAGTCATCAAACTTCATGGTCATGGTCCTTAGGTAGGGGGACTACAAAATTGTTAAAATGACGTCATTATGTAATCCAAGATGGCCGCCGTCTAAAAATAGCACAAATTCTTAAAAAATCTTTTTCTCAAGAACCGCCAGCCGGATTTCGACAAAACTTGGTAGGAATGATCGATGTACAATGCTCTTTCAAAGTTGTTAAAATGGTGACCCCGGGGTCAAAAATGTGCATGGCCCGTATTTTTGACTGAATATGGTCATGTTATATATCAAATTGAAGGTATCAATGAGGCGATCACTCTGGTGCATTTTTGTCGAAATCGGATGGTTATGTCATCCAAGATGGCCGCCGAAAGGTCAAAAGGTCGTTCTTTTATTAGAGATTTCAAAATTCTTCTTCACATGAACCGCTTAGCCCATGGTAGCCAAACTTAAAAGTTATGGTCCATGGGTGAAGCCTTTTCAGATTTGTTAAAATGGAGGTCATCGCTAATCCAAGATGGCCGCCATCTAAAAATAGCATAAATTCTTAAAATATCTTCTTCTCATAAACCGCTAGCCGGATTATGACGAAACTTGGTAGGAATGATCGATGTACAATGCTCTTTCAAAGTTGTTAAAATGGTGACCCCGGGGTCAAAAATGGGCGTGGCCCGTGGGGTCAAATTGGGGTCAAATTTTATTTTTGACCGAATATGGTCATGTCATATATCAAATCGAAGGTATCAATGAGACGATCACTCTGGTACATTTTTTACATTCCATTAATAAATATATGTAGAGTAATTGATCGTAAATGTGCTTCTCTTGTGTCGGCTTGTTTCAAAGTTCCGATCGACAGACTTAACCTTTTGATGTCATTTTGTAACCTTTGATGTCTCACACTCCAACACCGACACATGTCCCAGTAGGTCACCGCACGTGCATATGATGATGTATGACGTGATCAGACAAAACCGGGCTTGTTGCATATGCGACTAGCAGAAGACCAACGCGTGTTCACCATCAGTAGATTGTAACATGTCCCTAACAGGACATGTAAATAGTTTTAGGAGACGATTCTCATATGCTGCCAAAACATGTTTACCTATTAGAAAAAATAATATTATTTTTTAACAAAACATGAGAATTTCCAACTAAAACATGAGAATTATAATGGTGTGTAACAATCTCGCATTTACTCGATCTCGACCTCTACACGAGATCGCGAAAACATTAGGCCAAATGATGGTTGGACAATCACATCACGTATACCCTACTGTGAGAAATAATAGCTACGATACACACAGAGCCAACTAGAGCTTCATAGTATCGTCATCATAATGTCATCATGCTATCGTACTATCGCTATCGTGTTACCGACAGACCAGTGGGGTGGAAATACTATGAAAGTATGTTTTATGCCTAATGCGAGGTTTGAACCCACAACCTCCGGATTGGAAGTCGTGTGTTCTAAACCCTGAGATGACCACAAACCATCCCTACACATTTGCTGGAATCAGACATACACATGTGTAACTGCATATATGTAAACTACAGTTATTTATATTGCAGTTGCTGCACAAGCTGGAGACATCACACATTGAATTTATCGTGTCCTATATCTTCTGCGTCTTCACGTGGCTGCAACATACATAAAAACATGTTTCATATGTATCTGACATATTCCCCAATATCCACATTTCTTCTATTTCTTAATTAAAATCATGTTTTTACAGCACATGATAATCGTTTCCTAAGGCGATACTACAGTGTCCTGTTAGGGCCAGTTACATTCTCGCGTTTTCGCGATCTCGACCCATGCGCCAGATCGCGAAAACACAAAGTGAGATCGCGAGGTGAAAATGGGACATTATATTATATTCAGTCGTGCGTTTTCGCGATCTCGCCTCGCGTTGGAATTGCGTTTTATATGCATGCATTCGCAAAGCAAAATTTCAAGACGCATCATGAGCAAACACTGTATTTACAAAAGCGGAAGGCGATTTCGCAATGCCAAAACGTGAGATGATTCTCATGTTTTTAGGAGACAATTCTCATGTTTTGTTCTTGTTAAGAAATATGTTTGTTTTTTCTAATAAACATGTTTTGGCAGCACATCAGAATCATCTCTTAAGACAATTCTCCTGTTTTGTCAAACAATGTTTTTGTGAAAAAAAATATTGGTGTGTTTGTGAACATGAGAATCGTCTCGACCGATGATTCTTGTGTTTTTAGGAGACTATTATCATGTTTTGTCAAAATACGTTTTTAAGATTTAATTATGTTTTTTTTCTCCATAATAAACAATGACGAATGAGTTGGTCGAAACGGAGGTCGGTCATAAATTTAACCAATAATAACAGGGCCAATACGATTTCTAATTACTTCTAGCATATATAAAAATATCACTCTTTCCATTTACCGATAGATCTATTAACTGTGGATACGTACGACCATGCATACTTACGCTGTCTGCAAATTTCGATTGGGGAAACTCGATATATATTAGCATTGGCATTGTTAATAAGTTAGATTGCTTTTCTCATCGAAAAAAAAACCCCATAAAAATATGTCTAAATACATGTATTTGCTGGGTACTACTTTATTACTGTACAGGTAAGCCAGCCCGGCGTCCCGGTGGAACGCGGGGTTGTACCACGGGGGAACACCGTGGCCGTTTTATGGCTATTGGAAGTTTGTCCAGCTTGCACCCTGTCCGCGGTGGTAATACAGGTAAACACATATGGCCACCGTGGGGAGGCACATTATTAATTCCCACCGTGATTTCCCACTCTGAGAAAATTCCTCCCACGGTGTCAGAGTGGGAAAGGCAAAAAGCACTCTGAGCGTACTGTATGTATGAAATCATAAATGCAGAAGCCACTTAACCCTTTCACTCGTAAATATCTGGCATGGAATCTTCTATGTAGACATTTGAAATACATGTCAATAATTACAGTGCAGATCCTGATGGAATCTTCTATGTAGACATTTGAAATACAGTGCAACCTCTCTACAACAGCCACCCATGGGAAGACGCAAAAGTGGCTGTTATAGAGAGGTGGCTGTTGTAGGGAGGTTAATGCTGACTTAAATTTTATCGTTTGATGTTTATTTATTTTTTTCAATAATTCTCAATAAAAACATGTTTTGACAGCATTTTAGAATAATTTCCAATGGAAATGATTCTAAAATGCTGTCAAAACATGTTTTTATTGAGAAAGAATGCAAAATCAACATCAGACGACAATTTTCATGCTCAGCAGTCTCAGGGTTAGATATAGAGGAAATCATCCATTTGGGATATAAAATAGCGGCTGTTACAGAGAGGGTGTTGTTGTAGAGAGGTGGCCGTTCCGGGAGGTTCGACTGTACATGTCAATAATTACAGTGCAGATCCTGATGAGAGACAGCTCATTATGATCCAGATCACCTGGATCTACACTGTTTACAAACATAGGGTAAGCGGTCTGTATTTTTGAAAGGGTTAATTGTGAGCACTACCTCAATTAAAATATGTTTTGACAGCGCATGAGAATTGTCTCCAAGAAATAAATAATAAAAACATCAGCTGACGACGAGAATAATTTGCAGCCTCTTTAATACATGTAGTTAGTATACATGTATGTACCGGTAAATAGGGTACATTACATGTAATTGGAGGTTCTTTGAAGGATTTTTACATTCAAATGTGTTGGGGCACCTTTAACCCTTTCCCTGTTTTGTGATATTTCGACTCTTCCAAATCCAAAACATCTGAATAAAAGAATCAAATGCTGGGTCAAATGATGGTTAAATTATCTGATAGAGTAGAAAACATTGTGGGAAAAGGAGAAATTGCTTGTTTCAAAAGACATCTTCTGCAGAGGCGTAAAAAGTCGTTTCTATCAGGGAAAGGGTTAACCCTTAGACCGCTACACACAACAATTGTCATCTGCTGCTGCTTTTATATTTTGCCTTTTTTTTCTCAATAAAAACATGGTTTAACAGCGCTTTAGAATCATTTCCAATGGAAATTATTCTGAAGTGCTGTCAAAGCATGTTGTAAATGATTCATAATTGCTGTCGAAGCATGTTTTTGGTGATAAAAATGGAAAATAGAAAATAAACAGCAGATGACAAAAATATTAAGATAGCGGTGTAAGGGTTAAAGGCTATTGGAATATGGGATCCTTGATCCATGATTGGCTGCAATGAAATGATTGATTAATATGTACTGTCAGTGGATATCTCTAAACATACACAGGTATAGCTAGGCATATTGGCATTTGAAAGAACATACGACCTTGATAAACTTTAGAGATATATCGTACAATATAAGAAAATTACCCCAAACACTTCAGCGACTACTGCGTGCCTCTGCGCATTCAGATTAGCACCAGTGATTATGTTCATTATTCACTCGCTGAAGTAACATTATTGCTGTCAAAAAATGTTTTCATGGATTTTATTCGCCGACAATTGGAGCGAAACAAAGTTTTGATATTAGCCTATTCTGTGAAAATTTACTGCGAGAATTGATACATTATCAGAGCTCCAGATAAGCTGCGTATTTGCGTAAATACCCAATTCAAATTGCCAAAAACCCAATTGAAATCAGAAGTAGCGAGTATCAAAAAGCAATAACAAATTTGTGGTATCTTTATCATGCTACAGAAAACAATAACCAGACCACAAATACAGCATATTTCTATTATTTTCCATGAAAACCCATCTTGGTATTTCATTAGAATTGTCTCCAAGGAGACAATTCTAATGAAATGCCAAAACCTGTTTTCATTTCGAAGAAAACTATTCAATAATTGCCGTCTGTTGATGTGTAAACAGTAGTGTGATTTTATTTTACCCAATTAAAATATTGAAATACCCAATTGCTTCAGATATGATGGAGTGAAAATACTCAATTACTAATTCCTTATCTGGAGCCCTGCATTATTTATATTTCCATGAGACTATTTTCCAAAAATATGTGAGAATGTATGGAATGATAAGGACCTATACTGTTTCACTTACTGAATAACGACCAGTGCAGATCCTGATCAGACTGGATCTACACTGGTCGCAAAGTACATTATCTCCATTTCACCAGTCAAACGTCATTTAAATATTATCTCCATTATAAGTAACGTGCCTTTGTTAGATATGTTAATTTCTGTGATATAATACCTATATTTGTCTTAATAAAGAGACCTCGTCACCCCTTCGTCCATTGTTGTTTTCAGTTTTGTGTAATGACATATCGCTCCGGTGTGATAAAACTGAAAGAGATATCATAATCATGCTTTAACGAGCGCCACTATAATGTTAACTGATAATCAGATTATGGCAGAAAAACGTCTTTGCTTTCATATTATTATTGATCGTTCGAGTTCCACTGGGTTGACCTTTCTAGTACAAAAGAACTTGTTGATCATGACAGTAACTGGCTTCCTATATGACTTACTGTCTGTTCCACGTTTTGCTGCCAAAAAGGACATTTGGCCGTAAAACACAATATTTAAAAGTAAGTACTTTTTCATCAGTAACAAAAAAGTCACCTTCCCCTAAATAATTTATTTGATGAAATTCCATCAAATATTGATTTTATTGCGAAAAAACGATTTAACATGGGGAGTCAATATTCAAATTTGGAAATTGACTCCGAAACCTGGCGAGATAGCTTGAAAATGATGTAATTAAGAAAACAAGTTAGATTTTGAAAATCGGTCCACAAATAAACAAATATTTAAAAAAAATCTATGTTTAGCCCCCATGTTAAATTCCCATAGTTTTTTCGCAATAAAATCAATATTTGATGGAACTTCATCAAATAATTTTTTTTAGGGAGGGTTACTTTTTTGTTATTGATGAAAAAGTACTTACATTTAATTATTTTTTAGATTTAATGTGTTTAATAACCAAAAGTTCGTCGGCAGCAAAACGTGGAACAGACCGTAGGTGATCAACAGGTGAACAACGATGTGACAAAACTCGGCTTATTTTATTTTTGATAATTTCAGTATTTTCCGACACTAGATTCAGATGAGCTACGCTTGTAATGAACTTACCATAGTGACTCTTACGAGCTCCGCAGGGGACAAAGATTTTTTTTTATTATTTGTTCCCACGAAATAACAATTTGTTCAATTTAACAATTTGTTCCACGGCCACCCTCGAATTAACAATTCGTTCCCACGATATAACAATTCGTTCCCTCGGAATGACAATTCGTTCCGTCAATTTGACAATTCGTTCCGTCAATTTGACAATTCGTTCCCTCGATTTAACAATTTGTTCCCTTGAATTAACAATTCGTTCCCACGATATAACAATTCGTTCGTGGGAACAAATTTTAATAAAAAAAACAATAATTCTACATCCCCTGTGGGGCTCCGTAGACATACCTGAAGGGACACCCTGTCGGACACCCTGTTCTACTACTATGAAGTGTTATTCTCAAATGTGGAATTGTCCAATTTCTAAAGATTGACATTGGATTATATTTAGTGTTGAAAGTGTCAACAAGCCAAGTTTTAGTACTTGCTAGAGTTAATGCCCTTTGTCTACTTCTTCTGAGGCACTGGGCGTGTTAATATCTTTACAACCATTTAAAGGCAATCCGTCTCAGATATGCACAGAAAGTGATGAAACAGATCTAAAAAATAATCTAATTGTACATTTGTATCTTATTTCTGAACATCATTGTAGCTACCGGTATGAGTCGGAGATTGGTAAAGAAAAATGTTTATAATAATGAAAAATAAATAACATTGCGAATGCTTGTCTTTCTTCAATCGATGATTACTTGTCGGCGGCGTCAACAATTTGGGATGTAAATTTTGGACGTAGCCAAATTTCCCATATCGCTTGATTCGTCAGATCATTACCCAACTTCACCAATAGCTTTCTAACATTGATAGCTATTCATTCAGTGAGATTCAGATGGCCTTGACATTCACCTTGGTGACCTTTGTGGGACGTAAATTTTGGACATAATCCAAATTTCGCATATCTCTTGATCTGTATGTTAGATCATTACCAAACTTCATCAATAGCTTCCTCACATTGATAGCTATTCATCCAGTGTTATTCGGGTGACCTTGACATTCAACTTTTGTGCATACGTCCAAATGTTGAATACCTTCTGATCCGTTAGTCGGATCCTTACCAAACTTCATCAACAGCTTCCTCACATGGGTGGCTATCCTCACGGTGTTATTCGGGTGACCGTGACCATGGTGACCTTGACATTGGTATCAACCATTTTGGACGTACGTCCAAATGTTGAATATCTTCTGATCCATTTATAGTCCATTAGTCGGATCCTTACAAAACTTCATAAATAGCGTTGTCACATTGATTGCTATCCATCCACTGTCATTCGGGTGACTGTCACCATGGTGATCTTGACCTGGGTGTCAACACTTTTGGGTGTACGTCCAAATGTTGAATATCTCTTGATCCGTTAGTCTGAACTCCAAACTTCATCAATAGCTTCTTCACATTGATGGATATCTAACAGTGTAATTCGGCCGACCTTGATCTTGGTGACCTTCACCTTGGTGTCAACACTTTTGGATATATGCCAAAATGTTGAATATCTCCTGATCCGTTAGTCATATCATTACCAAACTTCATAAATAGCTTCCTCACATTGATAGCTATCCATCCAGTGTCATTCCTATGACCTTGACTGCCACCTTGGTGACTTCAATAATTTTGGATGTACAGTGAAACGGCCCCCGGGAGTGCAAAATTATGATAGTCTGTAAATTTCACATTAACAATGTTTTCTTGTAAATAATTATTGGATTTACATTTATTGAGCATAGGCTGCATATGCAGCCTATGCTCAATAAATGTAAATCCATAAATTGAAATCTACAGACGATCTTAAATTTGAACTTACGAACATTTTAATCGTAAGAAGTTTAGTGAAACGGGCCCCCGATCCGTCAGTCGGATCATTACCAAACTTCACCAATAGCTTCCTCACTTTGATGGCTATCCACCCAGTGTCATTTGTGTGACCTTGACTTTGATGACCGTGACCTTCGTGTCAATAATTTTGGACTTCCTCTTATTGTGACCTTGCGCTTGGTGACCTTGACCGTCGTGGCGATCGCCTTGTTTAGTGCGTGAGTACCAGAAAGTATACTTTCCATTAAGAGAAACAGAAATTAGTAGTGATTTATCCAAACACTGCTTTTGTGGGACATGGATATAATTGAATGACCTTTGACCTTGGGGTTAAGGTGGGGTGGGAACTTTTGTACAAAATGATATGGGATGATATTAGAAAAAAATCAACCAAATGTAAAATTGTTTCATGCATGGAGACATTAAGCCCTTACACCTCTTTCTTAATTTTTTGTTGTCTGTTGTTTATTTTCTATTTTTCATTGTTATCATCAAAAACATGCTTTGACAGCACTTTAGAATAATTTACAACATGCTTTGACAGCACTTCAGAATCAGTTCCATTGGAAATGATTCTGAAGTGCTGTCAAACCATGTTTTTATTGAGAAATAAGGCAAGATATAAAAGCAACAGCAGACGACAATTGTTGTGTGTAGCGGTCTTAGGGTTAGGAATGAGTTACCCGAATGTTATATTATGATGATCGAGCAGATAGCCATCTATAATGCTACTACATTTATATGCTCCAATCACCATTTGGTGTTGGGTGCATAAAAAATGTTTCAGCAATATGATTATTTACACGCTATATTACTGACTCTACACATATCTGGGGTGTAAAGTCATGAGGATCAAAGTAGATTAGCCAAAGCCTGTATTTAGTTAGTACAAAGAAGGTTGGGACAGGTATTATTGTGTATTTGGTTATGGTTCCCGACTTCTTTACATAGAAATAGTCCAGTTGGAAATAAATGTTTACATGCTTAGAATGTGCCGTAAATCTTCTAAAAAGCATTATACAGTGTAACAGTATTTCTAGGACGTTCCTGTACATGTAGATGTTGTGGTCATAAGTCGACTGCATTTTATTTAGTACTGGTTCTTGAGTAAATTTTGTGAAAAAAAGAGTATAAAATAATTAAGTATACATGTAATTAAATATGGTTTCTTGCTAATGTATAGTATACAAGCTTAAAATCTTGATCTACACTGGTTTACAGTGGTCACAAACACCATAAGCCCTATTTATCCAGTCAATTTTTTAGTCCGATTTGAATATCACAACAAATTAACCCTTTCACCCCTAAGTAACTGGCATATAGACTATTTCATGTTAAGTTTGAGACGATTCTAAAGCACTCCCAACTTACCATTTTTGGTGAAGAACTAAGAAAAATACCTCGAATATTTCGTCAAATTACGCATCTTAACTGGAGCTCTGTCTCTAGTGTTGAAAGATCTCTGCTGATATTTGTACCATGAACATTCCCAGTCAAGGTGCATCATCACGTGGTTACAACAACAACAACAATTTCGCCCACTCCAAAGTAAGTATTATTTGATATTTTCCTTAATATGCAACGGATTTTGATGAAATTTGGCGCAGCATTTGGTGGTCTAGGGAGTTTGGCACAGACTTCTGTCGTTTTTGCGAAGAATCGATTTCCGTGTCTCCGACATGGAAATCATTTCTTCGCAAAAACGACAGAAGTTTGGATGAAAATAAAGAGACCACCAAATGCAGCTTAACAAGACGCGTTTGATGCGCCATATTACATCAAAATCCGTTACGTAATAAGGACACTATAAAAGAATATGTACTTTGAATCGGTACTTGTTGTGGTTGTTAGTACCACGTGATCATACACCTTGACAGTATACATGGTATAATGACATCTAGGATCTGCTGTGACTGGATGGATGGTCTCAGACTGACTCCATCTCTTCACTGAATGCAACAACAGTGTGTGGTACCAGTGTACATGGTTATTATATTATTATAGCTCAAATCATACAGTAAAAGCACAACAAGAGTTTCATAGTTTAACCCATTTCATGCTGAGGATGTCATTTTGTTTGCGAAAAATTCTAAATATTTTCGTTATGTTCTTAGAAGTATATGTTGGCTGTAAGTGAGATGGTATGGTGGATGTCAGATTAGAAAAGTGGGTTTCCTCCAGGTAGTCTGGCTTCCTCCCACATTAATCACCGCCCTTACGCCTCTATCTGTGCCATCGATAGCATTTGTATTATAAGTGCTTTTGCGCTTGTTTGTAATCGTTGTAAAATAAATAAAGTTTAAAAATAAAAATAGACGTCATTTTTATGTTCGGTACCCGGAAAAATAAGTTTGTGGGTACAATTGTAGTCACCACCCTGTCCGTCTGTTTGTCTGTCCATCTGTCTGTCCTTGATTTGCATTAAATGTTTTTGACTACGTACTGTAGTATCTGTTAGCCATATAAAGTTCATTTACTGAATATCATCCGAACATTGGGAGAAAATGGTGGGTGGGTGTCTTTTATTTTTTATTAGGTTTGAGGCGGCTTTCAGCTGCGCCGAAAACCTATTGTATTGTTTTTTTATTTTTTTTTTTTTTTTATTATTTTTTTTTATTATTCAGCCGTTCAGTCTACAGCCCAAACCGCTGGTCGGATCGACTTCAAATTTTGCATACCGATTCGGATCAAGTGTGAGCAGAGACTCAGAGATTTTGAGAAATCTCTTAATGCTACTTTCCACGAAACCGGAAGTGACGTCATACTTTCTATAACTTCCTTATTTTCCAACCGATTACAAAAATTCTTTTTGCATTGGAAAGCTGACAAAATTCTCTATCTCAGGCTCGCTGACAGTTCTCGGCTATCTGGTCAAATAAGAGAGCTATAGGCATTTGAAGTTGAAAAATGTACATATTTTTCAACGATTTTGCCAATTTTTTGCCGAATTTCGGCTGATAACGGGTGGTCTTTACAAACGTTTTCCAATTTGTACATGCAGTAATGTCAGCAACATAATTTCTTGCCAGTGTGATAGGGGAGTGTCAGGCGCATAAAAGATGATAATTTTCAGAGCTCTATCTTGACTACTTCCGGTTCTATTGGATGTCAAAGATGAACATATTTTTTTTCAAGTTTTCAAAATAGAGCAAACGGATGTGACGTCAGCTTCGTTATTTATTAATAGATTTCAAAATTTCTTGCTGCGGTCGATATTTCAGTCCTTTAGCTAAAACTTTCCCGCTTTGTGCCAGGCCTATGGTGAAAAACAAACGAAAACTTCACTGGCGGAATATTGCACATATTTAATTTTATTAGGTGTATTTACAAATGGCGTAAACTGCAATATAAGGGCGATTAAACTATCGAAAAATAATCATCCGCTGACTTACGGGCTCCCTCCATCTACACCAAACAGCTGGTTGGATCGACTTCAAATTTTGCATGCCGATTCGGATCAAGTGTGAGCAGAGACTCAGAGATTTTCAGATATCTTTTAATGCTACTTTCCACGAAAACGGAAGTGACGTCATACTTCCTATAACTTCCTTATTTTCCAACCGATTTCAAGAATTCTTTTTGCATTGGAAAGCTGACAAAATTCTCTATCTCAGACTCACTGACAGTTTTCGACTATCTGCTCAAATAAAAGAGCTAGATGCATTTGAAGTTGAAAAATGTACATACTTTTCAACGATTTTGCCGAATTTCGGCTGATAACGGGTGGTCTTTACAAACGTTTTCCAATTTGTACAGTACTGTCAGCAACATAATTTCTTGCCAGGGTGATAGGGGAGTGTCAGCCGCATGAAAGATGATAATTTTCAGAGCTATATCTTGACTACTTACGGCTCTATTCGATGTCAAAGATGAACGTATTTTTTCAAGTTTTCAAAATAGACCAAACGGATGTGACGTCAGCTTCGTTATTTATCATTCGATTTCAATTGTTTTTGCTGTAGTCGATATTTCAGTCCTTTAGCTAAAAGTTTGGTTGAGGATCGAACCCGGTATCCCTCGCTCCGAGTACATCGCTCTACCTCTAAGCTAACCGGCCCCACATCGGTGTGATGATGCGAACACAATAATGTTGGACTGTTCATTCTAAAACTTCAGAAATTCTTTTTGCAACCGATAGTTTACACCTTGGGCTAAAGCTTAGTTACACATGAAATCAATGTTTGAGACTCAAACCGTTGATGCAGCTCAAGCTGCTCTAGTTAAAAGTTGTTATAGTGTTTAAAAAATAGTAATTAATGATTTTCTATCAAATGTATACAAATAAAAAATTAATCTGGCATTATATTTTAGGGGCGGGTAGGCATGATATTCAGGAACTTAACCTTTAAACCGCTATCTTAATTTTTTTGTCGTCTGCTGTTTATTTTCTATTTTTATCATCAAAAACATGTGTTGACAGCACTTTAGAATAAATTACAACATGCGTTGGCAGCACTCTAGAATCATTTCCATTGGAAATGATTCTGAAGTGCTGTCAAACCATGTTTTTATTGAGAAATAAGGCAAGATATAAAAGCAATTGTTGTGAGTAGCGGTGTAAGGGTTAATTTTATTAGGCCTTACTGTAAGTAGGATTGGCTTGAAACTTCATATTGTTATTTGCCATTATCCATATTTTCATTCTATAGCCCACCCTTGCGGCCCCTGTGCTCCAGGTCAAGGTCAGTTGACTGCTTGCAAGAATATGTGAAGAATAGTCTTAACCCTTAGACAGCTACTCACAACAATTGTCGTCTACTGTTGCTTTTATATCTTGCCTTATTTCTCAATAAAAACATGGTTTGACAGCACTTCAGAATCTGATTCTGAAGTGCTTTCAAAGCATGTTGTAAATTATTCTAAGGTGCTGTCAAAGTATGTTATTGATGATAAAAATGTTAAATAGAAAATAAACAACAGACGACAAAAGATTTAAGATATCAGTCTAAGGGTTAACTGTCTACTGCCTGACACACTAAAGTAAACATGTGTTTTAACCCCTGAAAGGGGAAGGATAGTAGGTGGAAAAGTTTGGACACCAAATATCACTACATGAGGGCATCTGGGGAATGTCTAATTCCCATTTCTAGATAGTGGTTTGCTGTCTAATTTCTGTCAGTGCCTGTATCATGTATCAATAGGTGCATTATAGAACCAGTATCTGACAATACTGGGCTGTATGCAGTTTTGGCCAGTGCAGAAAGTTTCTCGACATCTTTTTATAATTCCATGCGAAATACAAATATGAGACACGCCATGTGATTTTGTGCCTTCGGACATCTGCGTAATTTCATTAAATATGTTTACAAAATTTACAATATTGTTCATAAATAAAGTCAAAAGTTGACAAAATTTTCAGTAAATGGCGTCAAAAGTAGACAACATTTTCAAAGTACATGCGGAATTTATATTCCGCATGTACTCTGAATTTTTTTTCTACTTTTGACGCCATTTACGGAAAATATTGTACATTTTGTAAACGTATTTCATGAAATTACACAGATGTACGAAGGCTCGTCTCATATAAGGGTATACAAACTTCTGAATATTTTTCTGCAATTTTTCTCATTGAAAGTATAAGTTGTGACCATTTATGTTAACGGTTCAATTGGTAGCCACACCATTTACTTTTAACCCTTATACCACTACACACAACAATTAGTCGTCTGTTGTTGCTTTTATATCTTGACTTATTTCTCAATAAAAACATGGTTTGACAGCACTTCAGAATCATTTCCATTGGAAATGATTCTGAAGTGCTGTCAAAGCATGTTGGAAATTATTCTAAAGTGCTGTCAAAGCATGTTTTTGATGATAAAACTGGAAAATAGGAAATAAACAGCAGACAACAAAAAAAAATTGAAGATAGCGGTCTTTAAGGGTTAAGGAGATATGAGAAAAGTATTCATATATTTGTCCATGTTAAAACTGGGGAATCCCCAGCATGGAATTGGATATGATGAGAAACATATTCAAACGGACAACACAATTTATCTATGGTGTATCGAAGTTTGTTGTGTACGGTAATTGTTGGCGGGTTATAGTATTACTGTAATGAGGTGTGTTTTTGTGTATTGGAATACCTACTGATTTAGTCTATAGCTTACATATATATGAACTGATTACGATTGCCAATACTGTTATGGATTGTCAATTTATTTTCACTGCCGGAATTTAATGGGAATATTTAAATTGAGAAGTTGTGTGAATGTGGATTTAGCTAGCTCTTTATGTCTGCTTTTGAAGGATTTATTATATGTAATAACTGTAATTCACTTTTCAGTGATACTGAGGTTAAAATTAGAAAGATTGGCCGTACGCTAATTTGGATGTGTTTATCAAATATTGATGGTGGTGAACAGGAGCTAGTATAGAACAGAGAGTGGTGGAGTTATCTAGTGTCATGGTATTGATGTTAGATCTTGTCCTGGGCCCAGGTACTCGCCACCTCACAGGTGTGCTAGCACTGATAATTGTCGCAGGCACTTTGTGCTGATATTAAATATCTAGAAGGTATAGGACACACGCCATCTTTTCAACCAATGGAAGTGGATTATTTACCTTGGGGCCGGCTCGCTAATTCAGTAATTGTAACACGTGAGAAGGCCGGGACCCTGCTTTTAACGCGCAGGGTCCCGGCCTTCTCGCGCGTTACAATTACTGAATTAGTGAGTCGGCCCATGGTACACTCACTAGCACCATTCCGTTGGTTGAAAAATGGCGAATGCCCCACCTTCTAGATATTTAATATCGGAGTAAAGTTGGGTATGATTTAAAGAGCGTTTTGTCGTTCATACCACAATGTGCCTGTGATAATTACAATCTCCACTGGAATCAGCTAAATCGTCGCTAATATCGCTAACAACGCTAATAAGTGCACTTTCAATGAAACCTTTTACTGTTGTGGTTTGAAAGTGAATTTCCGTCATTCAAATTTTATATGCCAGTCGTAGAAGATTATTTTGCCGTCTGAAGAAATTAAATTATTGGATTACTAACAAAATTGAGAGAGAAGTTTCAAATATGGACTTTATGTAAGAAGTTTGTGTTTCACCATCAGTGTTCAGGAAACGGTGCGGAACTAATTGTTTGAATTCTAATGATCTTTATTTTTAAATGTTTCTAACTTGAAGCCGCATTACAGTTTGCTCATCAGTTCGGAGCATGTAACCTGCGCGGGCCTACTGCCGTGTGTGCTGGGTGGGTACACCCTGTGTAGGAAGCCAGCATGCTGCACCTGGAGGTTGTGGGTATGAGTCCGCGTACCCCGCTGCGCGTGCGCATTGGATACGCGGACCGGTCCATGAGCGCGACTCCCACACAGCGACACGCAACCCTGCTGCCACTTTCAAGGTATATATGTCTATTGCTTAAAATAGGCTTTCAGCATTTTCTATAGTTCCCACGGGTCTGACATTCGGACCCATATCCAAAGCCAAAGATACACTTTTTCTCAATCTGGAAAAAAAATTCCCAATCAAAAGCACCTCCAAAGATTTGTCTACCGAGTAAAAACTTACTGGTACCGGGCCGGATGCCGCAAAATAAATATGATCTAAAAAAAACTGCATTTGGGTATACTCAGATTTCACAATTGATTTCAATATAATTCCAGCACAAAAATAGTTACACAATTCCCTAACATTTGATTGGTCCGTAGCAAGTCTCTGTCCAAAAAATGTATATCCCAGTAAACTCCCATGCCGAACTACTTTCCGTAACCGACAGGCGCAGTTAAAATAATTCTTAAGAGAACGGAAAATAAACACATTTTCTTGATGAATTTATTTCAAATGCTGGAATTATAAGGAATGAATGACCTTTTTGTTGAATTTATCGGGGATATAAACTTGGAAAAGTCGCGGGAATACTGGACGAGGCCTTCCGGCCTTCGTCCAGTATTCCCGCGACTTTTCCAAGTTTATACCCCGATAAATTCCACAAAAAGGCCATTCATTCCTATAGTGGTTCCCGATTTTCCGCATGCTTATGTATTGTATACATACTTCGTAAGCGGGAACCACAATGAACTGTTGCATAACAGCAAGTACTTAGTACTTGCTGTTATGCAACATTTCATTGTGGTTCCCGCTTACGAAAAGTGGCTGCACAAAAATAAGAAATAATAAAATTCAAAAGGCTCCAAAACGATAGATTTGTTGTGGTCAGCGTCATCTAGTTCAGGTACTATAGTATTGCAATTGATCTAACACATTAAAGGTACATGCCCACTCAGTAGGCACAACATGTTCTTTATATCAGAGACATCATCTGAGACATTTTCTGGCAAAATAAACATTCACCATTACCCAACATATTGATTGGCATTATTATACATTTTATATCGGACGTAAGTTTACACACTGATATCAAGGGCGATAACCGTGTTTCCTTAAAATGTTAACGGACATTACTATTTATTCTCTGTGTTTATTTGTTGAAGTGCAATTATCATATACAGTCAAGCACCTGAGTACCTCGAACATCAGTATCTCGATGATTCGCTAAAGTCCCGAATTATATCCTTATTTGTTTAATATAAATTTCCTTGGTTATCTCGAACATGCCCTATCTCGTATATGTTCTCTATCTCGACTGTTCATTCTGTCCCCTCCGTATAAAAATCACTTCGCTATCTCGATCACATAAACGCTTGGGTAAACCACCTAAGCGCCCCAGGCTGCCAAGATCGATTTGGTTAACACTAATTTTCAAAACCTATTATCAAACAAAACAAAATAAATTCACACCTGCCTCGGGTTGTTTGCTTAATTGACCCACTTCGATTTGTTTGAGTGTTTGACACGATTCATTATTAAAAGCATATCACGCTGGTCATTTAAGTAATTCACTGAGAGTTGTCACGCCACCTGTAATGTTGGGTAGTTTACTACCTTCCGTCCTTAGTTAATTGGTGATTAAAATGTGTCAGTAAATTACATGTAATTAATAAAAAAAAATTAAGATGAGTAACATGACTTGATATTTTTTGGCGAAAATATTCGACAATGTCACTTCATCGCTATCTCGAACCTAGAGATGTACGATCTCCCTTCGACTTCGAGATACTGGTGCTCGACTGTATGTACGTTATAATCTGTTGAAAATATTATATTATTATAAGGTGACACATTTAATTAGCATAAAAAATAAAAAAAATATCATGCCTCATTTGCATATGAATATTACCTGATACCACCGCGAGACACCATCAGTAAAATAAGTATTACTACTAAGTGATTATATCTGTATAGCGGGCACTCGTAATGTTTAGAACTGGTGGAATAGTGACACAATTCTACACTTGTCACTTATATAATTCCTATAAAGAACAGTGTGTGCCTACTGAGTGGACATATGAACCTTTAACATTGATCTAACACATTCCTGACTACTGGAACATTATAGGAATGAATGGCCTTTTTGTGGAATTTATCGGGGTATAAACTTGGAAAAGCCACTTTCGCAATTGGCGATAAAAATAAACAATTGGCGATAAAAAATTACAATTTTCGAAAATTGTAATTTTTTATCGCCAATTGTTTATTTTTATCCTATTGGTTATTATAGGAATGAATGGCCTTTTTGTGGAATTTATCGGGGTATAAACTTGGAAAAGTCGCGGGAATACTGGACGAAGGCTGGAAGGCCTCGTCCAGTATTCCCGTGACTTTTCCAAGTTTATATCCCCGATAAAGTCCACAAAAAGGCCATTCATTCCTTATGATTCCAGCACTTGAAATAAATTCATCAAGAAAATGTGTTTATTTTCCGTTTTCATAAGAATTATTTTAACTGCGCCTGACGGTTACGGAAAGTAGTTCGGCATGGGAGTTTACTGGGATATAAATTTTGGACAGAGACTTGCTACGGACCAATCAAATGTTAGGGAATTGTGTAAATATTTTTGTGCTGGAACATTGATTGATATGTAATATAGATTAGAAAAGCTTGTTCTTTTAACTATGAAAATTCCCAAATTTGGACGCGAAGAAAATTTTTTTCCTCAAATTTGACAAATTTCACGCCACCAACAGAAAAAGGCCTGGCTTTTTCAATGTAATAATAATAACATATCATAATTACACAAGGGTAATAAATACATGGTTGTAAATGAGGCTTACACAAAAAGATGTTGTCAATGTATGATGCTGGGCATATGCAATGAAAAAAATATAAAGAATCTAACATTTGTGTTGATTTCATAACATTTATTAAACTTGTTGACCGATTCTGTAAAAAACTAGGCATAGCCTTGAAATGAGATCAGTAAGCTTGTTAAACCCTTTAAAAACCACAGGCCTGTATAGTAGTATTGGCAAAACATGTAGATCCACTGTAATACATATCTAATAATAATGTATGTTCAGGATTGCAAAGTGCAAACACATGTCACTTGATTTACAGTGTATCCGGTTTTGAGAGGTTCAACTGTAATTGCTTTTTTAATGTCATTCAATATTTTGTCTCTAAGTGTTTTCTAACATAGCATATTTGATGATATATGGTTCATTGAAAATACGCATTTAATTGTAATAAACGGAGCCCCGCACGGGACGTAGAATTCTTTTTTTTATTAATTTGTTCCCACAAAATAGTAATTTGTTCCCACAAAATAACAATTCGTTCCCACGATATAACAGTTGTTATTTTGTGGAGACAGTATTGTTATTTTGTGGGAACGAATTGTCAATTCGAGGGAGCGAATTGTCAATTCGAGGGAGCAAATTGTCAAATTGAGGGAACAAATTGTTATTTTGTGGGAACGAATTGTCAATTCGAGGGAGCGAATTGTTATTTCATGGGAACGAATTAACTCTTTGCATGCTAGCGGCGAAAATATCCGCCAAACGAATTAGGAGTATATGTTTTATTTCTCTCTGTAAATATGTCTTGGAATTTCATTAGAATTGTGTCCTCTCCGGACACAATTCTAATGAAATTCCAAGACATATTCATGATATTTACAGGGAGAAATAAAAGAAAATGTGATGAATTTTTGTCCGCTAGTTTTTAACTATTTATAGCCCACAAGTTTCCCAGCATGCAAAGAGTTAATAAAAAAAAATCCATGTCCCCAGCTTGGCTCCGTAGTAATATGACAGCTACAGAAATCACATTATATGAAGCTTCATTGTATGTATAAATAGAACCTAACATTTTTAATGAATTAATGTAATATATTAATATGATATTTATTAAATAAGTTTACTGATTTCAAAGCAATAAGGATATTAAACTTGTTGACTGACACCTTAAGAAATGAGACTTTATGAAAGCTTTCACCCCTATGTAACTGGAATGGTCTTTGATATGTTAATTTTGTAACCAATTCAATCGTGACAAAGTGATTTTCACACTAATGCATTTATGAAAAGGGGGTGTTTTGTTCTTAAAAACATGAAAATTACTTGCAAAAATTGCAGATCCTAATGGATCTACAATTTTTTTCCAATTCCACTACACAGGCCTGTGGTGTTGAAAGGGTTCTTAAATATCATATAACAATTCAGAGCTCCAGTTAAGCTCTGAACATCTACTAGATTGCCCCACAGGCAAATACATGTCTGTGGCCTGTGCCAATGGGTGTCATTTGTGGGTGGGTGGTATTTACTGACATCCTTTCTTGCATACTGCATGGTACTGGGATGGGAGTCTTTACTTCCGGACTATTTACAGTAGGGCCATTAATTCTTGCATTGTGCAGGGTTTGGCATTACAATAAAGGAAGGTCATATGTGGCTGTAACTGGAGAAATGGGGCTTATGGGGTTTGCGACCAGTGTAGATCCAGATCAGCCTGTGCATCCGCACAGTCTGATCAGGATCTGCACTGTTCGCCATCTCATCAATGAAACGCCCATCATGCTTCTAACAGGTAATGTAGATCGTTATCAGGCTACAAGAGTCACACAGTGCCATTTGATTTGGAGCTAGACTGGTCACAAATCCCATAAGCCATTTTGGTATAATGTAATTATATTTTAAGTGGCTCTGTTGGGCTTTGTTAATTGTTCATTTGTAGCAGCTGGTGGCTGTTACCTGCATATTAGCTTTGTCCTGCTCCCAGTAAATATACCTTAATCTGTGGGATTAAATTTTATAGGCTGCTGTTTTCTTTGGTTATTTTCCATTTTTGTCTCTGGAAATGATTCTAATGTGCTGTCAAATGTTGTCTTCATTCTCAATAAAAACATGGTTTGACAGAAAATGATTCTTGAGTTTTGTCAAATTATGTTTTTCATGAGAAAAATGGAAAATATAAATGTCAGACCACACAATTTAAGCAGTATTATACTAAGCATTAAAGGTACATGCCAAGTCAGTAGGCCCAAAATGGTCTTTATAGGAATTAAATAAGTGTATAATTGTGCCACTATTCCACCAGTTCTAAAAATTACAGATATACAGATATATACAGTTAGTAATATTTATTTTGCTGATAGTGATGCGCGGTGGTATCGGGCTATTTTCATATGCAAATGAGGCATGATATTTTTTAATTATTTATACTAATTAAATGCGTCACCTGAAAAAATAATATTTTCGTCAGATTATAAAGTATGATCATAATTGCACATCAAAAAATAAATACAGAGAATAAATAGTAATGTCCGTTAACATTTTAAGGAAACACGGTTATCGCCCCTGTTATCAGTGTGTAAATTTACGTCTGATATAAAACGTATAATAATGCCAATCAATACATGGGATAATGGTGATTGAATGTTTATTTTGCCAGAAAATGTATCGGATGATGTCTCTGATGTAAATAACAGTTTGTGCCTACTGAGTGGGCATGTACCTTTAAGGATTCCTCTGTATCTTAAGGTGTTTATGTGGCTGCAACTGGCGAAATGGGGCTTACAGGTTTTGCGAACAGCGTAGATCCAGATCAGCCTGTGCATCCGCACAGTCTGATCAGGATCTGCACTGTTCGCTATAACATCAATGAAACACCCGTCATACTCCTAACAAGCAATATAGATTGTTATCTATCTACGGGAGTGTGCTATTTGATTAAGAGCTACACTGGTTCGCGAAACCCACAATCCCAATTTCTCCAGTCACAGCCACACATCACTGGTGCAGCCATGCAGCCGTGGTGTCATGGTAGTTGTGATGGTGTCCCCTCGACATTCCTTCACGTGCTAGGGTGTTCCAAAAATGGAATGGCATACTGTGTAGATACTGATCAGACTGAGCGGATGCACAGGCTGATCTGGATCTACACTGGTCGTAAAACCCATAAGCCCCATTTCCCCAGTCACAGCCACATATGGCAGTGGTGTCATGGGTAGTAGTGATGGTGCCCCCTTGGCATTCCTTCAGTTGGCCAGGATTTCACCAGGACCCTGGGAACCGCTACACGTGCTATAATCAAAGGATTACTAGAAAGTCGGAAGCTTTGCACAGTGAATGCCAGCGACTTACTGTTGTTGACAGTATATATCCTGCCAGAGGTTTTATGATAGCCATATGTAGATAACAGATTCAAGATACAAGTCGATTGATCATTTGTGATACCCTCAGAGAATTATCTAAGGCCTTCTATACCATGAAAAAATGGTATATTGTAATGCCCCCCTGGGCTTGGTAGAGCTGGGAGGTATATATATAAGTGTCAAGTGTGTCTGTGGGTCTGGTTAAGAAGGTTCTCCAATTTGCCACCAGGGGCATTTGTGTGCTGATAGGCCACATTTTCTTGTTTTTATGCCCCTGGTCTCAGTAGAGTAGGAGGCATATAGTGTTTGGACAGCGTCCGTGAGTCCGTCCGTCTCAAGTATGTCATAACTTATACATCCCTTGAAGGATTACTTTTATATTTCAACACAGCATTGCTGTCGACAAATGCCACGCATCCATGCTGCCCTTAATATGACCTTAACATTTGACCTTGACCTTTTGACCTTCACAACTTTTAAATTTGTTCACACATTAAGTTCGCCAGAGTTTCTCATTTCTGTCATAACTTCTATATCCCTTGAAGGATTATTTAAATATTTCAACACAGCATACTTGTAGACAAATGCCACACATCCATGCAGCCCTTAATATGACATTGACCTTTTGACCTTCATAACTTCGAACTATTTCACACATTAAGAAGTTTGCTGGAGTTTTGCAATTCTGTCATAATCTTCTATATCCCTTCATGGATTACTTCAATATTTCAATACATCATCCTTGTGAATAACTGCCATACGTCCATGCTGCCCATAATATGACCTTGATCTTTTGACCTTGACAACTTTTAAACTTTTTCTCAAATTAAAATGTATTATTAACTTTGCCACAATCTGCCACCTTATATCTCTGCAGTCCTAAGTCACATTGACTTGAAACTTCAAATGCTTATTATAGTCATCATCCATATGTTCATTCTGTGTCCCACTCATGTGACCCCTGTGCCTCAAGGTCAAGATCAATTGACTTTGAAATTTTGTTAAAGTTTTTACATACCTTATATCTCCACAAAACTTACTCATAGTTGCTTCAAACTTCAAATAATTCTTTATTATCTTCCATATGTTCATTCTATAGCTCACCCATACGACCCACATACCCAAGATCAAGGTTAAAGCTTTTACATACCTTAATTCAAGCTTCAAATAAATTTACTCTGAGACCATCAAATGCCTCGGCGGACTCGACGTGTGGGCCGCGGCCATCTGCTATTAAAATTAACATATAACACCTCTTAGTATAAATGTATTAGTATAAAAACTAGTTTTGTAGCAACAGTTTATTTATCAAGATTAAAAACTTTTCAAACTAGTTTCAAGATCTTTTCATATTATTATGATTTCAAATTAGGTATTTGGGTTCAGAAAATGGGAACCAAATCAACAATACATCGTTAATAAATGTTTTAAAATATTTTCCCACACTTCTCATGCATATCTTAAGACCAGTGGTATATTTAAGTTTGTAGCACTGATTGAAGCGGACCCATAGATCACAGAAACTCATATCGAGGGGTAATATTTTATTATCACCCTGTTTGTCTGTATAATACAGGTGTAGTTATTGTCAATACAAGACTACTTGTTCGAATGGCTTTCCAAGTACAGTGGGTGTTGACAGTGCTGTGACAATGACACCGAGTGACACATGCAGGATTGTCAGGCAGTATGAAACGGGCGTCTTGGTAATGGCAATGAGTGTAGATACAAATCATGATATGAGACACGCCATGTGATTTTGTATCTTCGGACATGTGCGTAATTTCATGAAATACGTTTACAAAATTTACAGTATTTTCTGTAAATAGCATCAAAAATTAACAAAATTGGACTTTATTTGTGAAAAATATTGTAAATTTTATAAACGTATTTCCTGATATTACGTAGATGTCTGAAGGTACACAATTACATGGCATGTCTGACATATGTGGCTGTGACTGGATAAATGCACAGGTTGAAGTAACGGACCGAGGTCTATAAATACATTAAATATGCCTAAAAGCATCAATAAATGAAGAAAAAAAAAGCAAAATGTTTTTGTTTACCCCCTCCATATAATTCAGTATACTGAATTATATGGAGGGGGTAAACAAAAATTTAGCTTTTTTTTTTCTTCATTTATTGATGCTTTTAGGCATATTTAATGTATTTATAGACCTCGGTCCGTTACTTCAACCTGTGGATAAATGGGGCTTATTGATGATCAAATATCGCACTACTATAGCCTGATAATGATCTCTATTGCTTGTTAGAATGACATGCATTTCATTGACGAGATAGAGACTGTGCGGATGCACAGGCTGATCTGGATCTACACTGGTCGCAAAACCCATAAGCCCATTTTTTCCGGTCACAGATACTTGGATCTGTGACCAGTGTAGATTCTGATCAAATAACACACTCATGTAGCCTGATAATGATCTGTATTGCTAAATGTTAGAAGCATGGCGGGTGTTCCATTGATGAGAGGGTGAACTGTGTAGAGTCGGATCAGAATGTACGGATGCACACTCTTATCTGGATCTACACTGGTCGCAAAACACAATAGCCCCATTTCGCCAGTCATTATATTGCCACAAAAATCAAATCACATGATGTATGTTGCTCTGTATGATATTCCATAGCAACAGTTTTATACAAAATTACTTGTTAGTGCATATTGCATTAATTTAACCCTTACTACGCTGAATTAAATGCTGTCGTCTGCTAGAAATGTTTTATTTTCAATATTTCTCGACAAAAACCTTGTTTTGACAGCACATGAGAATCGTCTCCAGTGGAGACGATTCTCATATGCTGTCAAAACCAGTTTTTTGTTAAGAATTAAAGCAAAAATGAAAAACAGCAGACGGCAATTTCCGTCAACAGCGTAGGAAAGGTTAAATGACATAATGTAATACAAATCATAATACACTAGTGTAAACGATGTCAATACAGATAAAATGCCAGGTGATGATCAGTACAGTTTTAATATATGATGCTGTGCTTATGAAATAAATAGAATCTAATATTTGTATTTATTAAATATGACATTTATTAAACTTGTTGACTGATTTCATAAGAAACTCAGCATAACCTCGTTTCTTATGAACTTGTATAATAAATATCATATTAACCCTTAGAGCGCTATTATCTTATTTTTTTGTCGTCTGCTGTTTGTTTTCTATTTTCCATTTTTATCATCAAAACATGCTTTGACAGCACTCTAGAATAATTTACAACATGCTTCGACAGCACTTCAGAATCATTTCCATTGATGTTTTTATTGAGAAATAAGGCAAGATATAAAAGCAACAGCAGACGACAATTGTTGTGAGTCGCGCACTGTCTAAGGGTTAACTCATCACTTGTATAAAATCATCTAAGTAATATATACACTAACAAGTAGTACATACTTCAAGTCTGATGCCCACTTAACCCATTACATGTGGGTGGTTGGTCGGGCGAACGCGGTGGTGTAAATTAATGGTGGGGTTCCTCCTTATAGGAATCACGATTTTCCTGGTTTGGCCCTCAGGTACATGTTTATCTTTGGCTCTTTTGTTACCTGGGAGTTGAATTGGCTTATTGCGCATTATAAAAGTAGTAAAATTATTACTGATCCTACTGCTTCTGGGAGGGGGCCAAGTGATTCTGGTGTGGCGAGGACCTGGCATCAGATCAGGATTATTCTGATTTCAGGGCTGAATATATATTTTTATACCCCCACAAACAAAGTTTGAGGGGGTATATAGGAGTCAGCTTGTCGGTCGGTCAGTCGGTCGGTCTGTTGGAAATTCCCTTCTGCTCTATATCTTCTACACCCATGCATGGATTATCAAATGGCTTGGCACAAATGTTTCTCATGATGAGAAGGTGTGTCGCGATCAATAACCACGCACCTACGTCCAAGGTCAAGGTCACAGTTGAAGGTCAAAGGTCAAACCTATTGAAATTCCCTTCCGCTCTATATCTTCTACACCGATGCATGGATTATCAAATGGCTTGGCACAAATGTTTCTCATGATGAGAAAGTGTGTCGCGATCAATAACCACGCACCTACGTCCAAGGTCACAGTTGAAGGTCAAAGGTCAAACCTATTGAAATTCCCTTCCGCTCGGCTAAATGGCTTATAATAAAAAATGCCTCGTTTTCTTTGGCTGCCAGTGGGGGTATTCGTGTGCCGACAGGCCACATTTCTAGTTTTTATTGTAAATATTCAGTTCTGATTTTGGGATTTTCCCCCATTTGTACATGTACTTGTACAGGTAATATATGGGATTTAGTACTAAACCCATTGACCCGGTCTTAAATAACCTTAGCTGTTGATAGGCCGTTAAACCCCAACAAACAAACAAATAACCCATTACATGCGGAATACACCTTTTTTTAAATTATTTTAATTTTTATTTTTGTTATTTATCAATGAAAGTATAAGTTGCGACCACTCATTTGAACTGTCTCGATGAGACGGTTCAAATGGTGGTCACGACATACGTCTAAGCAAATTTAAAGAAATAATTTCATGAACTCCTCAGCATGAAATGGGTTAAAATCTCCATTAGAAGCATCAGAAATGTGACCAGTTTCTTAGAACTAATGTCTTGTGGCCTCTGATGAATGCTATAGGCCACTACATGTGGCTATCAGGGCTGCCGACTATGGTCAAGACAGATGAACCAACATATACAGTGGGACCTCTCTAAACCAGATACCAGACAATCTGATTTAGTTTCATTTTGATGGGTTTTGGTGTGATTTATCTCCTCTGTTAATGTATGTTCATGATTGTGAAGCACAGCACATGTACTGTAGCAGGTATATAGCTGAATTACTGTGGGGCCTCTCTAAACCAGACACCCTGAGAGGACTCACTTAATTATTCCATGTTTTTTCTCAAGGGTCATATCAAATACAGTGAAACCTCTAAACCAGACACCCTGGGAGATCCTCAGGGTGTCCGGCTTAGAGAGGTTTCACTGTAGATCAGGCATTTGATCGTTCCGAGCCATACATGTAGTTATGTGCTATGTGATCACGTAGATACATTCAGAGCTCAAGTTAAGGTGCGTAATTTGGAGGTAAATTTTTTATTTCTCCATCAAAAATGGCAAGTTGGGAGTGCTTTAGAATCGTCTCAATGAGACGATTCTAAAGGACTCCCAACTTGCCATTTTTGATGAAGGAATGAAAAAAATTCACCCCAAGTTGGTCAAATTACGCACCTTAACTGGAGCTCTGTACATTATCACCCGAGATGAAGCACCAAGAAACTCATAAAAAATATAAGATCACAGCTGTTTCCTTGGTGTCTGGTTTAGAGGGGTTCCACTGTACAATGATTGAACATTCCATGTTACAGATTTTCTGATACATTTGTGCCGTTAAAATTGCACACTCGATTGTCAAGTTGCACTTCAATTTTACCTAATTGTCACATTTTGCTTTTGAAGTGAACAATACCTTGACCTGCGATAATAATACTTCTGTTACAAAGTTTACAGGTGACCCTCTTTCAGATTTTCACATATATGACTGTCACTGGATAAATGGGGCTTGTGGGTTATACAACCAATGTAGCCCCAGATCAGCCTGCACATCCGCACAGTCTGATCAGTGTCTGCACTTTTTGCCATTTGGTCAATGAAACAGCTATCTTCTGACATACATCATAGTCCAGGCAGCTGCACCGTAGCTGCACATTTTCCGCTTGAACAGGTTGCGCTTAGAATATCGCTGCACCAGTAGCCTATTTCATCAACATTGCAAAGTATACTTTAGTAGCAAAGTATACTTTGAGGGAGACATTTTCAATTTTATGATAAATTTATTAATTTTTATTATACTGAATTTATTACATTATCACAGCCAATTTGGCTGTGATAATGTAATAAATTCAGTATAATAATTCTGCATACTTTTAATCATGAAATACATGCATTTGTTAGTTCTATATGAAATAATGCATTTCAGGAAAAAATAATGATTACTCCCTCAAAGTATACTTTGCTAGTAAAGTATACTTTGCAATGTTGATAGGCTACTGGCTACACAGTAAAAAGGTGCTTAATAGCATTTACATTTCGCACTTAAATACAGAAAAAACGTGCAGGGTATTGACAACTTCGCTGTATTGTTATTGAGAGACACTTGTACAATATGACACAAACATATTACCATAAACATACCTAATAAAGAGTGTATTCAAAAACTTCTTAGCTCACTCTCCACGAAGTAGAAAGTAAACAAAGAATGCTTCAAACGCACATTTGGAAAGACTACTCCTTCATAATGCTTATATAATACATGTAATGAAATATAATTAGAGTTATGTACTCAGAACTAGCTGCAGGGGCGTGCTATTTGATGAAGAGCTACACTGGATACACATCTGGTAAGCCACATTTCTCCAGTCACAGCCACATGTTATATGGCTATTGATATTATACAACACTGGATTATGTTGATTCAAGTACTTACCATTGTAACTAATGATCATGTGTATCGATAATAAGAAAATGCTGACAGGGTTTTAATTCGGTTGCTAGCTGCTGTAATTATCATAATTACCGTAATAACCCTAACTATTCGGATACAATTTGTTTTGGGAAACCCCTAGGGGTTTCCCAAAACAAATTGTATCCGAATACATAGTTATTGTGATAAAACTGCCATACTAAATATTGACATCCACAGAGCTTTAGATCTAAGGCGCATTTTCACGTATTTTACGCATTTATTTTAGCTGAATATGTATTTCTTTTCAAAAGTGGGAGTATATTGAGTATGCTCAACAATTTGAAAATACTTATTGATTTTCAAACTGAGGAGGAAATTGCATTAATAAAGTTCAAAATTCACTTATTTTAGCTGCCAAAAGCGAACAAATAAATTAAGTTATCAATTTGTAACAATGAATTACAAATTGAATCTGAAATCAGTGGGTATAATACGCTTTATACATAAAGCTTATCTAGAGCTCTGCATCCATAAAGAGTTACTGCTCCCAACTAAGTGGGGCAATGATCGAAGGCCCATCCATATATTTTCTCTCGCAGTAATACCCAATACATATATCTCAGATCTAATATAAAATGTCCTTGAATGGAATGGGTGTCAATGTAAGTTCATTTGCAGTAAATAGTATTTGTTCCTTTAGGATTACCTTGTGTAAACAGTTATATGTGGAAATCAGACTTAACCCTTACAATGCTGAATTGTGTTGTGTCGTCTGCTGTTTATCTTATATTTTCCATTTTTATCATCAAAAACATGATTTGACAGCACTTTAGAATCATTTCCATAGGAAATGATTCTAAAGTGCTGTTAAAACATGTTTTTTATTGAGAAAGAGGACAAAATATAAAACAAAAGCAGACGACACTTTACGTTTCCTGCATTCTAAGGGTTGATATGTTAACCAAACCGTCTGTGGCATAATGCAGCATGTGTATTAACTGTTGGCTAAGTCTAGCTGTTGTCACATTTCTTCATTAATGAACTATATGTATTCACGTATCTTGTGTTCTTGTATGATTTATAATATTTGTATTTGTTTTATGATGACTTACAAGAAGCATTTGATCAGCTATGGTACAGCATTGTACTGTATAGTAGAGGGTATTACATTTGGTGTTACAACGGACATTTTGCTGATAAGCAGATAGAATATCGTTTAGCATTGTACACCCGTTCCACCGTAGTAGCAACTTTTGTGGTTAAGACATGTGGTATGAATATCTAAAGAGAAGCTTATGATCTTTTTGATTAGTATAGGTCCTGATCAGTGTCAGTATTCCATCAGTCCGCGAGTGATTAGAACTCTTGTGTACCATACATTATGCTGTGTTGTTATCTAATAATTCCAGCACAAAAATATTTACACAATTCCCTAACATTTGATTGGCGTCGTAGCAAGTCTCTGTCCAAAATTTATATCCCAGTAAACTCCCACGCCGAACTGCTTTCTACAGGTGCGCTGTCAGTGCTGTCAATGTAAACAAATGGCTGCCGTCTGTCAAAATATTTTCTTGATGAATTTATTTCAAATGCTGGAATTATAAGGAATGAATGGCCTTTTTGTTGAATTTACCGGGGATATAAACTTGGAAAAGTCGCGGGAATACTGGACGAGGCCTTCCGGCCTTCGTCCAGTATTCCCGCGACTTTTCCAAGTTTATACCCCGATAAATTCCACAAAAAGGCCATTCATTCCTATAAGGGATGAGCCATGTCTGATTTGGGACTACACTCTCAACAGGTGTCATGTTGTATGTTAGTGTTTGTCAATTCATGGCCCATAGCATATGTGCCAATTATAGCTTGATCATGATTCAATACACTCAACCACTCTACCAGTACTAAACTCTGGCTGTGATTTGAGAAATCATTGAGGCTAGGAGTTCGTTTATATGTTCTAGTTCACATTGTCAGTTCTTTGTCAAACGCTTGTAGTGGTGAAACTGGATGATGGCTTGAATACACAAAGATGGCCGAATTGGCCACTCCATGTGCCTTATAGGATTCAGTAATGGGGCAGTGTTCACATATATGTTATACATATATTCCATCACATTTATGAATCAATTATCTTTCAATCAATGAATGATCAGGTATAGAATAGGTCCTTAAAATAAGCAAACTTTGCCTAATTTCCATGGGTATTTGTGATAGTTGTCCCATTCCCATGACTATGTGCAATGGTTGCCCCATTCCCATGGCTATTTGCAATGATTGTCCATTCACATGGCTATTTGCAATGGTTGCCCCATTATCATGGCTATTTGCAATGGTTGGCCCACTCCCATTGCTATGTGCAATGGTTGGCCCACTCCCATTGCTATGTGCAATGGTTGCCCCACTCCCATGGTTATTTACAATGGTTGCCCCACTCCCATGGTTATTTGCAATGGTTGCCCCATTATCATGGCTAATTGCAATGGTTGCCCCACTCCCATTGCTATGTGCAATGGTTGCCCCACTCCCATGGTTATTTGCAACGATTGTCTATTCACATGGCTATTTGCAATGGTTGCCCCATTATCATGGCTATTTGCAATGGTTGCCCCATTAGCATGGCTATTTGCAATGATTGTCCATTCACATGGCTATTTGCAATGGTTGCCCCATTTTCATGGCTATTTGAAATGGTTGCCCCACTCCCATTGCTATGTGCAATGGTTGCCCCACTCCCATGGTTATTTGCAATGGTTGCCACACTCCCATGGTTATTTGCAATGGCTACCCCATTCACAATGGTTGCCCCACTCCCATGGGTATTTACAATGGTTGTCCATTCCCATGGGTATTTGCAATAGTTGCCTCATTCACAATGGTTGCCCCACTCCCATGGGTATTTACAATGGTTGTCCATTCCCATGGGTATTTGCAATAGTTGCCCCACTCCCATGGGTATTTGCAATGGTTGTCCATTCCCATGGCTATTTTCAATGGTTGCCCCATTCCCATGGCTATTTGCAATGGTTGTCCACTCCCATGGCTATTTGCAATGGTTGCCCCACTCCCATTGCTATGTGCAATGGTTATTTGCAATGGTTACTCCACTCCAATGGCTATTTGCAATGGTTGCCCCATTCACAATGGTTGCCCCACTCCCATGGGTATTTGCAATGGTTGTCCATTCCCATGGCTGTTTGCAATGGTTACCCCATTCGCATGGCTATTTGAAATGGTTGTCCATTCCCATGAGTATTTCCAATGGTTGCCCCACTCCCATGTCTATTTGCAATGGTTTCCCCACTCCCATGGCTATTTGCAATGGTTTCCCACTCCCATGGCTATTTGCAATGGTTTCCCCACTCCCATGGCTATTTGCAATGGTTTCCCCACTCCCATGGCTATTTGCAATGGTTGCCCCCACTCTGATGGGTATTTGCAATGGTTGCCCCTCACTGATAATTATTTGCAATGGTTGCCCCACTCCCATGGGTATTTGCAATGGTTGTCCCGCTCTCATGGCTATTTGCAATGGGTGCCCCATTCCCAAAAGGCTATTTGCAATGGTTGCCCCAATCCCATGTCCATTATTTGCAATGGTTGTCCCATTCCCATGGCTATTTGCAATGGTTGCCACACTCTCATGGCTATTTGCAATGGTTTCCCCCCCTCCCATGGATATTTGCAATGGTTGCCCCATTCCCATGGCTATATGTGCTATATTGTGATATGTGGCACCTGTACATTTCAATCTCATAAATTTCAGTTAAACCTCTCTGTGATCTATCTGCTCCAATAGACACATTGCTAGTTAATTGCTGCACTAATCCAGAATAATTAACCATTAACATTGTTTTCAAAGTGGTCGCAGTATAATTAAATAAAGCCCTGATGTAAACAGAATGATTGTGTTTCACAGTGGGTTGATCTGGGGCGTTGTACGCGCTGTTTGATCGCAGTATTGATTCCCAGAGTTCCCATTTGCGTTGTCCCATTGTCCATTGTGTTACATCAAACATTATTTACCTTCTAAATTGTTTCTTTACTTTGCAAATAACATTCCCTTTAAAAGTCAGTAAAAATATTTCTGAACGTGGTATTCAAAATTAGGTTATCCCAGAAAAGTGTACTGCCAATAATATTATTCTCCTGTTTGCCAAAATGCAGGGCAAATATGTGTACAGATACGTGTATCATACACATGACCCTGCTATTGTTACCAGTTGCAAAGAATATCTTCAAATATTACCTGCTTCAACCGTAAATAACTGGAATGTACTGGGTGTGATATGTTAATGTAAGGACCAATCCAATCTTCACAATGTGGTTTTCACACTTGTCCATTCATAAGATCCTGATGAGACGGCTTGTTACGAGCCAGCTCATCTGGATCTTCACTGATTGCAAACACTGATAAAGGGGTCTGTAGTGTTGAAAGGGTTAAATATATCTGTGCACGATTGTTGTGCATATTAGAAACCTGTGGGTGGCAGGTGGGAGCACGCGATGGGTAATTTAACGATTGGCGTTCATCCTTACTGGCAATCACGACTGGAGACCTTGTTTGGCCCTCACATATGTCTTTGGCATTTTGTATGTGACAGTTGAATCTGTTTATTCCCCTTATAAGAGTAATCCTACCGGGATTACTTTTTAATAGGGGAAGGGGCCAAGCGACTTTGATGCGGTATGCACCTGGCACCAGGTCAGGTTATTCTAATTTCAGGGCTGAATATATTTTTTCTCGATGTAAATATTCCATTCTGATTTTGGAATTTTCCCCCCAATGCAGCAGGTTAAATGCAGGATCGAACCCGTTGACCCGGCCTTAAATGACCTGAGCTGCCGATAGGCCGTTATTTAACACCAATAAACAAACAAACATATTAGAAACCAATAAAAAACAACTATATTCAGCGACAAAAGGAACTGTACAATAAAATTTCTGCAAAAAGTGCAGATCCTGATGAGACGGGAACATAATAATATATGATACATGAACATAATAACTATTGGTCTACATGGTCATCATCATTCAAACGCCGCTGGTCTGTGGTGTTGAAAGGTTTAATGAATCCATCCTTTAGGATTCATACTTTAACAGTAAATCTTACCGGGGTTCACACCAAGTGATTTGTAGTCGATTTCACCAAAATTGCAAAATACTTATCCAGCAAAGTGTACTTTCAGGGAGTAATCATATTTTTTTCCCAAAATACATTATTTCATATAGAGCTAGCGACTGCATATATTTGATGATTAAGAGTATGCAGAATCATTATACTGAATGTATTACATTATCACAGCCAAAATGGCTGTGATAATATAATAAAATCAGTATAATAAAAATTAATAAATTTATCCTTATATTGAAAATTTATCCCTCAAAGTGTACTTAGCAAGATAAGTATACTTTGCAATTTTGGTGAAATTGGCTACTGGTGTTGTAAGGGTGCCTGGCACTGGATCAGGATAGTAATTTTGCTGCTGTATGTACGATCCTCATCACATACAGGTGAATTCCCATCTGTATATGTCCTTGCTGTTGAACAGACATATAAAGCTCAAATCAGTCCGTAAAACCCCGCTAAATGTTGTGTTATAACGATTCAGATAAAGTGAGATGGATTAACATGGATGGCACATGTATTACTGCTGGTACTGAGGCCTACAAACATGAAGTATATGTATTGATTCTATCGCGAGAAATTACACAAAAAATTAATAAAAGTTCATGTTCGTGGAGTGATCGAGACCAGAGTTAAGCCTATAATCAATAGTCTTTGATATAAAATGCAAACTAGCCTCAGTCACAATGATCTCGGCCATGATCAGGAAATAAACAGTTTTCCATTTCCACACGACATTTTGAACTTCAATTTTAAAAATCAGGCACTGATATGGCTATACCCACCGTCGTCGCATTCTGTATATTTTTCCAAATTTTCTGTATTTCTTTTTGGTTCATAAACATGCTTTGGAAGCACATGAGAATCATCTCCAATGGATGGAGATGATTCCCATGTGCTGCCAAAACATGTTTTTCGTTGAAAATAAAATAAGAAAACACAACAAAAATATTTTCCCGTCTTTTAAAAGATTAAAACATGTCATATATAGCGGATTTAAATATTTATTAAACCCTTTGAACCGAAAAGCCCGCTATAGCGGTTTATGCAACCAGTGCAGATCCAGTTGAGCCGACGAGCCGTCTCATCAGGATCTGCACTTCTTGCAAGTCATTTTCATATTTATGAGAACAAAAACACCCCCGTTTCATAAATGGACTAGTCTGAAAATCGTTTTGTGATGCCCGGCCTTAAATGACCTTAGCTGTTAGACTGTTAAACACCAACAAACAAACAAACAATTTTGTGACGATTGGATTGGTTGCAAATTTAGCATTTCAAAATTCATTCCAGTTGCTTAGGGGTGAGAGTTAAAACAGGTCATATAGCGGATTGAAACACAGACATTCGGCGTGTTTCGGCTTTCATCGGTATAACTCTATATATATGAACAAGGCTTCTAACTTTGGTCGGACACGACCTCGTATCATAACAAAATAACATGTTTAAAATTGTAATTTCCTTTGCATTCTATGTATTTTTGCAGGATAACGATAATTCTCAAATGATCATATGAACTTGCCACTACAATATTGACGTTGGAGCCTTAAACACATTGTTTAATTTTTGTTATGATACGAGGTAACAATGTGTCCGACCTAGGAAAAGCAGCTGTAATTCAATATTCTTTGCATAATTATGTTCTAACTATGCTATTTTAGCCAGATAGCAATAATTCTCAAATGAACATGTGCACTTTCCTCCAAAATATTCACGTTAGAGTTAATAAAATCGTGGAATTTGTTATGATACGAGGTCGTGTCAGACCAAATTTAGAAACCTTGTTCATATATATATATACATGTATATATATATATATATATAGAGTTGTACCGATGAAAGCCGAAACACGCCGAATGCCTGTGGATTGAAACATTAGTTTTGTATTCTGACTGAGATGTTGTTTACACAGGGTCTTATAAGGTATTTTAAGGAAATACCTTAAAATACCTTTTATAATAGTTCTGGAAAGTTCTAGAACATCCCAATAAATACCTTTTAAATTTCGCAGGGGCACTCAGCAACTACAAGACAATATTAGTACTAGATCACCCTACTGAGAATAGCAGGCCCTGGTGGTGAGATATTTTTCCTGAGCATGCAGGCAAAGATAAAAGTGTGCCCTACAGAAACGTGCTTTACCTAATTCCCATCACCTCTCACTGGCTGATTGAAGCCAATATCTCTAGTTACCTCCCCTGTCATATATAGAACTGGATTCCTCACTCACTGGGTATACTATATTACCCAGGCTACAATATTGCATTTCACAAATATTGAGTTTGATATCGAACATCAGCTGGTTGGTAGTCGTTTCCCAAATCAGCCGCTGGATAAACAAGGGAAATTCCAAGTCGAAAAGGGGGAGATAATTATACCCCCCGCAACGAGTTGAGGGGGGGTATACTGGAGTCAGGTTGTCCGTCCGTCCGTCCGTCCGTCCCCGTGCGTCCGTCCGTCCGGATAAACTTAACATCAGAGAAATATTGTTATAACTTCTATTTCCTTCATCTAAAATGCTTGATATTTCACACATGCATTCCTGTAAGGCTCTAACTACCATGCTGTGCCAAATCCACGACCCCCCCCCCCCCCCCCCCCCCCCCCCGTACCAACCCCCGCAGATCCCAAGGTCAAGGTCAAGGTTACTTAGTCCGTAAACTTAACATCAGATATAAATTCTATAACTTCTATTTCCTTCATCTAAAATGCTTAATATTTCACACAATGCATTCCTGTAAGGCTCTACTACCCATGCTGTGCCAAATCCCCGACCGTCCAACCCCCGCAGATCCCAAGGTCAAGGTCAAATACTTAGTCTCTTTACAAAACTTAACATCAGAGAAATATTGTTATAACTTCTATTTCCTTCATCTAAAAATGCTTAATATTTCACACATGCCTTCCTGTAAGGCTCTACTACCATGCTGTGCCAAATCCACGACCGTCAACCCCCGCAGCATCCCAAGGTCAAGGTCAAATACTTAGTCTCTTTACAAAACTTAACATCAGAGAAATATTTTTTGTTATAACTTCTATTTACTTCATCTAAAATGCTTAATATTTTCACACATGCATTCCTGTAAGGCTCTACTACCATGCTGTGCAAATCCATGACCGTCCAACCCCCAAAACCCCCGCTAGATCCCAATGTTCAAGGCGTCAAATACTCTTTACAAAACATTAACATCAGAGAAATATTTTTATAAAACTTCTATATTCCTTCTCATCTAAAATGCTTCACCTTCAATATTGCACACATGCCTTCCTGTAAGGCTCTACTACCATGCTGTGCCAAATCCACGACCGTCCAACCCCCGCAGAATCCCAAGGTCAAGGCAAATCAAATACTTATTACAAAACTTAACATCAGAAAGAAATATTGTTATAACTTCTATTTTTCCTTCATCTAAAATGCTTAATATTTCACACATGCATTCCTGTAAGGCTCTACTACCATGCTGTGCAAAATCCATGACCGTCCCAACCCCCGCTGATCCCAATCCAATGTCAAGGTCAAATACTCTTTACAAAACTTAACATCAGAGAAATAAGTTATAAACTTCTATTTCCTCATTGAAAATTCTTATTATTTCACTTGTGCATTCCTCTAAGGTTGTACTATCATGCTGTCACAAATCTACGAGTGTCCAACCCCCGCTGCTCCCAAGGTCAAGGTCACATACTTAGTCTCTTTACAAAACTTAACATCAGAGAAATATGTTATAACTTCTATTTCTTTCATGGAAAATACTTAATATTTCATATGCTGTGACAAATCCCCGCTGATCTCGAGGTCAACGTCACATACATACCGTATAACCTTGGCTTAACGCCCCCCTCCTAATAAATCGCCCCCCCCCCCCCCCCAAACCCCAAAAAAATAAAAAAAATAAAAAAATCCTTATTTGTGTTTGAAATTGGCGGTCCTTGGTAAAAAACAATTTAATGTAATGGCTAATAAACGCCCCCCCCCCCCCCCCCCCCCCAAATAATTTTTTATTTTTTTTACCAATGACCGCCAATTTCAAACACAAATAGTCTTTAAATCTTTATTTGTGTTTGAAATTGGTGGTCCTTGGTAAATTTTTTTTTTTTTTTTTTTTTTTTTTTTTTTTTTTTTTTTTTTACTGGCTAATAAACCCCCCCCCCCCCCCCCCCCAAATAAAAAAAAAAAACAAATAATTTTTTTTACCAATGACCGCCAATTTCAAACACAAATAATCCTTAAATCCTTATTTGTGTTTGAAATTGACGTCCTTGGTAATTTTCTTTTTTTTTTTTCTTTTTTTCTTTTTTACTGGCTAATAAACGCCCCCCCCCACCCCCTCCCCCAATAAAAATAAAATAATAATAATTTTATTTTACCAATGACCGCCAATTTCAAACACAAATAATCCTTAAATCCTTATTTGTGTTTGAAATTGGCGGTCTTTGGTAATTTTTTTTTTTTTTTTTTTTTTTTTTTTTTTAATGGCTAATAAACGCCCCCCCCCCCCCTTTTGTAAAATGTAACGCCTCCGGGGGCGTTAATTCGAGGTTATACGGTAGTCTCTTTACAAAACTTAACATCAGAGAAATCGGTTATAACTTCTATTTCCTTGCTCGGATCTGCTTCACATTTCACACACTCATTGCTCCCATGGACCTCTACCACCCTGTGACAAATTCACGTTCATGCCGCTCGCGCTAATCCCAGAGTCAAGGTCACAAGCCCACACACTTGGAAATTTGTACATATTTTAGGGGTACCTGGGCCCACGCGGGGGGTATATTCCGTAAGCCTCGCTTACTGACCAATCTAGTTCATGACTGGGTCGAATCAAAAATCGAAATTCATTTTGCGCATCTACACACCATAAGGAAGGCACACACACTAAGTTTCAAGTCCCCTATTACGTTTAAAAAGTATTACTTCTTACAAGATACGTGACGGACGGATGGACACCCATGGCGAAAACAATATACCATTTATTTTCTTCAGAATGTGGGTATAATAATGCCCATTGAAACAAATTTGCATTACCTCACCAGCTGTTGTCGTACTGTACTTTAAATTGATCCTCTGGTCGTGAATTATCTTCCCATTTTAGATGTTTTTATTTAGAATCAAAGCAGTAATTTCCATTTCACACGACATAGCATCTAGGCATACATTGGCACACGTTCTTGTTTGCAGTAGCCCTACAATAGAACCCCTCTCTCAGAAAAATTCAGTTTGATTAATTGTGATATGAGTGTCATTGATATGTATCTCGGGATAATGTATGTTCATGATTGCAAAGCACACATATTTATTGTTGTGCTAATATGACTGAATTACAGTGCAACTTCTCAACACCAGGCAGCAAAGGGACCTCCCATGGTGTCCAGTTTATAGAGGCTTCATTCTACTGTGACATAGATATGTGCCGTTGTCATATTGGATACCATTATTGTCCGACTACTGTTGCCGATATTACCAGTGTTAACCCTTAGAATGCTGGAAACAAAAAGTGTCGTCTGCTGTTGCTTAATATTTTGTCTTTTTTTCTCAATAAAAACATGGTTTGACAGCACTTTAGAATCATTTCCATTGGAAATGATTCTTAAGTGCTGTCAAAACATGTTTTTTTATGAGAAAAATGGGAAACATAAAATAAACCGCAGACGACACAATTTAATTCAGCAGTGTAAGGGTTAATGACTCGGCATTATCAATGTTTCAATATCCGTGTAAACTATATAAGTGGGTAAATTGGCCACAAGTACGTACGTATCATTATAATTAAACCTAAATAGACGAGAACCGAATATTGGCGTCTGCTGTTGTTCAGTTTTAACTTATTTTTCAATAAAAAATTTTTTTGGCAGCACATGAGAATTGTCTCCATTGGAGACAATTCTCATGCGCGGCCAAAAAAATGTTTTCTGTGAGAAAAATGGAAATTAAAAAATAAAACTGCAGACGACAAAATTTAATTCAGCATTGTTTACAATTCGCATTGAAAATTAACCAATAGAATCACTGGATTAGTCTGCAGACGTGAACACTGGACTAGCTGGCAATTTGGAACTTCCGCCAGTGTTTCCGCTGCACATCTGGACACTGTTATTTGTTTCTACACATATTATACACGTATGCACACTTTTTCCAGGGTGCAGCCTGACCATATATACTTAATCCCGGCGCCGGCCAAAAATTCAAAATTTCAAACTTGTCCAGTTGTCTATTTTCAGCGATAGCCGTGCACAAATGTGGAGTTGTATATTTCTTCATGTTCGAGCACCTGTGTCCTTCAACTTGGCCATTACACATTTGGATATAAACATTAATAATTCATGCGTTGAGCGTTGTTTGAGTTGATTGGTCAGGTTACATGGTGTAATGGGTGTAACTTATTCGAGACCAGCGAGTGTATGCAAGCAACCAGAATTGTCCACCAAAATACTTACCGTAGTTGACCGGAAAGGAGATCGAGCGCTTAGAGATACAGTGGTACCTCTCTAAGCCGGACACCCTGGGAGGGCCCCAGGGTGTCCGGTTTAGAGATGTTCCACTGTAAACCAGACATATCACTATGCCAAGGTATGCAACTTTGTTTTGGCTGTGATAATGTAATAAATTCAGTATAATACAAATTAACTCTTAGACCACTACTCACAACAATTGTCGTCTGCTGTTGCTTTTATATCTTGCCTTATTTCTCAATAAAAAACATGGTTTGATAGCACTTCAGAATCATTTCCAATGCTGTCAAAGCATGTTGTAAATTATTCTAAAGTGCTGTCAAAGCATGATTTTGATGATAAAAATGGAAAATAGAAAATAAACAGCAGACGACAAAAAAAAATAAGATATTGGTCTAAGGGTTAATAAATTGATCCTTAAATTGAAAATTTCTCTCTTAAAATGTACTTAGCAAGATCAGTATACCTTGCAATTTTGGTGAAATCAGTTACAGAGTATGCAGTGCTCGTCATTCCGTCACTGGAACATATGTCATACATCTGACGAACAGTATAGATCAATATTGGGCTGCAGAAATGTGCTGGAAGATCAGGAACTAAGACTGGTCACAATTACCATAAGCCCCATTTCTCCAGTCACAGCCACATTTTACCAGTAGGCGATTTCATCAAAATTGCAAAGTATACTTTCTAGTAAAGTATACTTTGAGGGAGTAATCATTTATTTTTCCCGAAATGCATTATGTCATATAGAAATAACCATCACTGCATATATTTGATGATTAAAAGTATGCAGAATTATTATACTGAATTTATTACATTATCACAGCCAAAATGGATGGCTGTGATAATGTAATAAATTCAGTATAATAAAAATTAATAAATTTATCTTTAAATTGAAAATTTCTCCCTCAAAGTATACTTTGCTAGATAATTATACTTTGCAATGTTGGTGAAATAGGCTACAGATCAACATCTACTAAGGATGCTCATACATGTAGCTGCAGCCATATCGAGGGGTATATAGTTTTCGTAATTCCGTCCGTCCGTCAGTTCGTCCGTACACACGGCGAGGTATGTATGTGGCTAGAGAACAATGGGTAACTGTAAATTCATTCTGTTCTCTTACGTGGCTATATTTTTTTCTCTTACGTGGCTACTGTAAACTAAAGAATAGCCACATAAGTATCCATTTGTAGGAGCATCCGTCCGTCTGTCGAAGTTTTTGGGTACCCATTATCTCTGCAACGGTCGGATTGACTTCAAACTTCATATACTTCCTTATCATCATCAAAATTTGCATCCGTAAGATTTGCGTTAAAGTTTTCGGGTTCACATTATCTCTGCAACAGTAAGTCAGATTGACGTCAAACTTCATATACTTCTTTATCATCATCCATATTTTCATTCCATACCACATCCATGCGGCCTTCATGTCCAAGGTCAAGGTTAAATTACTTAGACATTTGCGTTAAAGTTTTTTAACTATTTGCGTTAAAGTTTTTATTTGTCGGTCCAAGCAGTGGCCGGGGGTATAGTTTATTTAAGTTTACTAGAAATGTAACTGTGACTGAATGCCACTTACGCATGTGTGATCAGTCTTCTGTTTGTTCCACATTTTCCTGCCGACCTACTTTGGCAATACCCCTCAACCCCTCAAACCATAAAGCCAACGTTGGCAAACACTGTAGATTCAGATGAGCCGGCTCATTACTCATCTGAATCTGCAGTATTTGTCATTATATATATTATATAAGATTTTGAAATAATATCCCACTTTTCGATTAATGGAATAGTCCAAAATTATCATGTAGCAAGCAATCCATGTCAGATACTTGGTGTTTAAAGATGCACATTAAATGCCCCAAATATCCAAACTTAGATACCTTTTCATAAGGAAGTTAGCCTCCCACGAGTGAGTTAGCCCCCTTCTTTACTTGTTAGGTTCATTTTTAGCACGCCAGCCGAAGGATGGAGTTAGACCCCCGCTAACCCTAATGTCGAGGTCACAGTCTTAAAATTGGAGGACATTTCTTTTAATTTCACACAGCTTCTTGATATTCATTTAAAGGAACCGCCTTTGTTGTCTTCTGACAACTCTTGTATTTTAACAGTTCCCTCTGCTCCAGTTTGAACTTGATTAGAAGGGGCATAACCCATGCAGTACTGATGTAGTACAATGTAAGGGAAGTAAGTGAGTTAGTCACAGATTGTAATTTTACATTCACTATTTGTGGATTAGCAGGTACAACAATTGATGGCTCAGGTGTGACAATGTTATTGTCCTAATTGTGAATGATCGGCTCATGGTAATGGTTTACAGGTTTTGCTGGACAGACGTACTGGTGCAATATGTTTATTAACTCTTTCCATGCTAGCGGTGAAAATAACATCCAACAAATTATGAGTATGTTTCTGATTTCTTTCTGTAAATATGTCTTGGAATTTCATTAGAATTGCGCAATTCTAATGAAATTCCAAGACATATTCATGATATTTATAGGGAGAAATAAAAGAAAATACAATGAATTGTCGTCTTCTATTTTTGAACTACTTATAGCCCACACATTTCCCAGCATTCAAAGAGTTAAGCATTACACTGCTGAATTAAGTTTGTTGTCTGCTGTTCATTATTTATTTTCCAGTTTTATGTTTTTTTAATTGAGAACGAAAAAAAACAAAACAATTTACATATCCCGCGTTCTAACGGTTAATGGTAAACTAAATTGTCTACTTTGTCTACTTAACATTTTTCGGTGTACATACAGTCACCACCCTGTCTGTCCATCTGTCTGTCCGTCTGTCAGTCCGTATGTCTGTCTGTCCGAGGTTTGCATTAAAGTTTGAAGGTACCTGCTATCTCTGCAAGTCGGATTGGCTTGAAACTTCACATGCTTATTTGTCATCATCCATATTTTCATTCAATACTCGCGCATGCGACACCTGTTAAGGTCAAATTACTTTGAAATGTGTGTTCAAGTTTTTGAGGGGTACGTCCTAACAAAGTTCATGTTTTCTTGTGTTTCGCAAGTATTCATTGTTACAAGTCATTTGAACCCTCTCATCGCGACGGCGAGTAGAAACAACATATTTTTGGCGAGAAATAAGGAAAATATTCATGTTCTTGTTCATCACAATGGTGTATAATCAACATGAAATGGGTTTGTAAGGATTTATAGTTCAATGTGTGGGGTTATTTATTGGCAGGTCAGCACAATCTACTTGTCAGATGTCAACTTTTTACAGATGAGGGGGCAGCGGAAGAAATTAATTGATATAAATTTACTATCAATGCTCAGCATTTATTTAGTTTCCCATCATCTGTGAAGTAGGTCACAGTTACAGCTATTTTACCATTGATTTTTTCCCAAATTGGACATTGTTATGTTCACCAAAGGAAGTAAATCCTATCATATTATGTCTCTTTGATTTTCTCATTACGTCATTACATTCTGAAGATACACAATTTAAATCATTATTTTTTTTCTGATCAGAAGTATATGTGGTGGCTACCATTTGAACCATCTCATCGAGACGGTTCAAATGAGTAGTCACAACATATACTTTGGTTGAGAAATAAGAAAAATAGTTAAGTTTAGCAGATAATACTTTGTTGAGTGATGACATGTGATATGACATGTTTATCCAATGTCTTCACTTGTTGTTTTTGAATCTGGATTGACCAGGCTACGTCCGTCCAAGTCAATTCAAGATTGGATCACAGGCTTTATGACTTGGTGATTGTGCTCCAGTCTGTATGTGTATTGGTTATATTTAACCCATTTCATGCTGAATACAATATACACTGATCACCATCCATACGTTCATTGTATACCCTACCCATGCTGCCCATGAGCCCAAGGTCAAGGCCAAATGACTTTAAACTTTTTGTTAAAGTTTCGCGTTAAAGTTTTTCAAATTGCTATATGTCTGTGACCGCTTGCGATATCAACTTGAAACTTCATATACACATTGATCACCATCCATATTTTCATTGTATACCCTACCCATGCTGCCCAGGAGCCCAAGGTCAAGGACTTAACTTTTTCTTAAAGTTTTTCAAATTCAATTCAATTCAAATTAGCATCCAAAGATTTATTGTGACTAATAATCAAAACATTGCGTTAAACCTTTCTAGAATTTATCTCTATTGCCAATTGAGATTATGATGTGGAACTTCATATACACATTTATCACCATTTATTGTGATTAATAAGCATACTACACCAATACCTAGGGTCAAGGATTTTTAATTTCAATCCAGGCGTCATCGGGGAACATTTGTCAGATTTACCGACCATCTACTGTCTGTTCCACGTTTTTCTGCCGACAAACTTTTGGCTATTAAACACATTAAATCTAAAACATATTTAAATGCAAGTACTTTTTCAACAATAACAAACCCTCCCCAAAATTTTTTGTTTCATGAATTTCCATGAAATATTGATTTTATAGCGAAAAAAAACGATTTTCCTTGAGAGGAAAAGAGGTGGAAGAGCTGTGGGAAGTAGTAAAAAAAATAATTGGAAATTGACTCCGGAACCTGTCTAGATAGCTTCGAAATGATGTAACTAAGAAAACAAAAGTTAGATTTTGAAAATCGGTCCACAAATAAAAATATATTAAAATAATTATTTTTAGCCCCCATGTTAAATTCACATAGGAAAATACTTTTTTCGCAATAAAATCAATATTTGACCATCAATTAAAAACAATTGGGAAGGGTGACTTTATTTGATGAAAAAGTACTTGCATTTAAATATTTTTTAGATTTAATGTGTTTAATAGCCAAAAGTATGTCGGCAGCAAAACATGGAACAGACAGTAGTTTTTTTCAGGTTCCAATTATGCACTCACTTGTCAGTAACCTGAAACAATCTGGATTGTGTAGACATTTACACACTGAAGAACAACTAGTGTTTTGAACTCTGTTTTTTTTATGCCCCTGCCACCGAATGGTGAAGGGGGCATATAGTGTTACCGGTGTCCGTACGTACGTCCGTCCATCCGTCCCAAAACCTTAACGCTCAGGTAAATGGCTAATAATTTTGGTTTCCTTGCTTGGATCTGCTTCACATTTCACACATGCGTTGCTCCAATGGTCCTCTACCGCCCTGTGACAAATCCACATTCGTCCCGCCCCCGCTGCGCCCAGGGTCAGGGTCACAGACATGGTGCTCGGGTAAATGGCTTATAATTTCTGTTTTCTTGTTTTCAAATGTGTCTCGTTTTCTTTGGCTGCCAGTGGGGGCATTCGTGTGCCGACAGCCACATTTCTAGTTTTACTATGGATGGGTACATGATTGATTTCATACATTACAAACATTAATATTTAATTTAATCAAATAAAATGGTGTGTTTCAGGTTGCAGTCCATAAAGTACATAATCACACATTCAATATAGGAGACATTTTCTGAGACACGGTGCATTTAATGACAATTACTGATACGTTGAGAAGATAGCACAATGTTGTGCAAACATGATACACATTATCAGTGAAAATTAATTTGCATAATGGACTGTTCAAGCTTTGATGCCTGCAAGCTACACCTAGAACTAATGAGACTCACAGTGAAGTAGCAGGTGTACATTTGCATTAAATACACGCACGACTTTATGCTATACCAAGAGTTAAAAGAACATATTGTTATGCCCCCAAAATTTATTTGTTAAGCCCCCAAAATTTTATTATGTTTTACACCTGTCTGTCTGTGTCAGTTCATCTGTGCGTCAGTTAGACATGCAAAGTTTCACCTTGTTCGTTTAACCCTTTCAACACCACAGGCCTGTATAGTGGTATTGGCAAAAAGTGCAGATCCAGACGAGCCGGCTCGTCTCATCAGGATCTGCACTTTTTGCAAATAATTTTCATATTTTTGAGAACAAAATGACCCCCTTTTCATAAATGGACTAGTCTCAAAATCAGTTTGTGATGATTGGATTGGTTGCAAAATTAATGTACCAAACTTCATTCCAGTTACTTAGGGGTGAAAGGGTTAAATACACGCACGACATTATGCTATACCTAGAGTTAATAGAACAAATGCCCCCAAACTTTATTATTTGTTATGCCCCCAAAATTTATTTGGGGGGCATTATGTTTTACCCCTGTCTGTCCTCCGGTGTGTCAGTTGAGTTCATCCGTGTGTTCGTCAGACAGACACATTTTCTCCTTGTTTGTTTAACACTTTCAACACCACAGGCCTGTATAGTGGTATTGGTAAACAGTGTAGATCCAGATGAGCCGGCTCGTGACAAACTCCATTCCAGTTACCTAGGGGTGAAAGGGTTAAATACACACACAAAGTTATGCTATACCAAATGTTAAAAGAACATATTTTTATGCCCCCAAAATTTATTTGCGGGGCATTATGTGTTACCCCTGTCTGTCTGTCTGTCTGTCTGTCAGTTCATCCGTGAGACGGTCAGACACACAAATGTTCACCTTGTTTGTATATGTCTGTAAATTGGCATATCTTCATGATACTTCACACATGTATAAATTGCGACCCAGAGATGTGTCTCATGCAAGAAAGACCACTATGGTTTGTACTTTTGGAACACCTTCACCTTGTTGGTTTAGGTCCTTGTCTAGAGCATAAGTTGTATAACGCTTGGCATATATTCATAATACTTCAAACATGTGTGAATCACGATCTAGCGGTGCACATGTCACATGCAAGAAAAACAACTCTGGATTTTGTACTTTTGGAGTTATCTCCTGTTGATGAAATGTTCACATTGTTGGTGTAGGTCCTTAATGTCCGGATCATAAGTCGTATACCGCTCGGTATATATTCATGATATTTCACACATGTGTTCATCACAACTTAGAGGCATATCACATGCTATAAAGACAACTCTAGATTTTGTACTTTTGGAGTTATTCCCCTTTGCCAAAATGTTCACCTTGTTGGTTTAGGTATTGTCCGGATCATCGTATTCCGCTTGGCATATATTCTTGATACTTCACACATGTGTAGGTACATCAACACCGAGAGGATAGTCACATGCAAGAAAAACAAGTCTGGATTTTGTACATTTGCAGTTATTTCCCTTTGACAAAATGTTCACCTTGTTTGTTTAGGTCATTGTCTGGAGCATAAGTTGTATATCATCTCTTGGCATATATTGATGATAATTTACACATGTGTTCATCGGGACCTATAGAGAGGCATGCCACGTGCTAGAAAAAATTCTCCATTTTCACGCAATGTTTGACTTGTTGGTTTAGGCGGCTCTGTAGCCTATTTCACCAACATGGCAAAGTATACTTATCTAGCAAAGTATACTTTGAGGGAGAAATTTTCAGTTTAAGGATAAATTTATTAATTTTTATTATACTGAATTTATTACAATTTGGCTGTGATAATGTAATAAATTCAGTATAATGGTTCTGCATATTTTTATTTCATTAGTTCTATATGAAATAATGCATTTCAGGAAAAATAAATGACGACTCCCTCAAAGTATACTTTGCTAGATAAGTATACATGTACTTTGCAATTTTGATGAAATCGGCCACTGGTCCTGATGATAAGTCGGAATATTTCTGCGACAAGTCACACATGTATACAGATAATGTCCCCTATTCTTATGGCCCACTTGTTCTACAGCTTCCGTTGATATATGCTACCAGTGGGGACATCCGTGTCTATATATGGACACATTTCTAGTTTCAGCTGTGTTTTGCTTTCCTTATCCGAAAACTTAACAATTCATTATATTTTCTTTTATTTCGCCCTTTAAATATCATGAATATGTATTGGAATTTCATTAGAATTGCATCCAGAGGACACAATTCTAATGAAATTCCAAGACATATTTACAGAGAGAAATGAGTTACATACTCGTAATTTGTTGGATGTTATTTTCACCGCTAGCATGCAAAGAGTTAAATGGTCCACCAGCTGACTAATGTCAGCCTGTGCAACATTTTCAATATTTGTAGATCCGTCAACTAATGCTGTTGACACATTCACATCATTGGATTATTGTCTAATCATTATGCCACCGGGTTTCGAAGAAACGGGTGGCATATAGTGTTTGGACCGTCCGTCTGTCCGTCTGTCTGTCTGTCTGTGTCCATCTGTCCATCTGTCCATCTGTCCGTCACACTTTTCGGTTAACCAATTTGTCACAGTTTCTCAAATATGCTGCAGGTGGCATCTGCGTTCGACAGACGCATTTCTTGTTTTATTTTTCAATGACAGAAAGGCACACGGCATACGTACACCCTGATCAGACAGCAGTCGTGCCATCTGATCAGGGTCTATGCTGGATGCATACATCATAAGGTACTTTTGTTTTCAGTCAGTACCCCAAGTGATCGGTGGTTGCTACTTTTTGTCTGTCTGTTGTCAGTCTTGTAACCTAGCTCTTCTCTTTGGGCCAAAGTGTCCAAACTTAATGGCAAGTACAAATGTAGGTGAAACATTTTCAGATTGGTTTTGATGAGAAGATGTTAATATTATTCGAAGGATTGCTTCAATACTTGGACACTTGAATAACCTGAAGATTTGTTACACACTTGCGCCACCATTAACATGACCTTGACCTTTGTCACCTTCGAAATGTCACTGAAACTCTTAGCCATTTTGTCAAGTCGAAAAGTTTATAACAGTGTCCTCAAGTTGTCACATGTAATATCTTCAATAATACGCGAAGGATTTCTTCAATACGTGGACACTTGGATCACCTGTAGCCTATTACACCAACATTGCAAAGTATACTTATGTAGCAAAGTATACTTATCTAGCAAAGTATACTTATCTAGCAAAGTATACTTATCTAGCAAAGTATACTTTGAGGGAGAAATTTTCAATTTCAGGATAAATATATTAATTTTTATTATACTGAATGTATTACATTATCACAGCCATTTTGGCTGTGATAATGTAATAAATTCAGTATAATAATCCTGCATACTTTTAATCATCAAATATATGCAGTCATTAGTTCTATATGAAATAATGCTTTTCGGGAAAAATAAATGATTTCTCCCTCAAAGCTTACTTTGCTAGAAAAGTATACTTTGCAATTTTGATGAAATCGGCTACTGAACATTTGTCACACGCTCATGCCACCATGAACTTCACCATGACCTTCTTTTTAACCGTCACGTAGCCATTTTTTTACAGTCAAGTACGCCAAGGGGCATATCCATGTTTTACAAACATACCGGTAATGTTTAGTTCAGATATACATGGTCTTGATACAACCATTTATATATTTCAAACTTCAAATAAATAAACTCGTGAAACCATCATATCCCTCGGCAGACTCGACATGCAGGCCGGACCTATCTGGTTCTGAAAAGACAGTTTTCTTGTCGGGAAGGATTCTAAAGAGCTGTCAAACCATGTTTTCATTAAGCAAGAAGACAAATTAAAAAACAACAGCAGACGGTAATGTACGGTTCCCGCATTCTAAGGGTTGACTCTGTATATACTCCTACTATCATCACTGAAAACATAAATGTCAAGATAATGGAGTAAATAAGCATGCAATTGAGTGTATTAACCCTTACATTATATATTATGCTGAATTAAATTTTATCGTCTGCTGTTTATCTTATATTTTCCATTTTTCGCAGCAAAAACATGTTTTGACAACACTTTAGAATCATTTCCAATGGAAATGATTCTAAAGTGCTGTCAAGCCATGTTTTAATTGAGAAAGAAGACAAAATATAAAACATTAGCAGACGGCTATTTTCGTTTCCCGCATTCTAAGGGTTAAATGTTTAAAAGCACAGACTTGAAAAGGAAAAAAATGTATAGTGTCACACGGTTCCTTTAACACTTTCAATACCCGAGACCATACGTAATGCCACTCACGGTTCACGAACAGTATAGAGAAGTTAATCTGGAGAGCCAGCTCGTAACAAGCTCTGTCATCAGGAGCTACTACACACCGTAAATATTTTCAGATTTTTTTCTCCAAAATTGCATATATTTGTTTATAAAACCGTCTGAAAATAACTTGAAAGGTTTGATATTTGCAATTTAACCTGTTTTCACTTGGAGTGTCATGTAGCTTTTTGTGCAAATCAATAGTACTATGACCCCTATTTAGTTTATGGTAATGTATATATCACTCCATTGACAATTATCAGTTATCTGGTGACGTGATTGATTCTAACAAACCATATGTTGGAATTGATTTTCTATCCAGAAAATTGTAAATTCAATTACATAGGGTGATGGCTGATTGCTTAAAGCATTTGGTTGCCACGGTAACATGAATCACAATTTTAATGCTTCTGTTTGGGTTGACATGTTGAGAAGTAATATATGCAGTGGGTCATAAATATTTTGTATGCTTGACTAGTGAAGTCAAAAACAGCACTTGTCATTTGAAACGGTTTGTGTTACGTTTAGTAACACGGTTGGTTTCTGATTTCTATTGTAACAGTGATTTAAGCGAAATATTATAATTTCTATGTATGGGTCAAACAGTTGCTGCCAGTCAAGTTTGAACATCAAAGTATTAGATTTGTTTGTTGGCTGGAGATATATTTGTGATATATTTGTTCACGTTGGGTCGGGCTGTTTACTCTTACTGTAGCCATGCGGATAACTGGTCACTACGTGTTTGCTCAGCGTTGAAGGAACTTGGAGAAAATCAATTGAACTTGAGGGATATGAAATTATTTAAGCGGACAAAGTCAGATAAAGTCACTACTCAGGTGTGGTTTGCCTTCGACTTCTACTAGTTGTAAAATTTGACAACGATGTTTGTAATGGGATTAATATAAATCCAAACATCCTTCGTACATGACTTTCTGGTGCTATGCAGGATATGCGAAGAAGGGGCTGTTGAGTGTATTCATATTGGCGTTCAGCTGAAGTTGGTGATTCTTACAGATGAATGAACAAAACAATATAAATGTTTCAGTGCATATTATATAGGCTCATTTTCATTAGTGCAGCTACGATGGATGTGGAGAATTCACATAAATAGAAGACAGATACCGCATTGTGTTGCAGTGTGTGATTTTATTTTGGAATGGTGATTGCAGTGCTCCAGATAAGGAATTAGTAATTCATCATTTCTGAAGCAATTGGGTATTTCAAAATTTTAATTTTGTAAAATAAAACCTCACTACTGTTTGCACATCAACAGACAGCAATTATTGAATCAGTTTGCTTTGAAATGAAAACATATCTTGGAATTTCTAATGAAATTCCAAGATATGTTTTCATGGAAAATAAGAAAAATATGCTATATTTGTGGTTTGTTTATTGTTTTCTGCAACATGATACAGGTACCACAAAATTGTTATTGCTTTTTGATACTCGCTACTTCGGATTTCAATTGGATTTTTCGGCAATTTTAATTGGGTATTTACGCAAATACGCAGCTTATCTGGAGCACTGGTGATTGTGCTTGAAATGCTGGCAATAAATATTATAAAGCTGATAATGGTTTATGGTGCATAATTTAGATTAGCCCAGATGGATACGATGCAATTTGTTCATTGTGTGTATAAGGCTTTTCACTGGACAGCATTATAACCATTGAAAGGAAACTATGAAGTAGTGGTAATACATAGAGAAATGGGATGAAGAATACACTGGGAATATATTCCACTGCAATGTGATTCTAATGGGCACAGAGGTGGCCACAAGGCCGCCCTTACCTGTGGGCCTGGTCCCAGGGTCAGGCCCACGCCCACAGGGGCATAGACGTATGGACCGGGAGAGGAATTATTCCACCACCAGCAGTCACGGGTCACAGGTGACCGTCGTGGAGAGGAATATATCGTCAAGCAGCTCAAGCCGTCCCACCCATGTGTCCGCGAGTAGTTCCGGGTCTGTCAGGCCCATATATGCCAGGGATTACCATTTACGCCTTAAGGGACGTAGCTATAACTTGTCTTCCGCATTTGTTTGCATTGGTGCTAAAATTCATCATCGTTCCACAGCTTCTAGTCCGAGCACACAATCACTTTCTTCTGACACGACACAGGACAAGTGAGTATATGTATATATATGGCAGCCGGGCCACTTTTAACTATCGGGTTCTAGATCTGGGGCCCGTTTCACTAAACTTCATACGACTGAGAAGTTTGTAAGTGGAAACTGATATTTACAAGAATATTTGCATTGACAGCCAGAGCTCCAGATAAGTTGCGTATTTGCTTAAATACCCAATTAAAATTGCCAAAAACCCAATTGAAATCAGAAGTAGTGAGAATCAAAAAGCAATGAAAAATTTGTGGTATGTTTACCATGCTACAGAAAACAATAAACATACCACAAATATAGCATATTTTTCTTATTTTTCCATGAAAACACATCTTGGTATTTCATTAGAATTGTCTCCAAGGAGACAATTCTAATGAAATGCCAAGACATGTTTTCATTTAGAAACAAACTATTCAATAATTGGGGTCTGCTGATGTGTAGACAGTGTGATTTTATTTTACCCAATTAACATTTTGAAATACCCAATTGCTTTAGAAATAATGGAGTGACAATACTCAATTACAAATTCCTTATCTGGAGCCCTGTAGCCTATTTCATCAACATTGCAAAGTATACTTTACTAGCAAAGTATACTTTGAGGGAGTAATCATTTATTTTTCCTGAAATGCATTATTTCATATAGAACTAACAAATGCATATATTTCATGATTAAAAGTATGCATAATTATTATACTGAATTTATTACATTATCACAGCCAAATTGGCTGTGATAATGTAATAAATTCAGTATAATAAAAATTAATAATTCTTTCCTAAAATTGAAAATTTCTCCCTCAAAGTATACTTTGCTACTAAAGTATACTTTGCAATGTTGATGAAATAGGCTACAGGACAGCCAATGCTGGCATATCTTTCATATACATGTATGTGATCTGTACACATGGGTGCACATTCTTACCATTAGGGAAACACATTAACCCTTTCAACCCTAAGGAACTGGAATGGACTGTGATATGCTAATGTTCCGACCAATCCAATGGTCACAAAATGATTTTCAGATTCGTCCATTTATGAAAATCGGGTGTTTTTGTTCTAAGAAATATTAAAATTACTTTCAAAAAGTGCAGATCCTGATGAGACGGCTCGTTGTAACGAGCCGGCTCATCTGGATCTGCACTGTTTGCATAAACCGCTATAGCGGGCTTTCGGGTTCAAAGGGTTAATGCGATTGATAATCAAATTAATTTCATAATTAATTTTCTCATCTCGTTACTGTATTTCTCCTAATATTGATGTTGAAAATATTTATTTTATGTAAATCGCATCAAAAGTTGTCGTCTGCTGTTTATTTTCTATTTTCCATTTTTCTCATCAAAAGTATAATTTGACAGCACTTTGGAATTCTGTCTAACCATGTTTTTATTGGGAAGAAATACAAAATAAGAGACAACAGCAGACGACAGTGTTCGGTTCCCACCTTCTAAGAGTTAAATTCTGCATGAGCTCTGAAACTTATGTCAACTTTTTATGTCATATACAGAAAAATGAATTTTCTTATCACAGTGTAACCATACCCCTGCAAATGAAGTCCCTCTAAACCATGGTTGATCATGGTTGCTATGGTTACAGTTCCAACCTGACACGCTGACCCCACTGTAAGCATGGTTTTAACAAAAGTACAAAATGGCACCATGTCCGAAACCATGGTTTTGATAATGGTCAAACTAACCATGTTGAACCATGGCCATGCATGGTTTATATAACCATGGTCATATCTGGTTTATAGGTCATATATGGTTTATAACCGTGGTCATACCTGGTTCATAGTCATACATGGTATATAACCATGGTCATACCTGTTTGGTAGGTCATACATGGTTTATAATCATGGTCATACTTGGTGTATATGTCATACATGGTTTATAATCATGGTCATACTTGGTGTATATGTCATACATGGTTTATAATCATGGTCATACTTGGTGTATATGTCATACATGGTTTATAATCATGGTCATACTTGGTGTATATGTCATACATGGTTTATAATCGGTGTATATGTCATACATGGTTTATAATCATGGTCATACTTTGTATACATGGCTTATAAGTTATAAGCATGGTCATACCTGTTTTATAGGTCATACATGGTTTATAATCATGGTCATACTTGGTGTATAAGTCATACATGGTTTATAATCATGGTCATACTTGGTGTATAAGTCATACATGGTTTATAATCATGGTCGTACTTGGTGTGTAATAAAGTCATAACATGGTTTATAACCATGGTCCTACCGACCTGTTTTTATTAGTAGGTCAATACTGAGTGGTTTATAATCAATGGTCAATACCTTGTTTTATATAGGTCATACATGGTTTAAAATAATCCATGGTCATACTTGGTGTATAACGTCATACATGGTTTTAATAATCAATGGTCATACCTGTTTTATAGGTCATACATGGTTTATAAATCATGGTCCAAATACATTTAGTATACATTGGCTTTATAAGCATGGTCAACCTGACCTTTTTTTATCGGTCATTACATGGTTTTATAATCACATGGTCCATCCACTTGGTGGGGTAAATATGTCATTACAATGGTTTAAATCAATGCATGGTCATACTTGGTGTAATAGGTCACACATGGTTTATAATCATGGTCATACTTGGTGTATAGGTCACACATATGGTTTATAATCATGGTCATACCTGGTTCAACATGGTTAGTTTCTCCATTATCAAAACCATGGTTTTCAGACATGGTTCCATTTGTTTGCATTCCATGTAATTTGCAATCTGTCCAACTGGGGCCCGTTTCACTAAACTTTGTACGACTAAAATGTTTGTAAGTGCAAATTTAGGATCATCTAGAAATTTCAATTGATGGATTTACATTTATTGAGCATAGGCTGCATATGCAGCCTATGCTCAATAAATGTAATCCATTAAGTGTTTACAAGAAAACGTTGTTAATGTGATATTTACAGACTATCATAATTTTTCACTTATGAACATTTTAGCCCTACAATGTTTAGTGAAACGGCCCCCTGGACATCATACCTCCCAGGATGTCCGCTTAATAGATGGATTTCACGGTAATTCAAGTTTGAGTATGCTGCGATGTATTTGTGCATTTGCATCATGTGCAGACATGCACATTATAATGTACAGTTTAATGAGGTTCTACTGTATATGGAAATATATGTTAACCCTTATACACCGCTATCTTAATTTTGTTGTCGTCTGCTGTTTATTTTCTATTTTCCATTTTTATCATCAAAAACATGCTTTGACAGCACTTTAGAATAATTTACAACATGCTTTGACAGCACTTCAGAATCATTGCCATTGGAAATGATTCTGAAGTGCTGTCAAAACATGTTTCATTGAGAAATAAGGCAAGATATAAAAGCAACAGCAGACAACAACTGTTGTGAGTAGCGGTTTAAGGGTTCAACTAGGGAGATAAATATTTTTAACGTGTCTAGACAATACATGTAATAATAGATGACTTATGAAGATTTATTAATACTGTATAACTTTCCCAAACCACAATCACAGGAAGACATACAACTGAGTATTATAGCAGGGTGTGGAAGTGGGGGTGGGGTGGGGGAGGGGTGTGTGGAGCAGAGAAGGGGTTATGGATATACTTATGGGCTGATATGTTAATTGAAGGACCAATCCAGTCATCACAAAATTATTTTTCTAAAAAAATATGAAAATTAGCCGGCTCATCTGGATCTACACTGTTTGCAAACACTACAAAAGAGGTATGTTAAGTGATGAAAGGGTTATTAGCAAATTCTATTGTATAATTTTACTGGTTCGTCACGTACACTTGGATAAGCTAGTTATATCAGGCCTGAGTTGAAGTAAATTGTCAACAAATTAATTGACACTAGAGTGTCATCGCAATTAAGGCGGGGTCTAACATGAGAATTTATCTCGTCATGAAGAAATGTTCCAGCTTAGCCCTTTACCGTCTGTGCATGGGTAACGCCGTTTTCCCAATTGAAAATTATAAATATTTTCTGAATTTCGCATCAGAAGTATATGTTGTGGCCATTCATTTGAACTGTCTCGTTGAGACAGTTGAAATGAATGGTCACAACATATACCTTGACGAGAATAATTTTTATTTTCCTGTCTATTGCGATAATGCTGAAGGCTATGTTTTACAAATAATGCCAGTTTATAATACAGTGACACTTACATATGAAGATCCATATACACATTCTAATTGCACGTTCATGAATATTTGATTAACAAAATCTAACACTGTCATTTATTTATGGTGGTGTTGTCTAACATTATCACATGTCACCATCTGCATGTCTGCATATCCAGTTGCCATTGTTATCAGGCGCGCATCCAGGATTTCGGGTTAGGGGGGGCCATAACTCCATAACTATTTTGCAATACTTGACTATATTATCGAACGCGCTAGGGGGGTCCAGGGGTATTACACCCCCCCCCCCCCCCCCGTAAATTTTTGGAAATCTACATCGCATTTTCTGCTTTCTGGCACATTTTGGAGCAAAAAAAAAACCCAATAAACAATACATTCACAACGCGAACGTAGAAACGTGCCTTAATTGTAACTTGTAAAAAATCTTTCACATACAAAAGCCATTAAAACAATAGCTTTCATATGTGAACATAACATATTTTCATATGGTTGTCCGGTTAGCGCAATCGGTAAAGGTTGTCCGGTTAGCACAATCGGTAACGAGCACACTTCTCACCAATGTGACCCCGGGTTCGATCCTCGTCAGGGAGAGTATGTGAGATGGTATGGTGGTCGCCAGATCGGACAAGTGGGTTTCCTCTGGGTACTCTGGTTTCCTCCCACATTAATGAAAGCGAAAGCATTTGTATAAGTGCTCCCGCGCTTGTTTGTAATCGTTGTAAAATAAATAAAGTTTAAACTAAACATATTTTGATCCTATATATATTCCATGTTTGAGCCACACAAATTGCATAGCCCCGGGTGCGTTTATTATAATAAATATGGTAGGTTAATTAACATATTCATGGGGTACCAGAAAGTTTGAGAACTAATTTTATAGCAGAAAAACTACAGTTGAGACACACATTTCCCTGAATAATTTCTTGGGAACAGGCTGACTGGCATAACATGTTCTTGATGATGTCACTACACTACACAACCACAATGACATGATGTATGACACGTTTTGTCAGGAATTTGCGAAAATGGCATCTTCTGAATATATTTACCATGCATTGAAAACTGTGTGTCGAAGCAGGCATAATTTCAAAGCTCTGATATGATTCTGCTGAACATTGAACGTCATTATCAAGCTGAAATTATAATGGAGAGGATTCTCATGTACTGTCAAAACGTTTTGGTTCTTAACAAATAAATTTAACCCTTTGAACCCGAAATCCCGCTATATCGGTTTATGCAAAAAGTGCAGATCCAGATGAGCCGGCTCCGTCTCATCAGGATCTGCACTTTTTGAAGTAATTTTAATATTTTTGAGAACAAAAACACCCCCTTTTCATAAATGGACGAATCTGAAAATCATTTTGTGACCATTGGATTGGTCGGAACATTAGCATATCACACACAATCCATTCCAATTCCTTTAAGGGTTGAAAGGGTTAAAATGAAAAACATCGGACTACATGCAGTATTTGTTTCCCGCATTTTAAGGGTGAAAATGGAACAGAAGTGTGTTGTTAGTGTTTACATGGCAGGGTGATTTTGCAAACAGCCAATCTTTGTTTAGGTCCTGCCACTGTTATGGATTATAGATTGATTAAGCAATGATTGCTTAACCCTTAAAAGGCGGGAAAGAAATATTGTCGTCTGCTGTTGTTTCATATTTTGTATTCTTTCTCAATAAAAACATGGTTTGACAGCATTTTAGAATCATTTCCTTTGGAAATGATTCTAAAATGCTGTCAAACCATGTTTTTAATGAGTGAAACGGCTAATAGAACATAAACAGCAGACACAAAATATAATTCAGCAGTGTATGGGTAATTAATTTACTGCCTGTCAAAATAGCATCACTACTAAGAGATTTATATCTTATGAAAATTTGATCTGGGCATTAATTTTCCATTTCATACTTCATTAACCGGTGGCTATTTGAAGTCTAATCCAGTAAATGAACTCATAAAATTCTAATTTGGATGGCAGAACTTGGTGACCATATGGGAAATGGGTTGTACTGTTGTTGTAGCTCAAGTGAATGAAACTACAATGAACTATTCAGTCGGTGAAACTTTCATAACCCTTATACTACATGTGGGTTCATTCCGTCTGTGAGAAACGTTTCATGCGTCTATAGCATATGTTGTGTAGATCATCAGCAGCCCGTTTCACTAAACTTTATACGACTAAAATGTTTGTAACTGCAAATGTAGGATCGTCTGGAAATTTCAAATGATGGATTTACATTTATTGAGCATATGCTGCATATGCAGCCTATGCTCAATAAATGTAAATCCAATAATTGTTTACAAGAAAAATTGTTAATGTGATATTTACAGACTATCATAATTTTTCACTTACGAACATTTTAGTACAATGTAGTACAAAGTTTAGTGAAACGGCCACCAGGAGTGCTAACAGATCAGAACCACACTGGTCACAAATGTCATTTCTCCTAATCGAAGCCACAGATAGGGTCCGGAATCTGACCAAAAAAATAAAGTCTATTTCATACCTGAACTGGCTGCACTGATAGAAAACATCATCATTGGCTGAGGGCATGTGTGGCATGCATGTTTCCCTCATCTGTTCTCATGTCTGATACAAACTGATTCAGCTCATCTGAGTGAGTGGGCCTGGTTGCTTCTGTTAGCTTAACAGACTGTTAAATCCTTAGCATTGCTAAGGATTTAACAGTCTGTTAAGCTAACAGAGGTTTTGAGCAACGGGGCTGTGGCTACTAAGGTGTATGTGAGCAAACTGACTGGGAAAACTTACCTTACGATATATACAACAAATGTAGGTCCTGATAATTTTACACTTTTCCACGGCTGCATCATGGTCAGTTACGTTTTCTGACGGCAATAAGCATGCCTGCTTGATTGAATGGTGAACAGCATAGGCCCCTGATCTGGGGCTATGATGATCGCATACATCGTAATATTCCTTTTCTGAACCAGAGGCGGGTATGTCCAACTTGTCTGTCTGTCCATTCAATAGCCTCAGGGCTAAAATTGCATGTGTTAACCATGTTGAACTCACTGTCATATTGGACATCCAATTATTTCATTGAGAGCTGATATTAAAGTTGAAATTAGATTTTTGCTTGGACGTTGATAACAAGGTGGTCGGCCAAGTTGGCCTTTAGCATTTCAATTTCCAATTCCAGCTGAAGATTACAATATTGATATAGCCCTCTCTATCTTTAGTCCCAGGATACACATACAGGTAGACGAATGTAGGACAAAAACCTCTTGGACATAACCCCCTTCGTGTGAAAATAACCACATGGACATAACCCCCTTCATGATTTTTACAGGGTGGACAAAACCCCCTTCATGTTTTTTACAAGGTGAAGAAACCCCCTTCTCAGTTTTTACAGGGTGGACAAAAAACCCTTCTCCGGTTTTAACAGGGTGGACATAATCCCCTTCATCATTTTTGCAAGTTGGACAAAACCCCCCTCATGATTTCAACAATTAAAACCATTAATTTCTGGGATGAATACAAACAAATATTCATATATAATGAAAATATTCAAGTAACACTTGAGCAGAACAGAACAGGGCATACACTCGCACATAATGTCCAATTAATATTAATATTTTGAGCATTTCAACTATCAAGTACCAATATCAGCACATGTCAGCAACCAGCACTACTCATTTGAGATATAATAATTGTCAATATATGATATGAGGGTGGGGTGAGGGGGTTATGTCCACCCTGTAGAAATCATGAACGGCGTTTTGTCCAACTTGCAAAAACAATGAAGGGGGTTTTGTCCACCCTGTAAAAAGTGAGAAGGGGGTTATCTCCACCTTGTAAAAATGACGAAGGGGGTTTTGTCCACCCTGTAAAAATCATGAAGGGGTTATGTCCATATCATTTTTACACGAAGGCGATTATGTCCAAGGGTTTTTTGTTCGGATACCAGGTAGACAGGTGAACTCACTCCGGATCCTCATTTTCGGCTTAGAGACGACATGTTGTTGCTTGAAGGTCTAGTGGTAGAGCATTGGACTTAATTAGTTGTTTCAGTAGGTTCAATTCCTGCCCTAGACATGAACAAATACTTGTATACATAGTATTTCCATCCCTCTGGTCTTTGAGATGAGACTTGAAAATATCTGTCTTTAGTCCCAGGATACAGACACAGGGAAACAGATGAACCCCATTCCACACACCCGTTTTCGGCTCATGCAGGACAGGTTGTTACTCTGCTTGATGGCTTGAAATCTATGGGTAGAGTATTGGTTCAATCATGAATGTATGCCATAAAATACATTCAAAGTATTTCCATCCCACTGCTCTTTCGGATGGATTTGAAACTGAGCATCCACTTCTATATGACCATAGCTGTTACTTGGATGTTACACTATTTTGCTTTTCACCATTTACTTCACAAGTCATCATCCGACAAGTCTGTTGTTAGCCCTGTCTGATTTAGAACCAAATTTCAAATCCATATTGCATGGTATTGGAGTATGATCTGCGTACAATTATCGCATTAACCCATTCAACACTACAGGCCTCAGTAGTCATATTGGCAAATAGTGTAGATCCAGATGAGCCGGCTCGTAACGATCTGCACTTTTTGCAAGTCATTTTCATATTTTTGAGACCAAAAACACCCCCTTTTCATAAATGAAAAAAACATTTTGTGGCGGTTGATAGGTTGCAAATTTAACATTTAAAATCCATTCCAGTTACTTAGGGGTGAAAGGGTTAATGTCAACAATAATCATAATCATATTGAACTGGAAGTCAAGCCAATTGATGGATGCATTCACAACACACTACTCTCTTGTCATTTGAAAACTGTTTTATAATGCTTTATCAGTATGTTATGTCCTAAGCATTTACAATCTCTACAGCATGTACTTGGCTGGATACACCTGACGTTTTATGGTCTACTTTAGTCCAGGGCCAGCACTTTGAATGACCCTGTTTGTTCATATGAGACACGTCATGTGATTTTGTACCTTCGAATATCTGCGTAATTTCATTAAATATGTTTACAAAATATTTTTCATAAATAAAGTCAAAAGTTGACAAAATTTTCGGAGTAATTCCGCATGTACACTGAAAGTTTTGTAAACTTTTGACGCCATTTACGGAAAATATTGTAAATTTTGTAAACATATTTCATGAAATTCCGCAGATGTCCGAAGGTACAAAATCACATGGCGTGTCTCATATGTGGCTGAGACTGGAGAAATGGGGCTTATGGGATTTGTGACCAGTGTAGCTCATGATCAAATAGCACACTCCTGTAGCCTGATAACGATATTCATTGCTTGTTAGAAGCATGATCGATGGGTGTCTCGGTGATGGAATAGCGAACAGTGCAGATCCTGATCAGACTGTGCGGATGCACAGTCTGATCTGTATCTACACTGATCGCAAAACCCTTAAGCCCCATTTCTCAGTCACAACCACATAAACTTTATGATCAGACACGTACATGATTGTAAACTAGTATCTGTATTCTACGGAGCCCCGCAGGGGACATGGATTTTTTTTATTCATTTGTTCCCACGAAATAACAATTTGTTCCCTCAATTTAACAATGTGTTCCCTCAAATTAACAATTTGTTTCCCATGATATAAACATTTGTTCCCACAAATTAACAATTTGTTCCCACGATATAACAATTTGTTCCCACGATATAACAATTTGTTCCCTTTAATTGACAATTCGTTCCCACGAAATAAAAATTTGTTCCTTCAATTTAAGAATTTGTTCCCTCGATGTTAAGTCGAGGGAACAAATTGTTATTTTGTGGGAACAAATTGTTAAATTGAGGGAACAAATGGTCATTTCGTGGGAACGAATTGTTAATTCGAGGGAAGGAATTGTTATATCGTGGGAAAATATTTTTAATTCGAGGAATAAAATTGTTATATCGTGGGAACGAATTGTTACTTCATCATGGGAACAAATTAATTTAAGAAAATCCATGTCCCCTGCGGGGCTCCGTAGTATTCTGTGTGTTTCAGCAAAGTATTGCCATTATATTGATGTTGTTTATAGCCACTATCTGACTGCATTGTCTCTGTCCTAAGCCAATACTTCACCCTGCTATTTGATTGATGATGAGATTTAGTTCTTGCAAACCAACTGAGAGGTCCCGTGACTGGACATGTGGAAACATGTACACTGGTTACCATGTACATTGATGTCGTATCAGCTAGTAGCAACTATATCCTGAAATATTTACACCTTCTATAAATTCATAATGCAAACGCCCATTTGACGTATTCCGTTACATCCCAATACAATACTTTAGACCCACGTGATGTCGCGCGATGTTGTTGATTGTTAAAGTTTGCAACGCTGCTAATTCCAGGAATTGCGATAAAATGACGTATATCAAGATAAATCTTAATTTTAAATCCATATTTGTTCATTTACAATGTTGAGACTATCAGAAAATGCAGTGTAAATATAAGTAATAAAACCATGGGCTGTTGTGTTTAATGGGGTGAAAATTGATCCGAAGCTAGGACTCCTCAAACTTTAAACAGACCAATTAAATGTATTGTACACACCAGTATACGCAACAGCCCATGGTTTTATTACTCTTTGCATGCTAGCGGTGAAAATATCCGCCAAACAAATTGTATTATTACAGTATAATATTATGTTTTATTTCTCTCTGTAAATATGTCTTGGAATTTCATTAGAATTGAGTCCTCAGGACTCCGTTCTAATGAAATTCCAAGGCATATTCATGATATTTACAGGGAGAAATAAAAGAAAATATGATGATTTCTTGTCCGTTATTTGTTAACTATTTATAGCCCACAAGTTTCCCAGCATGCAAAGAGTTAATTGAACAACTGTGTGGTTGTGTGATGAGAAAAAGAGTGGAAATTTAGCTGAGAGGTTACGACCTCCGACTGTCACTCTGGCGGCCCGTGTTCGATTCTTGATCCTGGCACTGGTGTTTACAATTGTATTTCCTACTCTACCAGCTGGTTTCTACCCAGGTGTAGTGACTTATTAAATATAGTGACTTATTCAACGCCTAAGAGCCAATTGGGACCCTTAACTCTTTGCATGCTAGCGGTGAAAATATCCGCCAAACAAATTAGGAGTATATATTTTATTTGTCTCTGTAAATATGTCTTGGAATTTCATTAGAATTGAGTCCTCAGGACTCAATTCTAATGAAATTCCAAGACATATTCATGATATTTACGGGGAGAAATAAAAGTAAATATGGTGTTTTTTGTCCGCTATTTTTTAACTATTTATAGCCCACAAGTTTCCCAGCATGCAAAGAGTTAAAACAAGCAACACACCATGTCTGAATTGAACAATTGTGTGGTACTGTGATGAGCAAAGGCCATAAACCCTATACCTCCGGTCAGTCAAATATGTCAAATACCATGACAAAAAAGGAGTTTAACCCTTAGACCGCTATCTTATTTTTTTTGTCGTCTGCTGTTTATTTTCTATTTTCCATTTTTATCATCAAAAACATTCTTTGACAACACTTTATAATAATTTACAACATGCTTTGACAGCACTTCAGAATCATTTCCATTGATTCTGAAGTGCTGTCAAAGCATGTTTTTATTGAGAAATAAGGCAAGATATAAAAGCAACAGCAGACACCAATTGTTATGAGTTGCGGTCTAAGGGTTAATGTTTTTCTGAATAGTGTAACTACAAATCAGCTAGCAAACTTAGTGCAGATCCCGATGAGACTGCTCTTTATGAGCCGGCTTATCTGGATCTACACTGTTTGCAAAGACAACTAGAGAGCTGTAGTGTTGAAAGGGTTAAAACCATGGTCTAATTATAATGCATTAAAGGTACATGACATGACATCATCTGAGACATTTTCTGGCAAAATAAACATTCTGTCACCATTACCTCACGTATTGATTGGCATTATTATACATTTTATATCTGACGTAATGTCCACACTGATGTCAGGGGCGATAACCGTGTTTCCTTAAAATGTTTACGGACTTTACTATTTATTCTCTGTATTTATTTTTTGATGTGCAATGATCATACTTTATAATCTGTCAAAAATATTCGTTTTTCAGGTGACGCATTTAATTAATATAAATAATTAAAAAATATCATGCCTCATTTGCATATGAAAATAGCCTGATAGCACCGCAAGTCACTATCAGTAAAATAAATATTACTAAATGATTATAGCTGTATAGCGGGCACTTGTAATTTTTAGAACTGGTGGAATAGTGACACAATTATACACTTATTTAATTCCTATAAAGAACATTTTGTGCCTACTGAGTGGGCATGTACCTTTAACTGTTGCTAGGACATATAACCCTTTAACTTTTCATCAATCACACACGACTATTTCCGCTAAAATAACACAATGTTGTATGTACTTACAGACGAGGGTTACCATCACGTCTCGCGCTAGAGGAACACCCAACCAGTTCACTCGACTTTGTTGACCCAGCCAGTCTGCCGCCGGAGTTCTCCTCGAAACTCAAAGAAGCCATATCTAGGTGAGTCGAATGGCACCATTGTCACGGTGCTTGTACAGTGAATTCGAAGCTCTTATACTCTGCGCCCCAGTTCTGGAGATAACACTCACGACAGTGTCCCGGGAACCCATGGATCCCTGTTTTGTAGGTGGAAACCATGAACTTTCAAGAAGATCCCATTCAACTTAACCCTGACACTGCCGCATTAAATGTTGTCCTCTGCTGTTTATTTTTTATTTTCGATTTTTCTCATCAAAAACATGGTTTGACAGCATTTTAGAATCATTTCCAGTCAAACCATGTCTCTATTGAGAAAGAAGGCAAAATATAAAGCATCAGCAGACGTCAATTTTTGTGCTCGGCAGTCTAAGGGTTAACTCTTTGCATGCTAGCGGTGAAAATATCCGCCAAACGAATTAGAAGTGTATGTTTTATTTCTCTCTGTAAATATGTCTTGAAATTTCATTAGAATTGAGTCCTCAGGACTCAATTCTAATGAAATTCCAAGACATATTCATGATATTTACGGGGAGAAATACAAGAAAATATGATGAATTTTTGTCCGCTAGTTTTTAACTATTTATAGCCCACAAGTTTCCCAGCATGCAAAGAGTTAATTAATATACAAATCGGGATGTCCATGCTGCGGGATCCCTGTGGGATCCCTGGCCCAAAAATGAGTGTGAAACCCTGCAGTTTTAACCCTAAATATTGGAATGGACTGAGATATGTTAGTTTATACCAATGCAATTGTCACAAAATAATGTTCTCAGATTAGTTCAATTAATATATAAAGAGCCGTCTCATCTGGATCTGCACTTTTTGCAAACACTGCTATAGAGGTCTGGCATGTCGAAAGGAATAATATGTTCGCCGTTTTCTTTTGATTTCATGAATGTCACGGAGTACTCTGACATACTCTTGACCCCTAGCAGAACTCCCTATGGTGTCCAATTTGGTAATGCCTGTCATATTTTCTTTGCACGGACGTCAGTGTGTAGAAAACAAAGCATCAACATTTGAATTAATAGCAAATGCTAGTCATTCGAATGATGCTGACCATGCCGAGCTATATTTAGACACCCTCGTAGATAGGCATGAGGGAATATAGCATTAGCTGATGTACGTCCAAACTTCAAAAGTAGCTTGCTCACATTGATAGTTAACCACCATGTGTAATTCAGGTGACCTTGACCTTATTGCATTGGACATTGTGTGACACACCACCTGGTAATCACCTTGTGTTGTGATGCTTAACACTTCATGCTGAGGATACCATTATGTTTCAGAAAAATCCCAGATAGTTTCCAAATATTAAGTATAGACGGAATATGTATATAAGTATATGTTGTGACCACCATTTGAACCGTCTCATCGAGACGGTTCAAATGAGTGGTCACAACATATACTTTCATATGAGATATAACAACAATAAAAATAAAATATTTAATAAATTTCATACCTGTAATGGTGTATTCAGAAAGCAATGGGTTAAATTAAATCTGATCATATATCCGATCTGCCTCATACTTCGCATGTGCTTTCATATCAACCATAGGAAGAACCCTACTGAATGTTGCTTTTGTCTCTTACGGTCAAGGTCAAGGCTGTTAACAATAGATTGTTGTGCATTTCTTTCGTTTCCGTGTAATAACTCGACTGCCATCCACCAGAATCTTTGTGATGTTCTTGATTACTGTTTTGTTCTTGATGGCTCCCCGGCGGTTGCATTTTGTTTGCAAATAATTTTTCTAATTTTAATCCTCTACTAAGAATGATCCCACTTGTTTCGTAGCTACCAAGAGACGCCAGCGAGCAGTAACCGATCGTCACCGACAATCACCGACGAGCTCCCGAGTTCGAGTCCCTCCATCGTACCCGGCGATCACTGGGCGACGGGAAACACCACTGAACGTAGCAGTGTCGATTCCAACTACTCACTATATGTACGTACATTGTATCTCAGGCTCACATTTACCCTTATTATAATTATATAATGCTGAAGTACCCAAGAACCCACTATTCCAACGTTTCGGCACAAGGCCTTTATCAAGGAATTATTGTTTACTATGCGCTAAGTGGCATCCATTTTAGATTTTACAATATTTATGTTTATTATGAATAAACATAAGAATTGTGAAATCTAAAATGGATGCCACTTAAAGTATAGTAGATACTAATTCCTTGATAAAGGCCTTGTGATGAAACGTTGGAACAGCGGGTTCTTGGTTACGGAATTATCGTTAAACATATCGTATTAATACGGAAAGCTTGAATTATATTTAGCCATCGACAGTTTTTATACAGCCATTTAATTAGTAGTGAGACTTTCCTCCCCAATTGAAATTGGAAGTATCCACTTTCACTCTTACAATGCTGAATGAAATTTTGTCGTCTTCTGTTTATTTTCAATTCTTCTCAACAAAAACATGGCTTGACAGCACTTTAGAATCATTTCCATCGGAAATGATTCTATAGTGCTGTCAAACCATGTTTTTATTGAGAAAGATAACAAAATTTAAAAACAATAACAGACAGGCATATTTGGTTCCCACATTCTATGGGTATTACAGTGATACACGCCATCACACACGTTCACCTTGTTGAATTAGGTTCAAAAGTCTTAAACCACTTGGAAACGGTTTATAATAATGCATACACATATATACGTCACATCATGTTGCATGCAAGAAAGAAGGCTGTGGATTTTCTTAGCTGTTGACAGGCCGTTAAGCTCGAACACTTGGAATATATTCCTGGTACTTCAAACACGTTTACATCATAAACTAAAGGTGTGTCACATACAAGAAGCATGACTGGATTTTGTGCTTCTGGAGTTTGTTGACGGCCCATGGCCCACTTATGAGTGGATGTAAACATAGATGCCTGCCTCAGAATACATCCTGAACCCTGGTATTTCCTGTAGATTATCAGAGGTCTAGATATGGTGCATATTGGCATATGTTATGCACTTATTTCAGCAGAATTTGCATTGATTATGAAAAGTGGGAGTACAAAATACTCACATTGAAAATACACATTGAAGTTGAAAATTTACTTAGTTGAGCTGCAAAAAGCAAACATTGAATTTAAAATATGGGTATATTATCCTCTTTAAATACAAAACTTCTAGAGCTCTGGATCATTGCACGGTATCAACGATGGCAGTCATTAACTGACATTTCATTTGTCACCCTCACTGTTTACATCAGATATTCAGCTTTCGATAAGCCACGAGGCCATTGATTAATTGAAACATGACGGCTGATTTGGGTCATAAACAAATCAGTTATGGACTCATTCTTGCCACATAAGGTCACCCAGATGTGTTTCAATTTTGTTAGCCAGGTTTTTTTTGTCCCGCCTGCTTTAGCAGAAGCGGGACATAGGTATAGCTTTTCCGTCGGCGGCGGCGGCGTGGCGGCGGCGTCAACATTTCACGTTAAGTTTTTGCGTTTAGGTCAGTTTCCAGAAAACTATAACACCTACGACCTCCATACTTGGTATACATCAACACTGTGGTGTAACCATCTCACACAGAGGGAGTCCATGTGACCTTGACCTAGTTTTCATGGTTGATTGACCTACTTTTCACATGCATTCAACGTTAAGTTTTTGCGTTTAGCTCTGTTTCTAAAACTTAACGCTCAGGTTAATTCATTGTAACTTCTGTTTCCCTCAATGGAATGCTTTAATATTCCATACATGCATTTGTAACAACATCCCGCATCATTCTCCAGAAAGCCCATGGTGCCCGCTAATCCCAAAGGTCAAGGTCACTGACTTAGAAATTTCCGTCTTTGCAAAAGTTAACGCTCAGTTTATGCATTAATATTCCATACATGCATTTGTAACAACATCCCGCATCATTCTACAGAAATGCCATGGTGGCTGCTAACTCCAAAGGTCAAGGTCACTGAATTAGAAATTTGCGTGTTTGGAAAAGTTAACGCTCAGTTTATGCTGTAACAACATCCCGCATCATTCTACAGAAAGCCCATGGTGCCCGCAAACCTCAAAGGTCAAGGTCGCTGACTTAGAAATTTCCGTGTGCTCAGTTTATGTTTTAATATGCCATATATGCATTTGTAACAACATCCCGCATCATTCTACAGAAAGCCCATGGTGCCCGCTAACCCCAAAGGTCAAGGTCACTGAATTAGAAATTTCCATGTTTGGAAAAGTCAGCGCTCAGTTTATGCTTTAATATTCCATATATGCATTTGTAACAACATCCCGCATCATTCTAGAGAAAGACCATGGTGCCCGCTAACCCCAAAGGTCAAGGTCACTGACTTACAAATTAACGCTCAGTTTATGCTTTAATATTCCATACATGCATTTGTAACATCCCGCATCATTCTACAGAAATCCCATGTTGCTCACTAACCCCAAGGTTATTACAAGCTCCATATATACTATCAAACTGCGCGAGGCGGGACAATTTGCTCTGCGGAGCTCTTGTTTCAAAAAAAATCCAGGCTATTGGATTGGCGAAAGCCGGGCGGGCGGCGGGCGGCGGGCGGCGTCCACAATCAATGTTAAGTTTTCGTGTTTGAGTCCATTTCTTTGTTACTGTACCACCTAGGACCACCAAACTTTCACAGCTTCATAATCAAGGGGTGCCCACCACATATTACTATCCAACATGTTACTTTTTTTTTAACTTGACCCATTTTTTCCGCGCAATCGACATAGCCATTTTCAATGTTAAGTTTTCGCGTTTACAATGTTAAGTTTTCGTGTTTAAGTCCATTTCTTTGGTACTGTACCACCTAGGACCACCAAACTTTCACAGCTTCATAACCAAGGGGTGCCTACCACATAAAACTATCCAACATGTGACCATTTTTTTTACCTTCACCTATTATTTCTACGTAATTGACTTAGCCATTTTCAACGTAACTTTTTAACGTACGTCTGGTTAAAGTTTTTTGGTTAAAAGTTTTTCGTTATACTATATCTCTGCAACTGCTTCGCCCATTACCTTGAAACTTCACATGGGTGTTTATCATCATCCATATTTTCATTCTAACCCCCGAACCGTGCGGCCCCTGTGCCCAATGTCAAGGTCAAATTACTTTTAATTTTTTTGTTAAAGTTTTTTGTGTACTATATCTCTGCAACTGCTTCACCCATTACCTTCATACTTCACATGGGTGTTTATCATCATTGTCGCACCCGCTTGCAGAAAGCGTGATAGCGTCGGCATTTTGGCATACGTCCGTCCGTACGTCCGTGTGTCCGGTTAAAGTTTTTTTGTTAAAATTTTTCCATCTACTATATCTATTTTTTTACTGTCCATGCCTCGCCCCAAGACGCGACATGCAGGCCACGGCCATCTAGTCTACAAAAAGTGGGTATAATTATGTTATCCAAGTGTCTATGCTTGGAAAAAACCTGGCCTTCGTGGCTTTGCCTCGTTTCTTGTTTGTTCTTGTTATGATATAACACATTTTATGAGAACACAAATGCACCCGTATATGCCCAAATCAGATGGTGCATGAACAAAAATCAAGGACAAATCTCTGTCTGTATGACATAACTGTTCAAGGACAATTTGGAACATATTTGAAAAATCTCACATTACTCACAATTATTGCTAACCAACATGTTTGTGACCCGGTGATAGATGTCCACTTCACTAATTATAATAATATTTGGCCACAATATGTTGGGGCAATTCCAGAATTAATCGTGGGGGGGGGGGGGGGGGGGGGCGGCACTTTTTTTCAAATCCCACCACCCATCAATAACAACCATCAATTTAAAATATTACCGAACCCCACCATCCATCATTTAGAAAGAAGAAAAAAACCCACCCCCCTGTCAATAATAATAATTTTAAATCCAGCCCCACCAGCCATCCATAAAAAAAAATATGTCAACCCCACCACCCATCAATAAAAAATACTGACCCACCTTATAAACGAAGGAAAGTAATGCCCATAATGAGCGACCATACGTACTTAGAATAACAGCTGACGTAACGCGGTAAACTGAAATGGCCTACGTGAAAATTGACATTTACGTTCAAACTGTGAAAGATTTTCATGGTGTGTAATCGATCATATTTCCTCGCCACCATATGAAACCCGACTCGAGAAACACAAATTAAGTTGTTGATTTCTGAATTTGTAAATTGTTTGCACAGTCTAAGAAATCAAACAAATGTAAAAACAATTTTGTTTTTACAAAATATTACACTCGTCTAAGGAGACGATTCTTATGTGTTGCCAAAACATGTTTTATTAAGTCATCGGACAAATGTGAAAATAAAACCTGAATATATTGGTATTTCTTTACAAAAACATATTTTGACAAAATATGAGAATCGTCTTACTTAGGAGACGATTCTCATGTGCTGCCAAATCTTGCTTTTATCAAGAAATCAAACAAATGTGAAACTGCACAAGCTAATGTGTCAATTCGATGGCGTGAGCGTGGTTTTGGTATGTTCATTTCCGCCGAGTTCTAAAGGTCAGTCACACTTTGCACGTGAAAATGGATTACCGACTGATGATTGTAAACACCATCAGGTGTGCAGCTAGACCGAAAATGATATGTCGCAAATGTGCTAGTTGTGGATGGGTGGGTACGGCGGTATATTTTTTTTATGTTACAATCTCACGTATTTGCAATCTCGATCTCGCCTTCCGCTTTTGGAAATACGATTTGCCCATGCATGTGTAGACAGCATGCGTGTTGGATTTGCGTTCTACATGTACGTACGCACACATTTATAAAACAGCATGCTAGTTCGAATTGGGTTCTACGTACATACGTGCATGTAATGTATGCGGAAAACTCAATTTCACCCAAAATTTAGTACCAATAAATAGCATTAATAGGAACCTGCCAATCTCTGTATTCTATGTCTCTGACGAGACGTATGGTAATTACCGATACCACCATTAATTTTTTGCAGTTTTACACTGCGAACCCACAATTTCCCGCGCGTATTTATTCGCTCGAGTGGACAAAAACGCGCGGGACGTGACGTTTGGTAATTACCGATACCACCATTAATGTTTTGCAATTTTACACTGCGAACCCACAATTAAATAATTGCCGGTTTTGACTGGAGCCCATAATTAAATAATTACTGTTATTCACTGGCCCCCACCATGCATCAATTAGAATTTCCTGTGGTCCCAACCACCCATACATTTTAATTTCATGCAGACCCCACCACCCATCAATAAATAATTTGGGTGTTTTCTCAATAACTGCTTAACCCGACCAAATACAGGTAATTCACGTTATCTCAAAGTTGACCGGACTGAGCAAAATATATCGACATATCCGAACTTCGAAATAAATATTCACCAAATTTAGCGACCATTCTCGAAAAAATCAAATCAATCTGCATTTAGAAATGTCAAGTTCAATTGACTTGATTGCCACGCCGTTTATTTCATCTTCATGTTAAAGTGATCCGATGTCACATTGATTAATTGGTTAATTATGGTTTGTGAATTCCTTTAACATGTTTGTGCAACGTTTAACACATTTTAGCGCTGTGTTTTTATTTCTATGGGTGACTAGCTAAGACGTGTGAAAACTTAGCTGAGAGAATCTCTCTGAATCGGACTTGGCGGTGACTATAGGAATGAATGGCCTTTTTGTGGAATTTATCGGGGTATAAACTTGGAAAAGTCGCGGGAATATTGGACGAAGGCCGGAAGGCCTCGTCCAGTATTCCCGCGACTTTTCCAAGTTTATATCCCCAATAAATTCCACAAAAAGGCCATTCATTCCTTATAATTCCAGCATTTGAAATAAATTCATCACGAAAATGTGTTTATTTTCCGTTTTCTTAAGAATTATTTTAACTGCGCCTCACGGTTACAGAAAGTAGTTCGGCATGGAGTTTACTGGGATATAAATTTTAGACAGAGACTTGCTACGGGCCAATCAAATGTTAGGGAATTGTGTAAATATTTTTGTGCTGGAATTATCAGAATACAAATATGAAGGAAACATGCTATCAGGACTCGATTTCCACCTCGACATAACCGACATATCGACGTATCCGATATCGATTTATCAGGAGTAAAATACATGATCTATATAGGGAATTCTGCCGGGACCGGGGACGTATATCGAGATAAGAAGGTATATAGAGATAAAGCGATATCGAGATAAATAGAATCAACTGTACTGCATTATAAGTTTTTACATACCTTATATCTTCACAATCTTTACTTCAAACTTCAAATACATCTTTATCACCATCCATATTTTCATTCTATAAACCACCAATGTGGCCCACATGCCCAAGATCAAAGTCAAATGTCTTTGAAATTTGCGTTACGGTTTTTACACACCTTGTATATATCCACAACCCTCACACAGACTTTCTTAAAACTTCAATATTTCATTTTCTTCATCCATATTTTCATTCTATTGCCCACCCATGCGGTTCACATGAGGTCAAACCTCGAAATTTGTGTAAAGTTTATATATTTTGTATATCCATGACCCTTATTCACATTTATTTTAGACTTCAAATAAATATACAATGAGACCATCAAATGCCTCAGGCCATCCATAATTATATCTCCGTTTCCTGCAACCCGGCCGACCCGCTAAAAACGGTGCGACCCGATGTATGCAATATTTTTTACAATTTTTTTTTTTTTTGTAATTTAGTGCTACAGTGGGTTAAAAGGGTTAATATAATCTCTGGCCCTAAATGGCATTCATGTTCATACAACAACACATACAGCAATTGACATTACTTTTATTGCAAGACTTGCAATATTGAATTAAAAAATTATTAATATTAAAAATGTACAATATTTTAACACTTGCAATGCAAGTGTTAAAATATTGTACCTTTTTAATATTAATAATTTTTAAATTCAATATGTCATGTGACAGAAAAAAAAAAGAAATTGCCTACCGACCGACCCACTTCTAAAATTCTCGGTCGGGTTACAGGAAACAAACAATTTTTTAAGGACGGCCTCAGGGGGCTCGAATGCGGGCCTGCCATCTGGTAATATATTTGGCCACATATATGTGTGTCTAGGGATGGTGCATTGTTTCGCATACACCCCACATCTGAACACCCAATGTCACGGTTACTGAGGACTACTGACTACTTACTGTTCATTTAATTACCAAGGCTGCCAGCTAGGGGATTAGCTTTGTGATAGTGATGCAGCTAATACAAAAGTTGATTAGCTATATATTAAAGTACCTATTGCTTAGCATGCTTTCTTGTCTGGTGACACCTTTTGATTACATTAAATTAAATGTCACTGGAAAACTTGTGTTACCTGTGGATCACAGACAGATGTGGTGGTAACCATCACATGCAATAAACACCATGTCAGCAGCTTGCTGTATAAGTTATTGTTCACATATTGCATTTTTAAGGAATTAAATGCGAGGGAGCGCTAGCGACCGCAGCATTTAGTTCCTGAAAAATCCAATATGTGAACAATAACTGACTTATAGTTCAGCCAAGTGTACAACGCAATGTCCCATCCGAGTATAGATTTTCCATTTTTCGTTGAACAATTAATCATTAAAATTAAATCTGGTAATACACAATTTATTGGTGTTAAACGTTGCAATTATATATGTGAAATAAGTGAAGCACAATACTTTCCAGTGATTGGCTTAGAAATTAGCGTGAACTATATTTCGGAATATGTCTTCACAATCCGCCATAAAGGGAATGCATATTTAGATTCATATTATAGGGACAATTCTAAATATGATTAAATTCTATTGTCTGTTTTTTTTTTATACTACTGAGAAAACTATCTCTGCTTATCTGCTGTGTTTGTATACAATCTGATTGCAACAAAATTGACTTAGATCCGTGAACAGAAAAAATCACAAGTACGTGCTATCACTGTCTTGAACACACGCGATGCGGTGATTAGACAAGGAGATGTTTATTCAGTTTGCAGACATTGTTGTATTCTACGGTGATGTCAGGGGACTTGGTATTTGCTTGTGTAAATTGAATTTCTATCAATTACTTATATTGTAATATATTTTTGGAAGAAGAAAGGGTGAATGCTCATTTATCAGTTCAATGCTCTTTCACTGCCTTTCCATTTATTTACCCTCTCACCACTACATGCCTATATATATTGCAGTTTTCCTGCAGTTTTGTATTGCAGTTTTGCAAACAGTGTAGATCCAGATGAGCCGGCTCGTAACGAGCCGTCTCATCAGGATCAACACTTTTTGCAAGCAAATTACCGTATTATATTTTGACTTTTGAGAAAGTTTGCAAACAGTGTATATCCAAATGTGTCGGCTCGTAACAAGCCGTCTTATCAGGATCTACACCTTTTCCATTAAATTATTATATTTGTCTTTTGAGGCAAAACATACAGAGAAAATCTCCAGCGTTGTATTTTCTGCTTCGACATTATGACACACTGTTGCTGCACTCCACGCCGATGTAAAATGTTTCACGTCGAAAACTGCACCGGTTTCCTGATGCCACTCGGCACTACTTAGAGCTATCGCATAAACACATTTTTGTCTAGTAACCGGCGCAAAATTATTTCAACGGTTACTAGTTAAAACTGTGTTTATGAAGTTTCTCTGCATGAAACTGAATGGGAATTTGTCGGGAATCCAGCGCATATTTTGTGGTGAAACAATTTTTACTCTGCTGTGGAGTGCCGTACCAGTGAGACATACATATTTATGACATAACCCTTACACCGCTATCTTAATATTTTTGTCACCTGCTGTTTATTTTCTATTTTCCATTTTTATCATCAAAACATGCTTTAACATCACTTTAGAATAATTTACATGGTTTGACAGCACTTCAGAATCATTTCCATTGGAAATGATTCTGAAGTGCTGTCAAACCATGTTTTTATTGAGAAATAAGGCAAGATATAAAAGCAACAGCAGATGACAATTGTTGTGAGTAGCGGTCTAATAGTTAAGCTGCTTAGAGAGCATCCATTGGTCCTAGTTTAATCTGCAATAAATCGGCTGATAGTCAGTCTTTTGATATTTATATTTTTGTGACTTAAAATCCGAGTATAATTTATTAGGTTAATCCCATGTGACATTGCTTCTATTTATACTGGGTGGATAAAATACTTCATGGTGAGACATTCAATTTCATGCATGCACAAGTGATCAGTAACCCAAGCTATATATCCTGTTTTAGAATGTATTTATGCTTGCTAGAATGCATAGTTGTTCTGGCATGTTACTGTTGTAGATGTGCCCATGTCTGGAGAAATGGGGGTTATGAAGTTTGTGACCAGTGTAGCTTCTGATCAAATAGCACACTCCTGTAGCCTGATAACAATGTGGTAACAACACATGCGTTAACGCTTAGACCGCTATCTTAATTTTGTTGTCGTCTGCTGTTTATTTTCCATTTTTATCATCAAAAACATGCTTTGCCAGCTCTTTAGAATAATTTACAATATGCTTTGACAGTACTTCAGAATCATTTCCTTTGGAAATGATTCTGAAGTGCTGTCAAAACATGTTTTTATTGAGAAATATGGCAAGATATAAAAGCAACAGCAGACGACAATTGTTGTGAGTAGCGGTGTAAGGGTTAAAGCAGCCTGTTCCCCCATTAATCAGGCCTAAAATGATCTTAGCTGTTGAATGGCCATACCATTGAATAAATAAAACAACCTGTTCTTGGCAGATACCAATATTTATCTTTTATTATACCCCCCCCCCCCCACACATGGGGGGTATACTGGAGTCAGGTTGCGTCCGTCTGTCTGTTAACATCAGAGAAATATTGTTATAACTTCAATTTCCTTCATCTAAAATGCTTATTGTCATACCGCAGATAAGTTTCTCGCCTTTGGATTGGCTAGCTTGCCTGGTCATATATATTATATGACCTGCCAAGGCCGTCGGACATGGAGGAATTGCGATTCCCCTCCGGCGCCTCGCGTCTAATGAAGACACATTTTGCAAGCGTCTAGCGATTGCGAATTGTATTCCTCACTAAACACATTAAAACCCCGAATTGATCAATAAAAGAAACAAATTGTACACTCAAAACCAGTCTTTATTGTTTATTTTTCCATAAATATTCTTCGCTCATCAAAATATGAGCGAAAAATTAGCCAAAATAACGAAAATTGCAAATCAAATCTCAACACACTTGGCTTCGTGACACGGCTATATTTAGGTCACAAACTATGGGTTCCACGCACGAAACGCGGCGTAGCAATGACAGCGAATGTTTGGGAACCAGTTGCATTCTTGTAGAGGCGCCAAAGGCAGAGCAGATCGATAGAGCAGTGGAATATAAATTAAATTACACGATATAAAAAACTGTCATAAAGTCGTTTTCGATGGATTTCTTACTCCATATTTAGTTTGTTTTCGTTTAATAAAAAACAAAATGTTCATTTACGTCTTTATATTAAGACTGACGGTAGAAATTCGAATCTCAGATTATTTTTCTTCCTGAAAAAACGCAAAGATCAGAAGAAGAGATATGTTTATACGGCCAAATAATGGATCTGCGGTATGACAAATACGTTATTGTGATTCTACACAGGCTATAATGGTGTAATATTGCCCGTCTGAAGGTATGTTCACCCTCGGCTATCGCCTCGGGTGAACCGGCTATCGCCTCGGGTGAACATACCTCCAGACGGGCAATATTACACCATATAGCCTGTGTAGAATCACAATAACTTATAATATTTCACACATGGATTCCTGTAAGGCTCTACTACTATGCGGTGCCAAATCCACGACTGTCCAACCCCCACTGATCCCAAGGTCAAGGTCAAATACTTAGTCTCTTTACAAAACTTAACATCAGAGAAATATGTTATAACTTCTATTTCCTTCATCTAAAATGCTTAATATTTCATACATGCATTCCTGTAAGGCTCTACTACCATGCTGTGCTAAATCCACGACCGTCCAACCCCCGCTGATCCCAAGGTCAAGGTCAAATACTTGGTCTCTTTACAAAACTTAACATCAGAGAAATATGTTATAATTTCTATTTCCTTCATTGAAAATTCTTAATATTTCACTCGTGCATTCCTCTAAGGTTGTACTATCATGCTGTGACAAATTCCCGCTGATCTCGAGGTCAAGGTCACATACTTAGTCTCTTTACAAAACTTATAACATCAGAGAAATCGGTTATAACTTCTATTTCCTTGCTCGGATCTGCTTCACATTTCACACACGCATTGCTCCATCTACCTCTACCATCCTGTGACAAATTCACGTTCATGCCGCTCCCGCTAAGCCCAGAGTTGAGGTCACAAGCCCACACACTTGGAAATTTTTACATATTTTATGGGTACCTGGGCCCACGTGGGGGTATTCCGTAAGCCTCGCTTACTGACCAATCTAGTTTTATTTGCTTTTTTAATATTTACTAATTTAGTGTTACCTGCTATTGGCAAAAATTATTAACATTTATTGCTATTTTTTTACTTTTTTACTTTTAACTGTTATGCCACATTTGAATTTCAGTTTTCCCTAACCTAACCCTACTTTAATATAGGTGCAGGTAGGTTGGCAAATTATCTTCTTTTTTTTTGTAAAAACCAAAAATCCATTCTCTGTGTGTATTCATCTCGGGTAAAAACAGATAAAAAACTTACTAAAGTAAAGATTTTGAGTGTCACATTCGGGCAAACCAACATACGTTTTATTATGGCCTTATTTGCAAAGTTTATTTTGTTATCCCGTTACCTACCCGACACTGTCTTCATGTACATTTTGTTTTCAAATGCACATATATTCTTCCTGCGTCACAAGTGATCTAGATGCAGTGTATCCATGCAGCAGACGTAAAAATAAGTTGCCCGCCTTGTTTGTTGTGGCCGTTGCTACAAAAACATCCCTATCACCTCATATTCATACATGCAGAACATATCACACGAACATCCATACCTTGGCTATATTTGGAACAGCTTCCTTAGCCATTTAAATGCAAAATTAAGCTTTGTCATCTGCTGGTTATTTCTTTTCTCTTCATTTTTCTCGACAAAAACATGTTTTGGCAGTGCATGAGAATTGTCTCCAATGGAGACGATTCTCATGTGCTGCCAAAACATGCTTTTATTAAGAAATTGACGAATGTGCAAAATCAGCAGACGACAATATTCGGTTCCCGCCTTTTAATAGTTAATCTGTCCGTACATTGTATTGTTAAACCTGGGTGCGCACTGTTTGTCGTCCTGGTGTGATGTCAAACATATACTCGTAATTTATACTGGTGATTCCTGTAAATTGTTGATCAAGGTAAAATTCACGTCTGGCCAATGTCTATATTGCTTGTGTATGACTAGACTGTGTATCATGTATACATTGTGTGTTTTGTGATGGCCGTAGACGGTAGAGATCAGCAGCAGATCACAGCGGGCTCTCCAGGTCGAGCCATTATCTTAGCGGCTGTCAATCGGCAAAGTGGACATTATGACAATTGTGGTCCATTGTAGAATATGTGTGTCTGTACTTTTATACTTTGTCAATATGGTGAAAGATGTAATGCGGTGGGTGCAATGAAGCTTTATGTATGAACTAATGAAAAGTTCAAACTTTCGTCATTCATTATTAAAACCCTTTCAACACCACAGACCTGTATAGTGGTATTGGCAAAAAGTGTAGATCCAGATGAGCCGGCTCGTGACGAGCCGTCTCATCAGGATCTGCACTTTTTGCAAGTAATTTTCATATTTTTGGAACAAAAACACTCGCTTTTCATAAATGGACTAGTCTGAAAATCATTTCGTGACCATTGGATTGGTTGCAAAATTAATATATTAATGTCCACTCCTGTTACTTAGGTGTGAAAGGGTTAAATGGGCCTGAATGTGCGGGCTGATCTTGGGCTATGCTTGTTGCAATGTCATATTGTCCTTTTTGTCAGACAGGTACACTGAATTGCTATGATGCACCAGTGCAGTATCCCGTTACTTCTTGTGTCCTTGTCCGACAACTGGAACATCATACTAGTACGGAGCCCCGCAAGGGACATAGATTTTTTTTTCTTATTAATTCGTTTCCACAAAATAACATTTTATTCCCACAAAATAAGAATCAGTTCCCTCAATTCAACAATTCGTTCCCACAAATTAGTAATTTGTTCCCTCACTTAACAATTTGTTCCCACGAAATAACAATTCGTTCCCACGGGAACGAATTGTTAATTCATGGGAACGAATTGTTATATCATGGGAACTAATTGTTAATTCGAGGGAATGAATTGTTAAATTGAGGGAACGGATTGCCATTTCGTGGCAACAAATTGTTAATTTGAGGGAACGAATTGTTATAACGTGGGAACGAATTGTTAATTTGAGGGAACGAATTGTTAAATTGAGGGAACGAATTGTTATTTCGTGGGAACGAATTAATGAAACAAAATCCATGTCAACTGCGGGGATCCTTATCATACCAATTGACAATGGTCTACATATTTAACTCTTTGCATGCTGGGAAACTTGTGGTCTATAAATAGTTCAAACCCCCGGTGGTACACGCTTCACTATAACACGGTTTCGGTTAGTACACGGTTGTGCCTTTGCTCCCAAATGATTTGCCTATTTGTATATCAAAATCGTGTTAAATTTGTAACAGACTATCGTCAGAAATCGTGTTATATTTGCGATCATATTGCTGCCGAAAGTGGTATTATTTTGTTAACTTTTGATTGCGGTATGTATTATCTCTGTGTGTTTGAAGTTAAGAAATAAAGGTAGTACTTGCATGTACGTATGTACATTAGTACAATTCCGCATTTCCTCATCTTCCAACGTCATTTACAGAAAATATCACAGTAACATCAAACAATACTACAAGGTCCGATTTTCTTTTGAAGTCTGCCAGAAACCAGAACACACATATCATCAGCCGATTACTCCATGACCCAACATTCCTTTCATATATAAAGCCACCGACAATTCCGTCAACTTTTCAACACTATTTACGGAAATCAATATCCTCGAAATATGGCAACAGATCTGCGTATAATCCAGTGTTTTTTTTAAATCCATTCCTTTCGGAATACACATTTATAATTTATTTTTATTTTTGTTGTTTCTCAATGAAAGTATATGTTGTGACCACTCATTTCAACCGTCTCGACGAGACGGTTTATATGGTGGTCGCGGCATATACTTCTGAGTGCATAGAAGGAAAATATTTTTCCTCAAACATAAGCGTATCGTCAGCATGAAATGGGTTACTGCATGATTGCCATATGATGCGATGATGAAAGTCGCACGTTCGCGACGTCTGCGGCACATCAAAAGGTGTGTTGACCAATCGGTAACATTTCAAAACATAGCCTAAAGGTCACACAGGTTACAGCCTCGTGCTGAATGATGCCATACGATAAACACCTGTTAGTTGACACGGCTGGGTGTTATCGATTTTTTGCACAAAGCAACACACAAATCTCGTCCGTGTAATATGTGTCGGGTGTAATCGCATCGCGGATTTGGAATTCATATCCCCTGGCACTATTAAAATAGAATCGACTTCTGCAATTACGTTAAAAACTGACATAAATTTCGGAGCATACATTATCGTATTTTGCCGATATTTAATTTCAAAATCGGTCCTATCTTCCGTAAATGACATTGAAATGGACATAAATTTCAGACTAGTTCATTTATAAAAAAGTAGTGTACAGGTCTGTGGCGTTGAAAGGGTTAACATAATGACCAGCGGGGTTTGAGTATACACAGATTGCAACGCATGAGCTTTGGGCTGATGGAACTGGATATCGGTAATTGGGTCATTGTGTCATCGAATGATGATGGCTACACGTGTTTACAATAATGCATTGCATGGACTTGCGTAGATCTGCATTCTACATGGATAAATTATAAAATAAAACATGACGGTAACAATTCTTGGTCGATTCAATATATTTATTACATACGAAGATAACAGTGAAAACATTACATATGTCATGTAGATAGAAATTAATGGCATATTATAGGCATTGGCGACGTCGTACATTCGCAAAGTGTAAATGTACATGTATTTGTTGTTGACATGATGCGTCTTGGGCGAGTACGGATATTGCACGGTTCGGATAAGCAACACGGAAGGTCGTATGTCGCCAGACTTCCGTGCAATAGAGGGGTCGCACTGTACTCCTAATTTGTTTGACGGATATTTTCACCGCTAGCATGCAAAGAGTTAAATGGAACCTGAGATTTGTAGTTGACAGTGGCTTACAAACAATGTAGCTAGACCATTCGATTCTAGTCGGGCTATAGAAATGTCTAATTGGTTTTGTTCTGCACTGCTTGTACTGTAACATAATTATTGTTTGGTTCAAATGATCATTTCATGAATATCGTCTCTAGGGAGAGATCTGCCAGTAAATTAGCTTCAGTTGAATTTTAATTGTGCATCGATTCGAAAACTGCTTTACTGCCTTTGTACACCACCCTGATCAGTGCAATCTTAGCAGGGTCTACACTGATCGCTATTCAGTCAACAAACCATCCTTTTTCTTAAGCCATTAGTAACAAATATGAAATAACATTGCATTGCATGACTGGCAGTTGATCAGGATCTACACTGTCAGAGGTGCAGTAAGCCTGGTTTTGTGAGATTGCGGTTCATTGATTGCTGAGGCTGAGCTGGCTCACTGTTTATATGGCCATGTTGGTGCCAGTTGTCTTATTAATTACCTGCACACTGTGCATAATAAATAAATAATACTAACTAAAGCATAATGAGCATGTGGCACTGTTGCTGAGAAATGGTACCTTATGATGTGTGCGACCAGTATAGCCCCAGATCAGCCTGCACATCCGCTCAGTCAGGGTCTACATACACACTGTTTGGCATTTACATTACGGTGCACCGAGATTATTATATATTAAATATGAATCCATTCTAATTTCTTAACCCTTTCACCCCAAGTAACTGGAATGGATTTTTGTCGAGCCCGCTTGCGGAAAGCGAGACATAGTGATCACAATGATGTCCGGGATGTCCGTGCATGCGTGCGTCTGTGTGTGCGTCCGTCCGTGCATCTGTGCATCTGTCCGTCCGAAATCTGCATTAAAGTTTTTAAAAATACCATCAAATGCCTCGGCGGGCTCGACATGCGGGCCTCGGCCATCTGGTTATATGTTAATTTCCGGACCAATCCAATTGTCACAAACTGATTTTCAGACTAGTCCATTTATGAAAAGGGGGTGTTTTTGTTCTTAAAAATATGAAAATTACAAAAAGTGCAGGTCCTGACGAGACGGGGATCTACACTATTTGCCAATACCACTATACAGGCCTGTGGTGTTGAAAGGGTTAATATATATTATATTTAATTAACATCAGTAGCCGATTTCACCAACATTGCAAAGTATAAATTTCTAGCAAAGTATACTTTGAGGGAGCAATCATTTATTTTTCCTGAAATGCATTATTTCATATAGAACTAACTACTGCATATATTTGATGATTAAAAGTATGCAGAATTATTATACTGAAGTTATTACATTATCACAGCCATTTTGTAATAAATTCAGTATAATAAAAATTAATTAATTTATCCTAAAATTGAAAATTTCTCCCTCAAAGTATACTTTGCTAGAAAAGTATACTTTGCAATGTTGATGAAATAGACTACTGGTGTCAAGTGATCTGGCATAGTAAGGGTGCCTGGCACTGGATCAGGACACTGTCTTTTAGAGCTGTTTTTATTTGAATTTCAAAGGGCTGAATGTTCAGTGCTCCCAACGTACGGTGCAATCCTATCCATGTATGGCTTTGCTGACGACCCATTTTGTATGAGCCACCGACTGTAAAATAGAGTAGACCTTATGATGTGTTAATCACAATAATGATCCGTATGTGCATCGGTCACAAATGTTATTTGTTTAATCTTAATCCTATTACTTCTAGGGGAAGATTCCAAGTGGCTTTGATGTGGTATGGACCTGGCACTAGGTCCGGTTATTCTAATTTCAGGGCTGAATATATATTTTTTTTTATGTAAATATTCTATTCTGATTCTGGAATTTCCTTTCAATTCAGCAGGTTGAATACGGGATCGAACCCGTTGGCCCGGCCGTAAATTACCCTAGCTGTTGATTGGCCGTTAAACACCAACTAAGGTCATTATCATCAGCGGGCTATCCATGTATGTCGTATGCATTGCAGGAGTTTGACCGGCAGGCAGCTAGGACGGTCCAGCAGAAGTTTGACGAGATAGACTCGGTGTTGTACGAGCGACAGTCCAACCAGGCAGATTACATCTACAACGAATGTAAAGAATGGGGCTCTCAGTTCCCACACTTACGGTAAGCCATTTTACGTTGAATAATTATAGGTTATTTGATTTGTATGTGGATATATGCACGAGTTCCGCAGCGTGCGATATTGCGCGACTTTAGGAGCGCGGCGGAACGAGTGGCATATATCCACATAAGAATACGTACTTTGAATCAGATGGATTCTGGAAGTTTCAGTACTTGTTGTTGTTGTCTCACCCGCAAAGCGGAAAGCGAGACATAGGTTGTGCTTTTCCGTAGTCGGCGGCGTCGGCGGCGGCGTCGGCGGCCGACGCGGCGGGGGCGTCGGCGGCGTCGGCGGCGTCATCATTCAATGTTAAGTTTTCGTGTTACGGTCAATGTTCAATGTTAAGTTTTTGTGTTACGGTCATTGCTTCAACACCGTATCAGCTACAGTCATCAAACTTTATACATACCTTTACTATGATATGTAGATGAATATAGGACTAGGTCAAACTCTTATTTCTTTCTATGCTACAAACTGAACATTAATGCATGATGACCCGTTTTCTCGTGTGCTCGTGTACACCTTACCTGTTGAGAGAACAATAGCCTTCTCCGGTTGAACAATAGTGACTGCGGTTAAACAATAGTGACTGCGAGAGCCCTTCACTTGTGCATGTGCAAGCATGTGCAAATGTCCAGACTGACCACTAACTGTCGAGGTAAATTATTACAGGTAATTTATACAGGTAAATTGTTATATTACATTACCGTAAACTGTGTTGACAATATTGTGGCAATATGTGGACCTCTGCAGAAATGATATGTAGATAAATATAGGACTATTAAAAAAAAAAAATCTGGGCTCCAGTAGCGAGCATTATTTTTTTTAATTTTTAAACTTTTTTTTTTTAACTTTTCTTTTTCATTTTTAGCCAGGTTTTTTTGTTGTTTTTTTAAAAATCCAGGCTATTGGATTGGCGAAAGCCGGGCGGGCGGGCGGGCGGCGGGCCCCGCGGCGGGCGGCGTCCACAATCAATGTTAAGTTTTCGCGTTTGAGTCCATTTCTTTGTTACTGTACCACATAGGACCAACAAACTTTCACAGCTTCATAACCAAGGGGTGCCCACCACATATTACTATCAAACATGTTACCTTTTTTTGAACTTGACACATTTTTTCCGCGCAGTCAACTTAGCCGTTTTCAATGTTAACTTTTCGCGTTTACAATGTTAAGTTTTCGTGTTATAAGTCCATTTCTTTGTTACTGACTACCACATAGGACCAACAAACTTTAACAGCTTCATAACCAAGGGGTGCCTACCACATATCACTATCTAACATGTTACCTTTTTTTGAACTTGACCCATTTTTTCAGCGCAGTCGACTTAGCCATTTTCAATGTTAACTTTTCGCGTTTACAATGTTAATTTTTCGTGTTTAAGTCCATTTCTTTGGTACTGTACCACCTAGGACCACCAAACTTTCTACGTAATTGACTTAGCCATTTTCAACGTTAACATTTTGTGTTTAATTCCATTTCTCCGTTACTGTACAACCTAGGACCAACAAACTGTAACAGCTTCATAACCAAGTCGTGCCCACCTCATACCACTATCCAACATGTGACTTTTTAGCTCACCTGAGCAAAGCTCATGTGAGCTATTGTTATGGCAAAGTGTCCGTCGTCCACATTTTCAATCATCTTCTTCTCCCGAACTGCAGAGCCGATATTGGTTAAACTTCACAGGGATGATATATGGGTGATGCCATTTCAGATTTGTTAAAATGGAGGTCATCGACAATCCAAGATGGCCGCCATGGAAAAGTAGGTAAAATTCTTAAAAAATCTTCTTCTCACGAACCACCAGGCCGATTTCGACGATACTTGGTATGAATGATCGATAGTTAGCGCTGTTTCAGATTTGTTCATATGGTGGCCCGTGGGTCAAAAATGGGCGTCGCCCGAGGGGTCAAATAGGGGTCAAATTTTATTTTTAACCGAATATAGTCATGTAATATATCAAATCGAAGGTATTGACGAGACAATCACTCTGGAACATTTTTTGTCTAAATCATATGATTACGTCATCCAAGATGGCCACCGATAGTTCAAATGGTCATTCTTTCACTAAAGATTTCAAACATCTTTTTCTTGTAAACTGCTTGGCCGATATTGGCCAAACTTAACTGTAATGGTCTGTGGTTGAAGCCTGTTCATTTTTGTTAAAATGGAGGTCATCACCAAATCCAAGATGGCCGCCGTTGAGAAGTAGGTCAAATTCTTAAAAAATCTTCTTCTCACGAACCGCCGGGCCGATTTCGACGACACTGGGTATGAATGATCGATAGTTAGCGCTGTTTCAGATTTGTTCATATGGTGGCCCCTGAGTCAAAAATGGGTGTCGCCCGAGGGGTCAAATAGGGGTAAATTTTATTTTTAACCGAATATAGTCATATAATATATCAAATCGAAGGTATTGACGAGATGATCACTCTGGAGAATTTTTTGTCTAAATCAGATGATTACGTCATCCAAGATGGCCACTGATAGTTCAAAAGGTCATTCTTTTACTAAAGATTTCAAACGTCTTTTTCTTGTGAACTGCTTGGCCGATATTGGCCAAACTTAACTGTAGTGGTCTGTGGGTGAAGCCTGTTCATTTTTGTTGAAATGGAGGTCATCACCAAATCCAAGATGGCCGCCGTTGAGAAGTAGGTCAAATTGTCAAAAAATATTCTTCTCACAAACCTCCAGGCCGATATCGACGAAACTTGGTAAGAATGATTGATAGTTACCGCTGTTTCAGATTTGTTCATATGGTGGCCCCTGGGTCAAAAATGGGCGTGGCCCGAGGGGTCAAATAGGGATCAAATTTTATTTTTGACCGAATATGGTCATTTTATATATCAAATCGAAGGTATAGCAGTAAATCACATGCACATTCGCAATATATGTTAGATCAGAAGGTACCAACAAATTCTGTGGAACATTTGAAGTTGCAAGTGAAGAGTCTTTGTGAAATCAAGATGACCACTATGGAGTCTTTTAGGTGAGCGATACAGGCCCATTTGGGCCTCTTGTTTTTTATGTCGACTTATTTTTTCCACGTAATTGCGGAAACCGCGATATAGTCGGCATTTTGGCATACGTCCGTCCGTCCGTACGTCCGTGTGTCCGGTTAAAGTTTTTTGGTTAAAGTTTTTCCATCTACTTTATCTACGACATGCAGGCCACGGCCATCTAGTCTACAAAAAGTGGGTATAATTATGTTATCCAAGTGTCTATGCTTGGAACAAACCTGGCCTTCGTGGCTTTGCCTCGTTTCTTGTTCAATTTTTGTCCAAGGTCGTAAGTGCTATATACGGACTATTATCATATAATAAAACAATTATTGACTAGTGAGCCATAGAATATAATCTGATATTCTATGGCTCACTAGTCAATTAATTGTATAATATGTTCGGGCCAGTGAAAATTGCTTTCGGGCCCAGGTTCGAGGTCAAGGCGGCGGGACAATGTGAGACATTTGATTCCGCGGAATTCTTGTTGTTAGTACCACGTGATCATACACCTTGAATATGTAGGGTTATCCAGTTGGTTGCTTAGGATGTAGTTAAAACATCCGATGGAAACAACAATGACAACTCAATCCTAATTTATGCTGTGCAACCTTATACTGGAAACATGATCCGTGTGAACGAAAATAGGTGTATCCTTATTTGATTACCAGAGCTCCAGTTAAGGTGCGTAATTTGACAACTTGGGGTGAAATTTTGTTATTTCTTCATCAAAAATGGCAAGTTGGGAGTGCTTTAGAATCGTCTCATTGAGACGATTCTAAAGCACTCCCAATTTGCCATTTTCGATGGAGAAATGACAAATTTACCTCCAAATTACGCACCTTAACTGGAGCTCTGATTAAGTGTCTGTCATAAGAATAATTACGAAGTCTCTGCTTTCATTCTTTTTGTGGAACTCTGCTTCCTGTGGTTTTGCATTCACATGTATGTGGGTTGTCCTTCAATATGAATTCACCCAGTAACGTTTCTGTATAATTTTTTGTGCTGTTTATTTCTATTTTTACATGCATATAAAGAATTTTTTATCGCCTCAAAGAGTTTTTTATCGCCTCAAAGAGTTTTTTATAGCGTTCGTCCATGTACGTAATTGCGTACGTACGTACATGCGTTAGTAACACCTTTCATTTTTCGATAACCGCTTCACTGATTTTGATAATATTTGGCCACAACTTGAAGTGTGTCTAGGGATGGTGCCTTGTTTTGCATTTGACCCACGTCCAACCATCCACGGTCAAGGTCAATGAGGGCTGAGGCTGCCAGTGAGTGGATTAGCTTCGTTTAACGATGCCTTTTCTTGTTTGTGTTGCATATATGGCAGTTACCAGGGGCCCGTTTCACTAAACTTTGTACGACTAAAATATTTGTAAGTGCAAAATTATGAAAGTCTGTAAATTTCACATTATTTTATTGTAAACAATTATTGGATTTACATTCATTGAGCATATGCAGCCTATGCTCAAAACATGTAAATCCATCAATTGAAATTTCCAGACGATCCTAAATTTGCACTTACGAACATTTTAGTCGTACGAAGTTATGTTAGCTTGTCCTTTATTGGAAGTCACCTTCATAGGACATTTATTATGCAAGAATGGATGGATCACAATTCATTCTTTGTTTACATGTAATGAAATTGTGAAGAGTTCTTCATATTTTGAAGGGCTGGATTTGCAGACAATATATTACATTGTTGAGAATACAATTTGCCTGTTATAACAATGGGTCCTTTAAGAAAAAATCAACATTTTGTTTGCATTGATTTATATTTCGTACAGGTGCTTACCATTTCTTGATGGCTTTTAAATTATGAATTTATAAATACAGTGCCACCTCTACAACAGCCACCCATGGGAAGATGCACAACTGGCTGTTGTAGAGAGGTGGCTGCTGTAGGGAGGTGGCTGTTGTAGGGAGGTTAATGCTGAATTAAATTTTGTCATCCGCTGTTTATTTATTTTCTTCGATAATTATCATCATAAACATGGTTTGGGAACATTTTAGAATCATTTCCAATGGAAATGATTCTAAATTGCTGTCAAAACATGTTTTTATTGAGAAAGAAGGCAAAATCAACAGTAGACGACACTTTTCGTGCTCAGCAGTCTACGGGTTGGATACAGAGGAAATCATCCATTTGGGATATAAAATAGCGGCTGTTATAGAGAGGGTGTTGTTGTAGAGAGGTGGCTGTTCGGGGAGGTTTGACTGTATCGCTCAAATTATTGTGCAATAAAATTTTCATTTGACCCTGACTAATATGGACTGCGTGGAAAGTTTTAAGAATTTCAGAACTACTCGACCCTACGTTGCCCTATATTGTGGAGTAACACATGCTCTATTTGTCTTGTAATTGTACAACAGCAAAGTTCAGTGCAGTGTGGCAGCTGTAGAAAGACTGTCTGCATGTACTTCCAGTAATGTTATTATTATACCCCGGCTTATGAAGTATGCCGAGGCGTATGTAGAGGATATTCCATCGTACATGCTTGAATAGTGTAACGTAAACAATGAGTAAGCGAAGCAAACGTGTATTATATCAAGCTATTGAAACAGGTACGATGGAATATCATATTTATTACATTTCTGAACAATATTTTCGGACAAAAATGCATTTTATAATGTTTCGGGGGCATGCACTGGGTTAATGCATGCAGGTGTTCCCTTCACTGTGTATTATTTGTAATTTGACAATTACTGCCTTTCTCTCACAGTTAATAGCATATAATAGCTCGAAATGTAATAAATAGTTTTCTGCTTTCCGTCTCCTCATTCATATGTCTGTCTGTTCATCTATCCGTCTGTCCGTCCTTAACACAAAAATTTAACATTTCAAACTTTGCATTTACATTTTTGCTTGTCGGTCCAAGTTGTAGCCAGGGGTATCCTTGAGTCCCTGCTTACTTGCTCCAGTTTAACCGTTCTTTAACCCTTACAATGCTGAATTAAATTGTGTCATCTGCTGAATATTTTTTATTTTCTTTTTTTCTCATCAAAAACATGGTTTGGCAGCACTTTAGAATCATTTCCATTGGAAATGATTCTAAAATGCTGCCAAACCATGTTTTTACTGAGAGAAAAGACAGCAGAATTAACAGAATTAACAGCAGACGACTATTTTCGGTTCCCGCATTCTAAGGGTTAATGGTTGTTGATCACCACTTTCATTTTGACATGTGTTTGTGGTCTCGCATTTTCTGGGTTTTTTTTGTGTCCAATTTGCAATATTGCATTCTGTTATGGTTGCATAACAGAATCATCTCGTGATTCTCATGTTTGTATTTGTCATAATAAATAAATCAATGCGGAAAATGCTACACAAACATATTTAGTTTCCAGCCATTTTAATGGTTAATATGGTTCAATGGAGAGATCGTAGCTATTTTCATGGCTGATATACGTCTTTGTTGGTGGTATCCTTTTGCATGCACCGACTCATATGGCAAATTTATTAATAGAGTAAATTAATATTTTTCTGGTGCTTATTGACGTGTAAATCATGAATGAAATGAATGAAAAATGAAATACGACTTCAATATAGCGTTTGTGCTTCATTTGGACATCAAATGGGCATTCATTCATTCACTCATACCCATTCAAACACTTTGTTAGTTTATCCGGGTTTAACTATTGACATACCGTAAATAAAATTGTTTCGAAATGTTATTTGTTAAGCCTATGTCCACCCTAATATTATTATCGTTTGTACCATATGCATTATTAAGCCTTACATCGCTATTTTAAATTTTTGTCGTCTGCTGTTTATTTAATATTTTCCATTTTTATCATCAAAAACATGCTTTGACAGCACTTTAGAATAATTTACAACATGCTTTGACAGCACTTGAGAATCATTTCCATTGGAAATGATTCTCAAGTGCTGTCAAAGCATGTTTTTATTGAGAAATAAGGCAAGATATAAAAGCAACAGCAGACGACAATTGTTGTGTGAAGCGGTGTGAGGGTTAATAGGTTTTGATTGTATTTTATTTTTGAAAGTAAAATAAACCTGCCATGGCTAATATAATTATGTTTATCACATCAAACCCTTATTAGGACGTCCTGTAACCCATTTCATAAATGTGATATGACACACGTGTAATAACACCCTGCAGCTAATTTGATTGGCCGGCTGCATCACCATAATTACGTATTCGTATTATGCGCTAACGTTATGCCAAACTAACAAAATGAAGAGGTTCTAAATGACATCCCTAAAGGCGTGACAAAGCAATATTGTTTTGACATTGACATCATCATGTTTCAAACGTGACTAGAAGCGTCAGTGACTAAGTAAATTACTGCGATTGTTAGATGGGCTCCCGTATATAGTAATATGGCATGTTTACAAACAGTGGTAACCGATAATAGGACATATTTATAACAGTTTTGTTGCTGGTATTAAAACTATTTTTGGCCAATCTGAAGCTTCTTGATTTCAAGCATAAGAACCGAGTTTATTCTCAACATGGTTCTCAATATTCAAGCTGTTTGTTTGGCTGAGACCGTGCAACCTCGGCAATTTCTTGAAATCAAGAAGTTTGATAGGCCAAGACTGAGCACTTCTTGATTTCAAGTGCAAGAATCAAGTAAATTCTCAAAATCAAGCAGTTTGATTGGCCAAGACTGTCTTGGGCAATCAAACTGCTTGATTTCATACACGAGAACCAAGAACATTCTCACACAGCGTTGCAATCAATGAGCCAGATGATACCGGTACATGATACCATCGTATGTTACAGGATCCTGGGTCAGCAGGTGATATCGCCCCAGGACACGGGCTACGAGTTGATCGAGCGCGATGCGTCGCGGCCGTCCACGTCGGGCAGTATGGGCCTTATGGATATCACCGAGAATGATCTCTCCGGCTCGCAGGATTCTCAGGGGTACGTACATTCCAAGTTTTTCAGTGGTAGTGGGTGGTTGGTCGGGAGCACGCGACGGGTAACTGAACGATCGGGTTTCATACCAAGTTTCTCATGGGTATGTACATACCAAGTTTGACTGGTCAATCCTGAGCCGTGCTCAGTGTCAGCCAATAAAACTTGGAGAACATGCTCAGAAAGTATTCCTTGAATATCTGCCACAGAATATAATCAAGTTGTTTACAGTTAACACACCTCAGCGACTGAATGACAAACAACGTAGACCCTACGACCAGCATAGCCACAGATCAGCCTGCGCATCCGCGCAGTCTGACCTGTGGCTGCGCTGGTCGCAGATGTCATAAAGGATCTTTTCCCAGCCAGAGACCTATTTTCGGATCAAACTTTGCTTAATAATGTTCCATTTGGACGGTATCGGGGCTGGTTCTAGAATCTTACATGTCTTACTGATAATTGGACAATTACATGTTCAGCTTGTGGCATGTATTTTCACACTCCATCTGCCATTACTGCAATTATTCTCTACAATTTCGTGTCTAATGTACAGAACGAAAAATGCATTATCACCTGTTATGTAAACATCATAATGATATGAAAATCAATATAGCAATGGTGAGAGGCGTGGAAATTGATCTGACTTGCCTTATGGGACATGGCACTTGTATTTTGATATGCCCATTTGTAAAAACAGGACAGCGTATGTATTATGCTGTAAAAGCATGCGACGAGCGGGCACCGCTTGTTTCATGGTAACTCCAGTCCTACTTCACGGATCATAGTCAAACTTGGTATACATGTTTATCATGGCAAGAGGAAGTACGGTATTGATTTTCTCTCTTTGTATCCTCGAAATAACTGAAGGTTCAACTTGACTGATCTTAACAAAATATGCTATGCATGTTTATCATGGCCAGAGGAAGAACACTAATGCTATTCAAATTTGTCCAGTTAGTTTTCTCCCCTTGTTTACTACCATTCCTCAATGGTCGTATAATTTTTCTTTCTTCAGAGCTCCAGATAAGTTTTGTATCTAAAGAGTATTATACCCCCAGATTTCAAATTCAATTTGTATTTTACTTTTAGAAATGTATTATTGATTTTATTTCTTATTAAATAGGGAACAAATGATAAAAAATAAAAAATAATAAAAAGAAATTCACTTATTTGAGCTGCAAAAAGCAAACACAGTCACCCATCTGTGTATGACCTCACTGTTGAACTGATGCTAAACCCCATTCAATCAGTCACTGTTAATTAACCATTTCAACACTAGACCTCATTCCTAATATTTGCAAACAGTGTAGATCATAACGAGCCGTCTCATCACGATCTTCACCATTTGTAGATATTTTTTTTAATTTTTACAAAATGACCCCCTTCTGCATAATAATAGAACAGTCTCAAACTCAACATGAATAGTCCATGTCAGTTACTTAGGGGTGAAAGGGTTAAATTGCTTGATTTTTAGTAAAAATCTCCAGAATCCCATTCTATCACATTCCCATATTTACACCTTGACAACTAGCACAAACTTAAAGTAGAGTGGCGGTCAATACAAGACAATTATGTGCCGGTTGTTCCTGTCAAGTTTAGTCCCTTCAGCCTGACAGCTGAGGAGCATTACGGCCTATAAGAGGATCATATGTTTGTCTACATGGTCGTTTTGTATCTGTCTCATGTTACACCACTATAAATAGAACCATCCATTTTTTTTCCTTATCACCTCAGCTCCGACCCGTGACATGGCCATAGAAAAATCAAAAAAATCCCATTACCCCACCCATCTGTTGTTGTACTCTACGTTGCGTATAGTACGACAACAGGTGGATGGGGGTTATACGATTTGTTTCTGTGGGCATTTTTTTATGTCCCAGGTCCGCATTTTACACAGTAAGGCGGTTCAAATTAGTGGTAACAACATATATTATCATTGAGAAAATAGAAAAAAGATGTTGGTAAATTTTGATACAGGTCTATGAATCGGTATCCCGCATGAAATTGTATATATAGAGTTTATTCAACTACCATTTTGAAATACCGGATTTATTTCCCGAGACATCTGTAAATCTGCTCTGCACTCGTTTCTTTGTCGGATTTACAGATGTCAAGGGAAATAAACCCGGTATTACAAAATGGTAGTGGAATAAATTGTGTATTACATGCTCTTGAAAATGTGAAATTTGCTCATAGACCAACTTATAACCAGCTTATAACATTGTCAATTTTGATGTTAGTGTATCAATTGTTTCTTCGCCGGAAATGACGTCAAAACGTTAAGTCAATTATGTCTCGTGAACGTCTAGGAGGAAATATTTCCTAAATCTCTCCAGAATCACGTTAAATCACTGGGTAGCATGTAATATTGTCCTTTTACATGTTCATATAAATTTCATACCTTTGGCTTCAGAATACCTGGGAATATCTGTGGAAATGAAATTGAACACCTGTATTGCCATTTCTGCAGGTCAATGGCTTTCTCTGCACTGTTTATTGTGTGTTCTGTTGCCATGGAAACTAATGCCTGTCGTTGAGATATTGCTGTAAATTTGCTAATGTGTCATTAAAATAATAAATATTATGTGTCTGAAAACTTGCCAGTCACTGACATTAGCTCTCAGCATGACAGTTCTGGTGTTCAGTATTATAACCATTGTTGTCGAGCTCCGTGGTTGATAAAAAATACATAGATCAGACACAATATAAGGTTACAGTATATTCTGTTCATTTAATTCATTCCATTCGCAATACACCTTTACAGGTATGACATTTGTTAAATACTATATTTTTAGCCAGGTTTTTTGAAAAAAAATCCAGGCTATTGGATTGGCGAAAGCCGGGCGGGCGGGCAGGCGGGCGATCAGGCGATCGGCGTCCACAATCAATATTAAGTTTTCGTGTTTGAGTCCATTTCTTTGTTACTGTACCACCTAGGACCACCAAACTTTCACAGCTTCATAATCAAGGGGTGCCCACCACATATCACTATCCAAATAGTTACTCTTTTTTTAACTTCACCCATTTTTTCCGCGCAATCGACTTAGCCATTTTCAATGTTAAGTTTTCGCGTTTTCAATGTTAAGTTTTCGTGTTTAAGTCCATTTCTTTGGTACTGTACCACCTAGGACCACCAAACTTTCACAGCTTCATAATCAAGGGGTGCCCACCACATATCACTATCCAACATGTTACTTTTTTGTTAACTTGACCCATTTTTTCCGCGCTATCGACTTAGCCATTTTCAATGTTAAGTTTTGGCGTTTTCAATGTTAAGTTTTCGTGTTTAAGTCTATTTCTTTGGTACTGTACCACCTAGGACCACCAATTTTCACAGCTTCATAATCAAGGGGTGCCCACCACATATCACTATCCAACATGTTACTTTTTTTTTAACTTGACCCATTTTTTCCGCGCTATCGACTTAGCCATTTTCAATGTTAACTTTTCGCGTTTACAATGTTAAGTTTTCGTAATCCTTTCTTTGGTACTGTACCACCTAGGGGTACTGTACCACCAGGACCACCCTTTCACAGCTTCATAACCAAGGGGTGCCTACCACATACAACTATCCAACATGTGACCATTTTTTTACCTTCACCTATTATTTCTACGTAATTGACTCAGCCATTTTGAACGTTAACTTTTTAACGTACGTCTGGTTAAATTTTTTGGTTAAAACTTTTTTGTTACACTATATCTCTGCAACTGCTTCGCCCATTACCTTGAAACTTCACATGGGTGTTTATCATCGTCCATATTTTCACTCTAACCCCCAACCGTGCGGCCCCTGTGCGCAATGTCAAGGTCAAATTACTTTGAATTTATTTGTTAAAGTTTTTTCGTGTACTATATCTCTGCAACTGCTTCACCCATTACCTTGATACTTCACATGGGTGTTTATCATCATTGTCGCACCCGCTTGCGGAAGAAAGCGCGATATCGTCGGCATTTTGGCATACTCCGTCCGTCCGTCCGTCCGTACGTCCGTTGTGTCGGTTAGTTTTTTCGTTAAAGTTTTTTTCGTTAAAGTCTTACTATATCTATTTTTTTAGTGTCCATGCCTCGCCCCAAGGCGCGACATGCAGGCCACGGCCATCTAGTCTACAAAAAGTGGGTATAATTATGTTATCCAAGTGTCCATGCTTGGAAAAAACCTGGCCTTCGTGGCTTTGCCTCGTTTCTTGTTTATTTCTCAATGAAAGTATATGTTGTGACCACTCATTTGAACCGTCTTGACGAGACGGTTCAAATGGTGGTCACGACATATACTTCTGTGTGCATGGAAGGAAAATATTTAGGATTTTCTGCAAACATAGTGGCGCATCCTCAGCATGTAAAAGGTTAAGGAATTCTATACTCATGTGCATGCCATGTAGCCTATTTTACCATGCAACATTGCAAAGTATTCTTATCTAAGTATACTTTGAGGGAGAAATTTGCAATTTAAGTATAAATTTATTAATTATACCCCACCCCCGCAACGAAGTTGTGGGGGGGTATACGGGACTGGAGTCAGCTTGTCCGTCCGTCCGTCCGTCCGTCCGTCCGTCTTTCTGTGCGTCCGAGTTGACGAGGGTATGCTTGTGCTGCAATTTCTGAGAAAAAAGTATGCTTGTGCTGCAAATTGATTTTGTGTGACTGTCACACAAGAAAATGTGTCTAAATCATCTAAAAAGTAGCCTGTGTGACTGTTTCAATGTGTCCCAAAAATCGCAGCAGAAGTGTCCCAAAAATCGCAGCAGAAGTAAGTTGGACACTCTCGGTCATTTGGATGCTATTAGGGTCCATGGACATGATGGAGTTTGGACGATACCGCAAATCTTCAACATTGTCTGGTTTACGAATCTGTAGCTCCGAGGATATGAGACGCTTGGATGTATGGTGCCGTGCGTACACTTTTTGAATTGACACAGAAGTAAAATTTGTTGCCACACAAGCAGCATTGTCACACAACTACCCCGCAGTGTGTCTTTCCGTGTTTCCGTCCGTCACAAAACTTAACAATTGTAAATTTCCTTTTAACTTCTCTTTCCCTTTGTGGTAAATCTTTACATATTTTACCGCCCGCCCCTTCTCTGACACTCATACATCATTCTGCAACAAACCTATGACCCCCATTTATGCCAGGGGTCAAGGTCACGGACTTAGAAACTTAGAAAAAAACGAAAACTTAACAATTATAAATTTCCTTTTAACTTCTCTTTCCCTTTTGCGGAAATCTTTCATATTTTACCTGCCCCTTCTCTGACACTCATACATCATTCTGCAACAAACCTACGACCCCCATTTATGCCAGGGCTCAAGGTCACGGACTTATAAACTTAGAAAAAAACTAAAACTTAACAAATGTAAATTTCCTTATAACTTCTCTTTCCCTTTGCAGAATGCAGTGATATTTTACCCGGCCCTTCTCTGACACTCATACATCATTCTGCAACAAACGTACGACCCCCATTTATGCCAGGGGTCAAGGTCACGGACTTAGAATGTCTAGTTTGCTTTTTTCAACTGGAACCACCATCGCACTCTCCATATGTGCTGACATAGTCTTTTATCTAAAAAAGATAGTATGCGAGATGGAATTCATTCTAGGTCAGGGCTGACGCGGGGGGGTATTCCGTAAGCCCCTGCTTACTGACAAATCTAGTTTTTATTATACTGAATTTATTACATTATCACAGCCATTTTGGCTGTGATAATGTAATAAATTCAGTATAATAATTCTGCATACTTTTAAGCATCAGATATATGCAGTGATTAGTTCTATATGAAATAATGTATTTTGGGAAAAATAAATGATTACTCCCTCAAGGTATACTTTGAAATTTTGATGAAATCGGCTACTGGTCATCAGCACACTGTCTTTCAGGGCTGAGCATTTTTATGCACCTGATCTCGGTCGAACAGGGAAGCAAATAGTGAATAGTGGTTGGACCGTGTTTCCATGTGTGTGTCTGTGCTTTCCAGTCTGAATATGACGTTGTTGAACAGACGTAAAACCCTGATCTATCCATTAGTCATCAGTTATGACTGTCACTAACTAACCGCGCAGTCCGATCAGTCTGCACTGTTTGCCATTCAGTCCGTAAAAGAGAAACACCACCTGATTCTAACAAATAAAAATACATTTACGGTTGCCATAAATGCCATACGGTATGCCCCATTCTTTAAATCACAGCCACTATATGAGACACGCCATGTGATTCTGTACCGGTACCTTTGGATATCTGTGCAATTTCATGAAATACGTTTACAAAATTTACAATATTTTCCGTAAATGGCATCAAAAGTTGAAAACATTTCAGAGTCCATGTGGAATATTTACTTTATTTATGATAAATATATTTAATGAAATTACGCAGATGTCCGAAGGTACAAAATCACATGGCGTGTCCCATATATCCATTTAAGGTTGCCATAAATGCCATAAGCCCCATTCTTTCAATCACAGCCACTATTTATAGTTGCCGATGTTGTTTGGTGCGAGTCCCCTGATTGCAAGACTGGCCTATGTTCCCCAGACATCAGCTGAATCATTTCCTGTGTCATACCATACAAATACATCATTAGACTGGTTCATATTCCCGATTGGAATTGCAGAAATGAGGCTTGCGGAATTTCTGACCAGCATGACATCTGATCTACTTTGATTAGTCTTAAAATTATCTACTACATGTATACTGTTTGTTTGGAGAATGACAGATGATTATTTACAGACAGAGTGGCAAACAGTGCACACACTGATCACTGTGCGGACATGTAGGATGATCTGAATATAATTGGATCCTCTCTACACCAAGTACACATCTGTGATCTTTTATTTGATGAGTTTCTTGGTCATTTATCTCGGGGTGATACTGTCTGTTCATGATTGCATAGTACACAAGTATGGCTCAGAATGATGAAATGTCTGATTTACAGTGAAACCTCTAAACCGGACACCCTGGGTGTCCGGTTTAGAGAGGTTTCACTGTACTTGGTTTTATTTATGTTGTGACTACATTTAAAACCTTCTTAACCCTTAGACCGCTACACACAACAATTGTCGTCTGCTGTTGCTTGTACATCTTGCTTTATTTCTCAATAAAAACATGGTTTGACAGCACTTCAGAATCATTTCCAATGGAAATGATTCTGAATTGCTTTCAAAGCATGTTGTAAATTATTCTAAAGTGCTGTCAAAGCATGTTTTTGATGATAAAAATGGAAAATAGAAAATAAACAGCAGACGACAAAAAATTAAGATAGCGTTGTAAGGGTTAACATTGGTGAATCATTCCTTAATGGCATCTAACCATATTTCCAATCTTATCAAACTGATTGAGTGTGCTAGGTAGTTAGTCAGCATTTACATTCTAATAAACCGCATTTTGTCACGTCTCATAATGGAACTGGCTGCAGAATTGATGCTTTTGCGATCAGTGTAGACCCAGATCAACCTGTGTGTCCGCAACAGGCTGATCAGGGTCTACACTGTTTGCCGTTACTTGTCAGTGAAACACCCATCATTCCAACAAACAGGTCAGATTCTTCCGAGGCTTCACTAGCATGCTAGCAGATCAGGAGCTGGACTACCACAAGTGTCATACGCCCCATTTTCCCACGCCCCATTTTCCCACTCACAAGCTATCTACAATTGCTGGCAGAGTGTCGCAGTGTGGCGGCAAATCACAATAATTCCAATCACGATGATGGGCTTGTCAATGATAACGACTGTAATAACCAATCAATAGCAATCACACAAACTAGGTTATCTGTTTCTCAACTGAAAACGGAAGGCTTTTATCGTGGGCGATTACATCTTGTCTAAGGAAAAGAATGCAGATTTTGAAATTTTACAACGGTTTTATTGTTGTCCTAAACCTCACTCACATTATTCTATTAACTTTCATATATTTAATCTGATTGCCTACCACATCTAACATACTATTTTACTATTATTTTAATTCTTCATTTACATTGCTTGGCCCTAAATGATACTCTTTTGTGTTGATGGGCCATTAAGCACCATTCCATTCATATATTTAAGGTAATACTTGCATATCAACATGATCATATTTCTGACATTTGCTACAAGTGAAATAGAAATGATGACCAAGTATTCTGCTGGCGATCGCCACTTTCGCATGCAATTAGCGATAAAAATAAACAATTGGCGATAAAAAAAATCCATTTTTTTTTTTGTTTTTTTTTTATTTTTATTTTTTTTTTCGAAAATTGTAATTTTTTATTGCCAATTTTTTATTTTTATCCTATTGATTATTCCTTTTTTTTTTTTTGAAGTGATGATTTTTTTATTTTCCCCAGCGGAATCCCTGGATGACCGTATACATTTAAAATAATATTTGATGTTTCCTAATACATATACATGTATGTCAGAGCAAATATCAGAACAAATGTGCATATACCGGTATTACGTTCTTAACCCTTAGACCGCTACACACAACAATTGTCGTCTGCTGTTGCTTTTATATCTTTTATATTCTGGGATAATACACAGAAAACATTCACAAGCCATCAAATATGTGTTTCCTGTAGCTTTGAGGGAGAAATTTTCAATTTTATGATAAATTTATTAATTTTTATTATACTGAATTTATTACATTATCACAGCCAATTTGGCTGTGATAATGTAATAAATTCAGTATAATAATTCTGCATACTTTTAATCATGAAATATATGCATTTGTTAGTTCTATATGAAATAATGCATTTCGGAAAAATAAATGATTACTCCCTCAAAGTATACTTTGCTAGTAAAGTATACTTTGCAATGTTGATGAAATAGGCTACAGATGATGAAAATCAGATAGTTGTATTGGTTTAAGCGCCTCGACCAATCAACTACCTGATTGTGAGCACAATCTTTTTTGATCATACTCGGAAAACAATCACCAGCCGTCAAGTATATTTTTCCAGGTTATCAGTGTCTGGGCAGCGACTGCGTGTGATCATCCCGCCAATCGAGGCACGATCGCGGAACTCAGGGACGCCGTCGTCAACTTCGGAGATCTTGTCGGAGTTCTCCCACCTCGAGGAGGAGGTGTTTGACTCGGAGGGCGAGTATGAGGAGATCATCGCCGTCGACTACAAAGATATGTAAGAGCTCCTTCCGTTCTCGCAGAAACGAACCTCGTACTCTTTCTATTTATGGAATGGACCATGCATTAACCCTTTCCTATTAAGTAACTGGAATGGAGTTTTATATGTTATAATGTCCGGACCAATACAATCGTCACAAAATTATTTTCAGACTAGTCCATTTATGAAAAGGGAGTGTTTTTGTTCTCAAAATATGAAAATTATTTGCAAAAAGCTCGTCATGAGCCAGCTCGTATGGATCTACACTATTTGCCAATACCACTATACAGGCCTGTGGTGTTGAAAGGGTTAATGGATATGGCATTGGCCTTTAATACCGGAGGTTGTGAGTTCAGTTCTCACCCTAGGTATGAAAAATATTTGCATGGTATTACTATCCTGCTGGTCTCTTGGACTTTAAACTGTGATCCCACATCTATATGACCTTAGCTGTTGCTGGGACGTTAAACCCAGAGCTCCAGTAAAGATGCGTAACTTGATCAACTTTGGGGAGATTTTCGTTATTTCTTCGCCAAAATTGGCAAGTTGGGATTGCTTTAGAATCGTCTCGTTGAGACGATTCTAAAGCAATCCCAACTTGCCATTTTTCGTGAAGAAATAAGAAAAATTCCCGGAAAATTTGGTCCTATTACGCACCTTAACTGCTCTGAAACCCATTCTTGTTCACTTTTCCTCCTATTGAATCCATGTATCAACTATGAGAGTTGTCACAGAAGATGTAGGCTTTTGTGTTGTTGAATGTTTTGCAATGAAACGTTCGTATTGAATTCATCAGTCATTGGTGAACAGTATGTTAAGTACTCTTTTAGTGTAGATGTATAAATAACATATTTTCTTTTACGTAATTGTAACCAATATCATTGGTAACAAATTTGCGTACTTTTCATGCTGTATATATTGACATATGAGACACGCCTTATGTTTTGTACCTAAGAACATGTGCGATATTTCATGTAAAAAAATTACAATAATTTCACGCATCAACACATGTCATCATGTGTTATGAAAATGTTGTCATATTTTGAAGTCATTTACAGAAAATACCACAGTTTCTGTAACTATATTTCCTGAAAAATCGCAGTACAAAATCACATGGCGTGTACGTCTCATGTAATACGGAGAATGACCTCACAAGCATTTTGATATGTTAATTTTCCAACCAAGCCAATCGTCACAAAATAATTTTCAAACTAATCCATTTATAAGGGTGTTTTATTCTTCTAAAACACATTAAAATTACTTAATACAAAAGTGCAGATCCTGATCTGGATCTACAGTTTGCAAACACTGCTATAGAGGGCTGTAATGTTGAAAGCCTTTAACCTTTTCATGCTGAAGATACGCCATGAAAATCCTAAATATTTTCCTTCTATGCGCTCAGAAGGATATGTCGCGACCACATAATTCATACCCGTAATGGTGTATTCTGCATGTGCTGGGTTACATGGCTGAATGCTCGTCTGATTGCAGACTTGAGGATAGCCAAGCGGACAAGAAACAGATGACTCCCTGGAGGAGGCTGCGAGGTTATCCCCCCATCACGCCAAATGCTTGTCTCAAGGATAGCGTGGCCAGTTCAGCATTTGATTGCATGTGGCAGGAGGTATTTATCCACTCATCTGTTTCAAGCTCCCATCTCAAGGTGCATGATCACGTGGTTAAAACAACAACATTGAAACTTCCAGAAGCCCTCTGATTCAAAGTACTTATTTTTTTATGTTGTCCTTATTATGTAATGGATTTTGATGAAATATGGCGCATCAAACGCGTCTTGTTAAGCTGCATTTGGTGGTCTTGGTACTTTGGCTCAAACTTCTGTCGTTTTTGCGAAGAATCGATTTCCGTGTCTACTGACACGGAAATCGATTCTTCGCAAAAACGACATCAGTATGTGCCTAACTGCCGGGACCACCAAATGCAGCTCATGAAGACGTGTTTGCTGCGCCATATTTCATCAAAATCCGTTGCCTGTTAAGGAAAATATCAAATAAAACTTACTTTGGAGTGGGCGCGCTTTCAACACTTTCAGCCATTGTTGTTGTTGTTGTTATTGTTGTTGTTGTTTAATTGCATGTGGCAGGCGTTGAAACCCTCAACTGTTTGAAGTTCCCGTCTGTATAAGAGAAATATGGCCAGTTCAGCGTTTTGCATGTGGCAGGAGGTATTATATATACACTAAACTGAAATATATATGCCCTCAACTGTTTCATACTCCCACCCATATAGGTGAAATATGGCAAGTTAAACATTTGATTGCATGTAGCAGGAAGTATATATACCCTCATTTGTTTCAATACCCCATCCATACAGGTGAAATAAGAGTTCAATTCCATTGACCCAACCTAAAATGGCCTTGGGCCCGTTTCACTAAACTTTGTACGACTAAAATGTTTGTAAGTGCAAATTTTTGATTGTCTGGAAATTTCAATTAATGGATTTACATTTATTGAGCATAGGCTGCATATGCAGCCTATGCTCAATAAATGTAAATCCAGTAATTGTTTACGAGAAAACACTGTTAATGTGAAATTTACAGACTATCATACTTTTGCACTTATGAATATTTTAGTCGTACGAAGTTTAGTGAAAGAACCCCCTTTACTGTTGGACGGGTGGTTAAATGTCATTAATGATTAAACACAAACAATTGCTTCAACACTACAGTTTGAGCATGTACATGTACCAAGTTTAAACTTGAGAGTGTCAAACAATTTGTTCGCCCAAATTTGCATCTCAGTGTTAATAAATCACTCTGGCTGGTTTTGAGAATGAGATTCTTCAAGTACATGGTCACAGAGATATTTCAAACTTATCAATTCGTTTCCACAATATAAAAAATTGTTCCCTCGAATGGACAATTCATCCCCACGAAATGACAATTCGTTCTCTCAATTTAACAATTTGTTTCCACAATATAACAAATTGTTCCCTCACGAATGGACAATTCATTCCCCGACGAAATGACAATTTCGTTCCTCCCTCAATTTAAAACAATTTGTTTCCCACAATATAACAAATTGTTCCCCGAATGGGACAATCATAACCCCACGAAATTGACAATTCGTTCTCTCAATTTAACAATTTGTTTCCACAATATAACAATTCGTTCCCTCGAATGGACAATTTATCCCCACGAAATGACAATTCGTTCTCTCAATTTAACAATTTGTTTCCACAATATAACAATTCGTTCCCTTGAATGGACAATTTGTCCCCACGAAATTACGAACGAATTGTTATATTGTGGGTACGAATTGTTAAATTGAGGGAACAAATTGTTATTTTGTGGGAACAAATTGTTATTTTGTGGGAACGAATTAATAAAAAAAATAATTCTTTGTCCCCTGCGCGGCTCCGTATCAAACAGCTGTAAGTAATAGAATTTCACAGCCAGGGCCCGGTTGCTCAAAGCTTCTGTTAGCTTAACAGACTGTTAAATCCTTAGCATTGCTAAGGATTTAACAGTCTGTTTAGCTAACAGAGGTTTTGAGCAACCGGGCCCAGACAGACGTGATGTCATTATATTGTCAACAACTCCATCATGTGCTACTTGTCTAGTCGTTGTTTACTTGCATTTCAACCTTTCTCTGGCAAGTTCAAGTGTAATAAATTGATTGTCGCGTGTACCAATATGGTATGCAATAACTGAGTGATTTATCTGATCATGCCATAATAGTATAATAAATAACATTTACCCCAATATCAATAATATTTGTGCTTGTATCAGTTCATTTCCAAGATACCGGATATCGCAAGATTTTTAAAGGTACATGCCCACTCAGTTGGCACAAAATGTTCTTTATATCAGAGACATCATCTGAGACATTGTCTGGCAAAATAAACATTCATTCACCATTACCCCACGTATGATTGGCATTATTATTCATTTTATATCAGATATAAATTTCCACACTGATATCAGGGGCGATAGTCGTGTTTCCTTAAAATGTTAACGGACATTACTATTTATTCTCTGTATTTATATTTTGATGTGCAATGATCATATTTTATAATCTGTAGAAACTAATAAATGTAAATGCTTTGATTTAACGACGGCACTGTCTTGCCCAAGGAGTGGTGTGGTATGGACCTGGCACCAGGTCAGGTTATTCTAATTTCAGGGCTGAATATATTTGTTCTCGATGTAAATATTCCGTTCTGATTTTGGGATTTTCCCTCCAATGCAGCAGGTTAAAATGGGATCGAACCCGTTTGCCCGGCCTTACATGACCTTAGCTGTTGATAGACCGTTAAACACTAATAAACAAACAAACAAACACTAGATCTGAACACAACTACCACCGATTTCCCGAAATTGGCTGCTTTTTATATCAAGTTGACCTGTTTTAGTTTGGCACTTACAAACTGCTTAGTTGTACGAAGTTTAACCCTTTCAACACCACAGGCCTGTATAGTGGTATTGGCAAACAGTGTAGATCCAGATGAGCCGGCTCGTAACAAGCATCTCATCAGGATCTACACTTTTTGCAAGTAATTTGCAAGTAATTTTACTATTTTTGAGAAGAAAATCACCCCGTTTTCATAAATGAACTAGTCTGAAAATCATTTTGTGACAATTGAATTGGTTGCAAAATTAACATATCAAAATCCATTTAAGTTTTTTAGGGGTGAAAGGGTTAATGAAACTTGCTCCTGTAGCCTATTTCACCAACATTGCAAAGTATACTTTTCTAGCAAAGTATACTTTGAGGGAGTAATCATTTATTTTCCCACAATGCATTATTTCATATAGAACTAACAACTGCATATATTTGATGATTAAAAGTATGCAGAATTATTATACTGAATTTATTACATTATCACAGCCAAAATGGCTGTGATAATGTAATAAATTCAGTATAATAAAAATTAATAAATTTATCTTTAAATTGAAAATTTCTCACTCAAAGTATACTTTGCTAGATAAGTATACTTTGTAATTTTGATGAAATCGGCTACTGGTGTCTCATGTTAATGCTAAAATTTCAAGCACATTCCCCCATTCAGCTATTCTGAACCTGTGCTATATTCTGTTTTCAGATTATATCCTGGATAAGACCTGTGTTACAGAAATACTCGCTCGATGTGCTAGATGAAAACAAGCTTTTAAACCCATTACAGACCCTATCTCAAACATCAAAACATGAATCGGCGCCCGGCCCACCATCTCGGGAAAACTCCACATTAAAGGTTGGTGAACATCATGTGACACTGAGGAAACTTGTTTCTGTGATGTTGTGCTGTAAGATGAATAGTGAGATAGTTTTCTGTGCCATGTATATGGGCCACTTGGTGAGACCTGGGGAAGATTTCATTAAAGTTTGTAGGACTAAGATGTTCTTAAGTGCAAATTTAGGATCGTCTGGAAATTGCAATTGATGGATTTACATTTAATGAGCATAGGCTGCATATGCAGCCGATGCTTGATGAATGTAAATCCAATAATTGTTTATAAGAAACGTTGCTAATGTGAAATTTACAGACAATCATAATTTTGCACTTACTAACATTTTAGTCGTACGAAGTTTAGTGAAATGCGCCCCAGGGTCTTAATTATATTTTCAATGATAGAAGAGCATGATCCTCAAACCCAGGCGCATAGTACAATTAGACACTAATTGTTTTGCTGATGGTAATGTGCCTAGTCCTAGTTTAAAGGCTGAATGGCTAACAGGGTAGCCCCTGGTTAGACTGTGCGGATGCACAGGCTGAACAGGGGCTACGCTGGTCGCAAACGTTGATCAATTTGTTAACAATTAAACTCATTGTGAGTTCCTCCATTACAAATTCCTTATCTGGAGCCCTGTACATAAGATATGTACATGTTTCTAAATCATATTCAACATGTTCAGTAAATATTTGATCTTATACACATTTGCCTCCTCTAATTTGCCATCAGACACAGTCGTAGCATTGATGCTTGTAAATTATTTTCTAAGGGAGATAAGTGTGAATTGTACGATGATACTATGACCAATATAGGAATGAATGGCCTTTTTGTGGAATTTATCGGGGTATAAACTTGGAAAAGTCGCGGGAATACTGGACGAAAATTGTAATTTTTTTAAGGCCTCGTCCAGTATTCCCGCGACTTTTCCAAGTTTATATCCCCGATAAATTCCACAAAAAGGCCATTCATTCCTTATAATTCCAGCATTTGAAATAAATTAAATGTGTTTATTTTCCGTTTTCTTAAGAATTATTTTAACTGCGCCTCACGGTTACGGAAAGTAGTTCGGCGTGGGACTTTACTCGGATATAAATTTTGGACAGAGACTTGCTACGGACCAATCAAATGTTAGGGAATTGTGTAAATAATTTTGTGCTGGAATTATTCGTTGATACAAATATACATAGCGGTTGTAAATTTCAATACAGGTTTACAGCTGAATGCACTTGCATGATCCTTTTGCATATTTATTTACTCTTTAGGTTCTGTTCTATGCATGGGGCCATATGTAACACCACATTTTCAGGAATAATAGAAGTTATTCAACCATAATTCTGTATATAAGTTTGCAAAGTAATCTCCCTTGTAATAACGTTTCATAGTTGATGTTTCATGTTCACTTACATTATAAGTGTTGTACCATACAGCAATATGTTGTTTAGCCCTTTCAACACCACAGGCCTGTATAGTGGTATTGGCAAAAAGTGTAGATCTAGATGAGACGCTTTTTGCAAGTTATTTTCATATTTTTGAGAACAAAAACACACCCTTTTTATATGCCAATTTGAAAAATTATGTATTCACCTTGTACGGACGAGCGGGCTGGTGACGGGCAGGCAGATCTTGTCCACGCAATAACTCCAGTTCTACTGGACTGATCGTAACCAAATTCAGTTTTCATGTTTATCACGTCAAGATGAAGAACCATATTGGTTATCTCCCCTTGTTGACTGGTCTTGCCTCGAGGGGCTTATATTGTGACCTTCGGCACTCTTGTTCATAGATGGACTAGTCTGAAAATCATTTTGCGACGATTGGATTGGTCGGAAAATTAACATATCGAAATCCATTCCAGTTACTTAGGGTGGAAAGGGTTAATGTGCTTATGTTCCGTACTCTGGTTATAGAAATGTGACAGTCAGGGATTCCACTGGTGATCGCCACTTTCGCAATTGGCGATAAAAATAAACAATTGGCGATAAAAAATTACAATTTTCGGGAAAAAAAAAATTGATTTATTTTCAAAAATTGTAATTTTTTATCGCCAATTTTTTGAAGTGGCGATTTTTTTATTTTCCCCAGCGGAATCCCTGGACAGTAAATACATTTTAACTTTCTACTTGCAGTTTGGTCCGAGGGCATACACTATAATACCTGTAGGTCCGATAGAGAATCGACCGGCGGATTCAACCAAACTTGACGGAGTGCTCCAAATCTCACAGAAGTTAGTCATGCAGCGGGAAACCTCGAAACTCGGGTAAGCATTCACATAATACACTCATACACCAATTTAATTGTGATATGAAGTAGTGGCTGTTACATGAGTGTGTTGCATTTGTTGTTGAGTTGTCAGTTACTATTGCCTAAGCACAGAATCATAAACAGAAGATGTATGTGTAAATGAATTCATTTTATGTAGTTATCTACATATTTATCAGGTAACCTGCCCTGTATTGACCGAATACGTACCGACTGATAACATACTGTTGTATCAGGCATTGACCTGATACAAACATCCCGGTTACAACAAAGTGAAAACGGACGTTCCATTGGTCAGATGACGTCAAGTGACGTTACCGAATGACGTCCGTGTAATGACACAATGTAAACCATGTCCGCATACTGTCCATAGATAACGACGTCATATGTGGTTATGTTTTAGCATAACATTTTACCTGATAAATAGAGTACCAGGCTAGTGTCTTTTGATATCAAGTTTATCAGCCTCGGCTCGGAAACGGTAGGAATAATCCTCGGCAAGCCTCGGAATTCCTACGCGTTTCCTAGCCTTGCCTGATAAACTTGATATCAAAAGACAAGAGTCTGGTATTGTCTATTTATTACACTAACATATCATGCTTTCTTAATACATAGAGGATCTCAAACAAGTTTGTTTCCATTTGATATGAAATTTATGAAACAAGGTGAATAAAATTGCTTACAAGTTTCATAAGTCTCATATCAAATGGAAATGAGTATGGAATACTGTTTCTCACATGACTTCACCCTCCAAGGAGCAGAGAACATGAATATATCCAGTATGTTTCAATGGGCAGATGTATTATGTTTTTTGTTTGTTTGTTGTTGTTGTTGTTGTTTTTTTTTAAGTTAAAACTTTTCACAGAGAAAAACTAGTTTTAATCCCAGTAATAAAACTATTATAGAAATGCCATATTATGGGCTTCTGTTCTTTGTAGATTCTTTCCATTGTCAAATGGCAACACTACTACAACACGCCATAGTAAGGTTTTCGTGCGATAACTTTGGCTGTGACTGGAGAAATGGGGGTTTTGCCATCAGTGTAGATCCAGATCAGCCTGTGCATCTGCACAGTCTGATCAGGATCTACAATGCTCGTCATTATATCAGTGAAACACCCATCATACATGGCAGTGCTATTTGATCAGAAGTTGTACTTTGTCGCAAATCCCACAAGACCATACCATATCTTTTCTATTTTAAGCGTCCACCCAGTTGACTAAAACCTACCTAAATATCCGGTAAAAACAAACAAGGCCTTGAAAAAAACGAAGATAAGTTTCTGTTAAAAACTTCCTGTTTCCTGCAGTCTGCAAAGGGTTTAAATTTCCGCCAGCAAATTTAGAAAAAACTAAGAAGAAAATATTCTAATAAAACTTAGTACATGTATGTGTAAATTCTTGAATTAATATAAAACGTTCCCAATCAGTTTCCATATTACTTCACCAGTAAATAGCGTCAAATAGCATACATTATAATAAGTTTGTTTCTTTTTTCACAGAACCACTCTCAAAACCTACCCACACGCGGAGACACTTAACGGAGAAAGAACTTTACATGGCCTTATTGATATAAACAAAATACCACATTGATAGTGTAATGGTGCAGCAGGAATTAGGATATCAGAGAAAGAACTGGTCATGGCCTAATCCCCATTTCTCGAGTCACAGCCACAAATATAGTTTCTCGTGGGGCCCGTTTCACTAAACTTCGTATGACTAAAATGTTCGTAAGTGCAAATTTAGGATCGTCTGGAAATTTCAATTGATGGATTTACATTTATTGAGCATAGGCTGCATATGCTCAATGAATGTAAATCCAATAATTGTTTACAAGAAAACATTGTTAATGTGGAATTTACAGACTATCATAATTTTGCACTTACGAACATTTTAGTCGTACGAAGTTTAGTGAAACGGGCCCCTGTACTGTAACCGAACAATACCTGTATCGACAGAGATCAGTCTGAGTCCCAGCTGTCAATGACGCCCAACCGGCCCGCTTCCAGCAGCATAGTGCCGGTGTTCCGTCGCCCGGCCAGTACCCGCTACCCCCAGGGCCGTGGTCGGCGCCTCGCCCCCATCTCCGCCATGGACAGCCGCTCCAAAACTCCCAGTGTCGTATGTATCTACTTGATCATCTAAACACTGGATGTAACCAGTAGCCTATTTCACCAACATTGCATCCGACATTTTCTGTTGTGTATTAGCAGCAGCAGGACGATGTCTAATACCTTAACCCTTACAGTGCTGAATTAAAATTTGTCGTCTGCTGTTTATTTTCCATTTTTCTTATCAAAAACATGGTTTGGCAGCACTTTAGAATCTTTTCCTAGGAAATGATTCTAAAATGCTGCCAAACCATGTTTTTACTGAGAGAAAAGACAAAATATGAATTATCAGCAGACAAATATTTTCGGTTCCCGCAGACCTGTATAGTGGTATTGACAAAAAAGTGTAGATCCGATCAGATCTTCACTTTATGCAAGTAATTTTCATATTTTTTAGGGGTGGAAAAAACACCCTCTTTTAATAAATGAACTAGTCTGAAAAACATTTTGTGACCATATTGGATTGGTTCCAAATTAACATATCAAATTCCATTCCAGTTACTTAGGGGCGAAAGCGTTAAGTATTGTAACCGTCGGCTAGGCATACTGTACATGGGGGATACTGTACATGGGGGGCGGGGGATACTGTACATGTATACTGTCATGGGGGGCGGGGGATACTGTACATGGGGGCGGGGGATACTGTACATGGATACTGTACATCATGCGGGGGATACTGTACATGGGGGGCTGGGGGATACTGTACATGGGGATACTGTACATTGGGGGGCGGGGGATACTATACATGGATACTGTACATGGGGGCGGGGGATACTGTACATGGATACTGTACATGGTAGGCGGGATACTGTACATGGGTGATACTGTACATGTGCGGGGGATACTGCACATGATACTGTACATGGGGGGCGGGGGAGATACTGTACATGGGGGATACTGTACATGGGGGCGGGGGATAGGATACATGTACTGTATGGGGCAGGGGGATACTGTACTGGGGAGTAGGGGGTGGGGGATACTGTACATGGGGGGCGGGGGATACTGTACATGGGGGGCGGGGTGATTACTGTACATGGATACTGTACATGGGGGGCGGGGGATAGGGGATACTGTACATGGGGGTAGGGGATACTGTACATGGGGGGAGTGGGGGATACTGTACATGGGGGTCGGGGGATACTGTACATGGGGAGCGGGGGATACTGTACATGGGGAGAGGGGGATACTGTACATGGGGGAGTCGGGGGATACTGTACATGGGTGAGCGGGGGATACTGTACATGGGGAGCGGGGGATACTGTACATGGGGGGCGATACTGTACTACTGGGCGGGGGATACTGTACATGGATACTGTACATGGGGGGCGGGGGATAGGGGATACTGTACATGGGGGTGGGGGGATACTGTACATGGGAGTGGGGGATACTGTACATGGGGTCGATACTGTACATGGGGGGGGGGAGCGGGGGGTACTGTACATGGGGAGCGGGGGATACTGTACATGGGGGAGCGGGGGGATACTGTACATGGGGTAGACGGGGGATACTGTACATGGATACTGTACATGGGGGGCGGGGGATACGGGGTGATACTGTACATGGGGAGATACTGTACATGGGGGTCGGGGGATACTGTACATGGGGAGCGGGGGTAGACTGGGGACTGTACATGGGGAGCTGAGTTGATACTGTACATGGGGGTGTCTGGGGGATACTGTACATGGGGAGCGGGGGATACTGTACATGGGGAGGGGGGATCGTTACTGTCGGGGGATACTGTACATGGGGTGAGTCGGGGGATACTGTACATGGGAGCGGGGGATACTGTACATGGGGAGCGGGGGATACTGTACATGGGGAGCGGGGGATGGGGATACGTATGATACTGTATGGGGAGCGGGGGATACTGTACATGAGAGCGGGGGATACTGTCATGGGGAGCTGATGGGGCATACTGTACATCGGATACTGTACATAGCGGGGGATCGGGGATACTGTACATGGGGAGCGGGGGATACTGTACATGGGGATGCGGGGATAGTATACTGTACATGGGGGGCGGGACTGTACACTGGGGGGCGGGGATACTGTACATGGGGAGCGGGGGATACTGTACATGGGGGGTCGGGGGATACTGTACATGGGGGGCGGGGGATACTGTATACTGTACATGGGAGCGGGGATACTGTACATGGGGAGCGGGGGATACTGTACATGGGGGGCGGGGGATACTGTACATGGGGAGCGGGGGATACTGTACATGGGGAGCGGGGGATACTGTACATGAGCGGGGATACTGTACATGGGGAGCGGGGGATACATACGTATGGGGGGCGGGGGATGACGGGGGAACGGGGGATACATGAGCGGGGGATACTGTACATGGGGAGCGGGGGGTGGGGATACTGTACATGGGGGGTCGGGGGATACTGTACATGGGAGCGGGGGATACTGTACTGGGGACTGGGGAGCGGGGGATATCTGTACATGGGGAGCGGGGGATACTGTACATGGGGAGCGGGGATATGTACATGGGGTACTGGGGATGGGGGCGGGGGATACTGTACATGGGGGCGGGGGGGGCGGGGGGATACTGTACATGGGGAGCGGGGGATACTGTACATGGGGAGCGGGGATGCGGGGGATACTGTACATGGGGGAGATCGATACTGTACATGTAGCGGGGGATACTGTACATGGGGAGCGGGGGATACTGTACATGGGGGGCGGGGGATACTGTACATGGGGAGCGGGGCGGGGGATACTGTACATGGGGGGCGGGGGATACTGTACATGGGGCCAGGGCATACTGTACATGGGGGATACTGGGATACTGTACATGTGACTGACAGTTTCTGTTGTGTTTCCAGCAACAGCAGGACGATGAGAAGAAGGCTCCGGGCGCCCTGCAGGTGCGGAAGATCAACCCCTCAACAATGGGGCGCCTGTCGTCGCCGACGTATAACGCTAGAAATGGTGCTCTACCCCCCATAGGGACCCCGCTTGAGATGGAGCCAAACCCCCGGCTACAGGTAAACTGTTGATGGTTATGTGTGGTGTTGACTGGAGAAATGCGATTACTGCATCATGCGACCAGTGTCCACAAGGTCTGCACTATGCGCCAGTCTGTCGGTGAAATGCCTGTTATTCGTCAAGCAAACAGTAAAAATCAGAATATGTGTAATAGATATCAGATGCTGGTAACAAATACCAGGGCTTTGCGACCTCTCAAGTCCCAGTCAGCTGATTAGGGTCTGCACTGTTTGCCATTCCATCAATGACATGCCCGATATGATTTAAGCAAACAGCAAAACCATGATCAGTTAAACAGCCGCCATTCTTTAAACAAACAGTAAATGTTCTTACCAGGCTGCAGGCATGTGCTAGAAGATAGCAGAGACTGACCATAAATGCCATAAGCTCCATTTCTCCAGTCACAGCCACATATGTGTTGCATTATGACAATACTAGATGTATTAACTCTTTGCATGCTGGGAAACTTGTGGGCTATAAATAGTTCAAAACTAGCGGACAAAAATTCATCATATTTTCTTTTATTTCTCCTTGTAAATATCATGAATATGTCTTGGAATTTCATTAGAATTGAGTCCTGAGGACTCAATTCTAATGAAATTCCAAGACATATTTACAGAGAAATAAAACATATAGTCCTAATTTGTTTGGCAGATATTTTCGCCACTAGCATGCAAAGAGTTAACTATACTCTAAGAACACGTAAGCTATTTTCTTTCTGTGAAATATCTGAGAAAAAAAGTCTGACCAGCGTACTGTAAACCAACTAATATTCGCGCGCGAGATACCATCATGTTCTTCACGAAGGATTGAAAATCACGAATGTAAATCGCCACAAATATTTCTAGCCTGAGATTGTTTAAAATATTTTGGATATCGGGCCTCTATTTAAATATATTTACCTTTTCCATATAGGTCAGTGCCAGTTGGCGACATTAGTTAATCCTGATTGTTTTGAATGAATGATACCATTACTATTCCAGTAGACATACTATAATTCTATAGTCTATGAACTGTTTTTTGAACAGTTTGAAAACTCGTACAAAATAGCTTCCGCATAAATTTACAACACCAATAATTCCAGCACAAAAATATTTACACAATTCCCTAACATTTGACCAAAATTTATATTCCAATAAACTCCCACGCCGAACTACTTTCCGTAACCGTGAGCCGCAGTAAAAATAATTCTTAAGAAAACGGAAAATAAACACATTTTCTTGATGAATTTATTTCAAATGCTGGAATTATATAAAGGAATTAATGGCCTTTTTGTGGAATTTATTGGGGATATAAACTTGGAAAGGTCGCGGGAATACTGGACGAGGCCTTCCGGCCTTCGTCCAGTATTCCCGCGACTTTTCCAAGTTTATACCCCGATAAATTCCACAAAAAGGCCATTCATTCCTATATTATCTTTTATTTTGTACCCTACTCTGATTGGTCTAAAGTGACACGCGTGTGGCAAGTCAGCTTGTTGTGTTTAAAGCAAGTGTTAATTTCACTCCGTGGGCACTTAGTCATACCGATAATTCAAAGATTAATACACACGATTGCTGACGTCATTCACACATATGTGTTTTCTGAATCAGCCCATTATCCCGGCAAGTCACGGCTTATTGCATCAGCGGGAAGTCTAGAAGACCAATTTGCGGATTCTCGTCATGGTTTACAATGTTCGACATTCACTCGACACCATATCGATTAATACATCAGCGGACAATGCGAATCAGTACTAGGCCGTTTATATACCCAGGGTGAACATATCTCACACACAAGTATTGTTGATTTACTTACATGGGGTATTATGATTGACACAGTGAGGTCAGCCCACTGTAATGTGTATACCGTTTCGTTCGCCGATAAAATCATCCACTGTTTAGTTCCATTTCCGGGTCAAAAATTGCAATGGAAACATATTTTTTCTAATATTGATAAAAAGTTAATAACATAGCAAATATGGCCAGATACTAAAATCGCGAAATTGAGTTGGTTTACAGTATACACTGTTCGCCATGCAGTCAAGGAACTGTTCATTAAATGTCTATATCAGATCGTGTGGCAGGATCTACACATGGTCAGATTTGGTTTTCTCAGATTTAGTAGGTACTGAGTGCCACTGTAAACGACACTTTAAATATGTTCTCCATGTTTTCTTTATTTCTTCATCAATGTATAATCTGTTGAAATACCCAATTGCTTCAGATATGATGGAGTGAAAATACTCAATTACTAATTCCTTATCTGGAGCCCTGTAATGTCTTCAGAAAATGTGGCATCACACATAATCTGTATGTTTACTGGAAAATCTAGATCTATTCATTGTTTGTCTCGCCCACTATAGTGGAAAATGAGACGTAATGATCACAAATCTGGCGTAGGCATTGGCGTCAGCAATTTTGGACGTACATCCAAATGTTGTATATTTCCTGATCCGTTACTTGGATCATGATCAATGTATGTCCAGGGCTCCAGATAAGGAATTAATAATTGAGTATTTTCACTCCATCATATCTGAAGCAATTGGGTATTTCAATATTTTAATTGGGTAAAATAAAATCACACTACTGTTTAAACATCAGCAGACAGCAATTATTTAATAGTTTGCTTCAAAATGAAAACATGTCTTGGCATTTCATTAGAATTGTCTCCTTGGAGACAATTCTAATGAAATACCATGATGTGTTTTCATGGAAAATAAGAAAAATATGCTATATTTGTGGTCTGTTTATTGTTTTCTGTAGCATGATAAACCACAAATTTGTTATTGCTTTTTGATACTCGCTACTTCTGATTTCAATTGTTTTTTGTTGGCAATTTTAATTTGGTATTTACGCAAATACGCCGCTTATCTGGAGCTCTGTATGTCAATAGCTTCCTCACATTCATGCCTATTCACCCAGTATCAGTCAGGCGACCTTGACCTTTGTGGATGAAACTCTCGCCATCGTTCGCATTGTCTTCCTTTGGTGGGATGCTTTTGTGACAGAAAATGCCAATTTAATATGATCATAAAATGTTAAAATCACACGCTGACACAACATTGTGATTGGTTGATAGTATTATATAGTTACAGCACATGATCAACATTCTGGTATCCATTTAACAACCCTATACGAGTACATTTGTATATTTCTATATACCTCTATGTTTCCGCAAACCAGTATTTATCTCCATTGTAATGTCCAATTTACTGTTCAACAGACATATGGTGGACCCTGGCAGGTATGCAGCCAGATAAATACAGCACTGTAGTTCTGTTTGACGAGTGTTTGATAACTCCATGTGACCCATGCATGATAAAATTTGCCACCGTGCGTTCTGATTGCTTAATATTTCTATTCAAAAGTATATGTTGTGACCACTCATTTGAACCGTCTCAGAGAGACGGTTCAAATGAGTGGTAACAACATATACTTGTGTGCATTCTTAAGCACAATGTAGGAAGTGTAGCCTATTTCACCAACATTGCAAAGTATACTTTTCTAGCAAAGTATACTTTGAGGGAGTAATCATTTATTTTTTCCGAAATGCATTATTTCATATAGAACTATGGATTGGATGATTAAAAGTATGCAAAATTATTATACTGAATTTATTACATTATCACAGCCAAAATGGCTGTGATCATGTAATAAATTCAGTATATTAAAAATTAATAAATTTATCCTAAAATTGAAAATTTCTCCCTCAAAGTATACTTTGCTAGAAAAGTATATTTGCAATGTTGGTGAAATAGGCTACTGATCAGACTGCATGGATGCGAGCTCAACTTTTGTCATGCCCGGTCACATATTATAATGCTTTAAATAGAGTGATAGATTATAGACAAATTTAAGTAGGATAAATAGGTCTAATGTTGAAATTTCATCCCATGCCTTATTTTCGACTTTCAATAACTACGTACGTATATATAGTCTATAGATGCACATAATTATCTGTGACTGAAGGAATGGGACATAAGGCCTTCACAACCAGCGTGGACCCATATCAGACTGTAAAGGGTGGTCCCCTTTCTTGCTGTCAATGAACAGTTTAGAACATTATCAGGCTATAGCCTGATAATGTTCTAAACTGTTCATTGACAGCTAGTATAATATAAGCAACTACTGTCTGTTCCACGTTTTGCTGCCGACAAACTTTTGTCTATAAAATATTAAAATGTAGGTACTTTTTTATCAATAATAAAAAACTCACCCTCCCCAAATTTTATTACTTGATGAAATTCCAACTAATATTGATTTTATTCCTATAGGAATTTAACATGGGGCAAAAAGGTGCTCCAGAGTGACGAGGAGGGTAAAAAAACGGAAAAAATGGAAATTGACTCCGAAACCTGGCAAGATAGACTGGATTATTGGAAATAATGTAACTAAGAAAACCTCGGTCCTCACATTCATTTTTTTGGGGAAAAAAAATCTATTTTTATCCCCATGTTAAATTCCCACAGGAAAATCGTTTTTTCGCAATAAAATCATTATTTGATGGAATTTCATCAAATAAATAAATTTGGGAGGGTGTCTTTTTATTATTGATGAAAAAGTACTTACATTTAAATATTTTATAGACAAAAGTGCGTCGGAAGCAAAACGTGGAACAGACAGTAGGCACATCACAAATGTTATAAGCCCAATTGCTTCAGTAACAGTCACATATAATTTTGTATGTACGATTTTTATTTTTATCTGTACATAACGTCGAAAGTTGAAGAAATATTCATAGCAAATTCCGAATTTGTTCTGAACTTTTCGTCAACAGTCGATGTCATTTAATGAAAATATGGCTTGTCTCATAATATAAGAATAGCAAATTGTCTCATAATGTGCTTGTCTGCCGGTTGTTCAAATTCTATCCAAGGTTATGTCCAACAGTTATGTCTTGCCGTGTCCTTCGTTGATCTATTTTTTAGCGAATTAAATACATCATGTACTAGCATCTGTTAGATATCCTCCTTCGTATGATAATTTGTTGGAATTCTGTATTTCAATAGTCTCTATTACTTATGTGTGATTTAGTTAACTCTTTGCATGCTAGCGGTGAAAATATCCGCCAAACGAATTAGGAGTACATGTATATGTTTTATTTCTCCCGAAAAGTTGCCCCGACCGGTCGAAACTCTGTAAATATGTCTTGATATTTCATTAGAATTGAGTCCTCAGGACTCGATTCTTAATGTGAAATTGTTAATGTAAAATTTACAGAATATCATAATTATACACTTGCAAACGTTTAGTCGTTTAGTGAAACGGCGCCCGGGGACTTGCTTATAAAACTTTCTGAGCCTGACCTCCAAGTTTGTACTCTCGTTCTCATGATTTTTCCTCAAAATCACGTACTTTGATCGACAAGAGACTGAGCAATCAGCCGTGCCAATCAGACTTCATCATTTTGAGATGGGGAAGAGATTAAATTCTCAGAACATTTTATAACCGGTACACAGGATTAGGAAAATTTGCCCCGACCGGTCGAAACTGTGAATATGTCTTGAAATTTCATTAGAATTGAGTCCTCAGGACTCAATTCTAATGAAATTCCAAGACATATTCATGATATTTACGTGGAGAAATACAAGAAAATATGATGAATTCTTGTCCGCTAGTTTTGAACTATTTATAGCCCACAAGTTTCCCAGCATGCAAAGAGTTAAGCTTGGCTAACTCTAATGAAGCGTTTAGTGTTTTCAACAGAAAACTTGACATTTTTGCAGAAAAAATTACTAGCAAGTCGAGCAAGCAGTGCGGTGGACAAAGAGTTGCGATTGACGTACAAAGATAGACTTGTAACCTCGCAGGAATCGCGTCCTAGCACAACTCATGCTATGAGGGTATATAAAGAAGCATCCATGTAACCTAGATGTGGTGACATCAAAGCTCCCCTTGACACAGATGTGATCACATGACCCGTTTTAGCCAATTGGCTGTCTCACCCTACTTGGCACGGGCCTTTTACTTTTGATGTATGCAGTTGTACATGAGTCACAATTCAGGGGGCCGTTTCACTAAACTTTGTACGACTGAAATGTTTGTAAGCGCAAATTTAGGATCGTCCGGAAATTTCAATTGATGGATTTACATTTATTGAGCATAGGCTGCATATGCAGCCTATGCTCAATAAATGTAAATCCAATAATTGTTTACAAGAAAACATTGTTAATGTGAAATTTACAGAATATCATAATTATACACTTGCAAACGTTTTAGTCGTACAAAGTTTAGTGAAACGGCGCCCGGGGCCTTGCTTATAAAACTTACTGAGCGTGACCTCCAAGTTTGTACTCTCGTTCTCGTGATTTTTCCTCAAAATCATGTTCTTTGATTGACAGACTGAGCAATCAGCCGTGCCAATCAGACTTCATCATTTTGAGATGGAGAAGAGATTAAATTCTCAGAACATTTTTTAACCGGTACACAGGATTAGGAAAATTTGCCCCGACCGGTCGAAACTGGACTTATTTATAATATACCGGTACACTTCTCAATTTCCATTTCAACCCTTGGACTGCTACACACAACAATTGTCGTCTGCTGTTATTTTTATATCTTGCCTTATTTCTCAATAAAAACATGTTTTGACAGCACTTCAGAATCATTTCCAATGGAAATGATTCTGAAGTGCTGTCAAAGCATGTTGTAACTTATTCTAAAGTGCTGTCAAAGCATGTTTTTGATGATACAAATGGAAAATAATCAGCAGACGGCAAAAGATTATATTGGTGTAAGGGTTAACCATATTGTTTTCACAATAATAATATAGTCTCTTATCTGACAAGATTGTGTTGACTGATAAAGTGCTATATTGTCCAAAGATGCAATAAAAGTTTCATGATGAATCAGAGTTCTACTAGTAGCATGCAATGTCAAGGTCAATACGACAGGCGCCCGTGTACAATTGTCTACGTCACTTTCCTATCCAGTTGCATGGTTTTTCACCACAGTTGCCTACCACAGATGTTTAGTTTAGTTCATACAAGCTGTAACAAAACCAGGGGGCCGTTTCACTAAACCGTGTATGACTAAAATGTTTGTAATCAAATAATATTTCTTGTAACATGTCTGATGTCTAACTCTTAGATTGCTGAATAAATTTTTCCAGTCTGCTATTTATTTGCTATTTTCCATTTTTCTCACCATAAACATGCTTAGAAAGCACATTAGAATCATTTCCAATGGACATGATTCTAAAGTGCTGTCAAATTACATTTTTGTTGAGAAAGAAGGCTAAATATATAGCAACAGCAGACGGCAATTCTCGTGTTCATCATCGTAAGGGCTAACTCTTAGATTGCTGGAAACAAAAATTGACGTCTTTGTTTTCTTTCTCAATAAAAACATAATTTGACAGCACTTTATAATCATTTCTATCTAACATGATGTTGAACCATGTTTTTTATTCTAAAGTGATGTCAAACCATGTTTTAGTGAGAAAAATGGAAAATAGAAAATTAACTGTTACGTTAAATTTAATTCAGCTTGTAAGGGTTAATAATTCTGGAATTGCGATATCTTTCATAAATAATGTCATCTGCAAATATTTTCATTGACCGTAATTCCACACCTGCTGTCATCAAATGTTTTTATAAGACTTACATTTGAGCTACAGTAGATATTTCTGCATTTCAACATCATTTTAGCCAATGAGGGATTGTAGCTACCGGTAGTTACAGTGGTGTCAGCGTGTAAGTGCACACACGAACGAACACGACAGGTTGGAACCAACCTGTCGTGTTCGTTCGTGTGTGCACTTAACAACCGCTGACAAACGCTGACCCCAAAATGTATCTCGCGTTGAATTTATTTGTAGAAATACAGTCCAAGTTATGTAGTTTACGGCCTTAGTTGTTATGACAACTGAAAGAGCAATTATAATTTTGTCTGGTGTTGATCCAGATCATCCTACATATCTGTGTGGGGCTGCATTATTTGCCAGTTTCATATTTTCACACTTTTTAAGTTTATTGCAAACAGTGTAGACTCAGATCAGACTGCACATATGTGCAGTCTGATCTGGGTCTACTCTGTTCGCAAAACTCAATTTCTGTGCTGTTCAGTAAGAAATAAACGCTGAAATACGTCATTGGACCGGATCTGTATATATTTACAAAGGGAGATAACTGGCTACGATCCCCCATTATTGCCATGGGGTGTATTTATTCTGACTTGAACATACTACTTACTACCTGTGAGTGGCACCTGTGGTTTCATCTGTTCTGGTTTCCTTTCCCTTGTTTCCTCATCATGGATAGCTATTGGCACAAACCCTATTTGGAACCCTGCACACACACTGTTCATGTTTCTGTATTTTTTCAGGTTTGTTATTTGCAGGTTTTTAGCCCTTTCAACACTACAGGGGCCCGTTTCGCTAAACTTTGTACGACTAAAATGTTCGTATGTGCAAAATTATGATAGTCTGGAAATTTCACATTAAAGGTACATGCCCACGCAGTAGGTTATAATATAGTGATACAGATATTTTTGTATATTCTGTACGCATGACATTTTCTGGCAAAATAAACATTCATTCACCATTACCCCACGTATTGATTGGCATTATTATACATTTTATTTTAGGCGAAAATTGTCACACTGATATCAGGGGCGATAACCGTGTTTCCTTAAAATGTTAACGGACATTACTATTTATTCTCTGTATTTATTTTTCGATGTGCAATGATCATACCTTATAGTCTGTCGTAAATATTAGTTTTTCAGGTGACGCATTTAATTAGTATAAATAATTAAAAAATGTCATGCCTCATTTGCATATGAAAATAGTCTGATACCAACGTGCGTCACTATCGGTAAAATAAATATTACTAAATGATTACATCTGTTTTCCGGGCACTTGTAATTTTTAGAACTGGTGGAATAATGACACAATTGTACACTTATTTAATTCCTATAAAGAACATTTTGTGCTTACTGAGTGGGCATGTACCTTTAACAATGTTTTCTTGTAAACAATCATTGGATTTACATTTATTGAGCATAAGCTGCATATGCAGCCTATGCTCAATAAATGTAAATCCATCGATTGAAATTTCCAGACGATCCTAAATTTGCACTTACGAACATTTTAGTTCTACGAAGTTTAGTGAAACGGCTCCCAGACCTCTATAGTGGTGTTTGCAAACAGTGCAAACTTTTTACAAGTGACTTACATATTTTTAGAAAAAGAACACACACCCTTACATGTATAAATGGTTAAATTGGTTTATTTTCATTTTAAATAATCACATTCTCCAAGTGAAATATTTCACATTCTCAACATCGTATTTGTCTGAGATGGTATCTGTTTAAAGACTAGTAAAAATACACATAATTTACTTTCATTCATATTATTCATTAATATACCGAAATGTTAGCTTGTTGGATCATTTACATACGGTAGTGGGTTCCTATTTCTAGACTACTGTCTGTTCCACGTTTTGCTGCCGACAAACTTTTGGCTATTAAAACACAAAAAAGTCACCCTCCCCAAAAATAATTATTTTATGAAATTTCATCAAATATTGATTTTATTGCGAAAAAAATATTTTCATATGGGAATTTAACATGGGGGCTAAAAATAGATTTTTATGCCACCAAGTTTCGAAGAAACGGGTGGCATATAGTGTTTGGACCGTCCGTCCGTCCGTCCGTCTGTCCGTACGTCCGTCCGTCCGTCCGTCCGTCCGTCCGTCACACTTTTCGGTTAACCACTTTGTCAGTTTCTCAAATATGCTGCAGGTGGCACCGCATTTCTTGTTTTTTAATATTTTTCTATTTGTGGACCGATTTTCAAAATCTAACTTGTTTTCTTAGGACCAAAAAACGAACAATTTTGGAAATTTACTCCCCATGTTAAATTCCCATAGGAAAATCGTTTTTTCGCAATAAAATCAATATTTGATGGAATTTCATCAAACATATTTTTTTGGGAAGGGTGACTTTTTTGTTATTGATGAAATGTGTTTAATAGCCAAAAGTTTGTCAGCAGCAAAACGTGGAACAGACAATAGTCTCAGATATGGATGGGGAAATTGTTTTTCGGAATATAATATTGGAAGCAAATATCATATGGTAAGATCATATCATTGCGAATTGTCAATGTCATTCACTGTTATTGTTCGTCATTAGTGCTGCTTAGTTGTGTCCCATATTACACAACCGTCTGTGACAGCTCAGGCATATACTCAATCAAGCTGTTTATCAAACAAAACTTGCCAATATTTGTAATTATTATGCCACCGGGTTTCGAAGAAACGGGTGGCATATAGTGTTTGGACCGTCCGTCCGTCTGTCTGTCCGTCTGTCCATCTGTCTGTCCGTCACACTTTTCGGTTAACCAATATGTCACAGTTTCTCAAATATGCTGCAGGTGGCATCCGCGTTCGACAGACGCATTTCTTGTTTTTATTTCAAAATTCTTGAATACATGTGCCTATTGTTCTTGAAATCAAACTTTAATTTTAAAGGTAAATGCTCACTTAGTAGGCACAACATGTTCTTTATAGGAATTAAACAAGTATATAATTGTGTCACTATTCCACCAGTTCTAACAATTACAAGTGCCCGCTATACAGATATAATCATTTTGTAATATTTATGTTACTGATAGTGACTCACAGTTTTATCAGGCTATTTTCATATGCAAATGAGGCATGATATGACCTGAAAAAAATATATTTTCGACAGATTATAAAGTATGATGATTGCCCATCAAAAAATAAATACAGAGAATAAATAGTAATGTCCGTTAACATTTTAAGGAACACGGTTATCGCCCCTGATATCAGTGTTGAAATTTTCGTCTAATATATAATGTATAATAATGCCAATCAATATGTGGGTAATGGTGAATGAATATTTATTTGCCAGAAAATGTCTCAAATGATGTCTCTGATGTAAAGAACAGTTTGTGCCTACTGAGTGGGCATGTATGTACCTTTAAGAACAATACATTTATTCAAAAAATTTGAAATAAAAATAATTACAAATATTGGCAAGATCAGCGCAGGCGGTCGTGTATCTGTGTTTAATATTTCAGTACACTATACAGTGGGGTCAGCGTGTAAGTGCACACACGAACGAACACGACAGGTTGGTTCCAACCTGTCGTGTTCGTTCGTGTGTGCACTTACACGCTGACCCCACTGTACCTGTGGACAAATGCCACACATCCATGCTGCCCTTCATATGACCTTGACTTTTTGACCATCACAACTGTGCTTATGATTAATTAACTTTGCCACAGTTTCTCCAATCTGTCTCTTGTTATGTAAGTATTCAGTTCTGAGTTTGCCCCATCCATACAGGTGAAAAATGAGATTCATTAACCTGGCCTAAAATGACCATAGCTGTTGACAGACCATTTAAAATTTTTTTTTCAGATCATAGTCTTTATATGATTTTGAACAGTCTCTTACAATTCTATGTACATGTACTGGTTTCTTTATAGGTATGTTGCTAACCATACAATATTTCTTTGCACTTGGCACCTTGCTGTCATCCATGCATGATCTTGATTCTACCTTTACTAACAATATGGGTGTTTCAGGGATTCCGCTGGGGAAAATAAAAAAATTGCCACTTCAAAAAAGAAAAGAGAAGATTTTTGTAATTTTTTATCCCCAATTGTTTATTTTTATCGCCAATTGCGAAAGTGGCGATCACCAGCGGAATCCCTGGTGTTTTCTCACTTGTGATAGACTTATGCATGTAATGGTTGTTTGTCTTTGCATTTCCATGCATTCATGTATAATTATGCTGCGTAAGCGGTAAGATGGCACATTTCAACCATCAACAGTACAAAATACAAGTTGCAGTTGTATGTTTTAAATTATATGTTTGAAAATATTGAATGTTGAGGTTAAAGTTGGAATAATGTGTTTTAAATTATATGTTTGAAAATATTGAAAGTTTGTGTTAAACATCTACATTTGTACATATTATATCACAGGCATTCGGCGTGTTTCGGCTTTCATCGGTATAACAATATATATATGTATATGAACAAGGCTTCTAACTTTGGTTGGACACGACCTCGTATCATAACAAAATAACATGCTTAAAATTGTAATTTTCTTTGCATTCTATGTATTTCTGCAGGATATCGATAATTCTCAAATGATAATATGAACTTGCCACTACAATATTGACGTTAGAGCCTTAAACACATGATTTCATTTGTTATGATAAGAGGTTTGTGTTTGACCTAGGAAAATGAGCTGTAATTCGATATTACTTGCGTAAATATGTTCTAACTATGTTATTTTAGCAAGATAACAATAATTCTCAAATGAACATGTGCACTTTCCCCAAAAATATTCACATTAGCGTTATCGTTAATAAAATCGCGGAATGTGTTATGATACAAGGTCGTGTCCGACCAAAGTTAGAAGCCTTGTTCATATATATAGAGTTATACCGATGAAAGCCGAAACATAGGCATTCGGTGTGTTTCGGCTTTCATCAAGGCCCTGTGTTTTATGCTATTAGAAACTTTGCACATGGTGTGTCTGGATATTATTAGAGTCAATCGTACAGATTTTAATTAAACAAATGAATGTATAATGAAGGTCAAGCAGGTACAGGTACTGTAGCAAACACTTTTATATAATTCTTATATTGCAGGAATTATTGAATACAGTAAATGTTGCTGTGAATAATACATACAACATTAACGCTTAGAATTTGTGAAACAAAAATTGTCGTTTGCTGTTGTTTTATATTTTGTCTTCTTTCTCTATGAAAACATGGTTTGAAAACACTTTAGAATCATTTCCATTGAAAATGATTCTAAAGTGTTGTCAAAACATGCTTTTGATGAGTAAAATGAAATAGGAAATTAAACAGCAGACGACAAAATGTAGTTCAGCATTGTAAGTGGTAAGTTATCTAGCGTAGTCAAATGACGGAATCAGTAGACTGTATTATATTAATCCTAGAAACAAAATTGCTACCCCGTTACGCTATCTCTCCACAAGGACAGATACCATATCGTATCCTAGAAACAAAATTGCTACCCCGCTACGCTATCTCCACAAGGACAGATACCATATCGTATCCTAGAAACAAAATTGCTACCCCGCTACGCTATCTCTCCACAAGGACAGATACCATATCGTATCCTAGAAACCAAAATTGCTACCCCACTACGCTATCTCCACAAGACAGATACCATATCGATCCTAGAAACATTGCTACCCCGCTACGCTATCTCTCCACAAGGACAGATACCATATCGTATCCTAGAAACAAAATTGCTACCCCACTACGCTATCTCCACAAGGACAGATACCATATCGTATCCTAGAAACAAAATTGCTACCCCACTACGCTATCTCTCCTCAAGGACAGATACCATATCGTATCCTAGAAACAAAATTGCTACCCCACTACGCTATCTCTCCTCAAGAACAGATATACCATATCGTATCCTAGAAACAAAATTGCTACCCCACTACGCTATCTCTCCACAAGGACAGATACCATATCGTAGGCAACTGTAGCTATATTAATCCATGCTATGTTCCATGTTGTAGTCGGAGACACCAGTGGGAATGGCTCGGCGGGCCTCCACCCCATTTGGAAGTGCATTTACCAGTCCCTATGGTACTATGGTATCCAGACACCCCTCGTTTGGTAAGTATGAATTTCTGGATCAAGGATTATCTCCACTTCTGGACTTGCAATTTTCCCTTGTAAGTTGCCAAATTTTCCAAAATCCTAATACATATGAGGATGTGACTGGAGAAATGGGGCTTATGAGATTTTTTCTGATCAAATAGCACACTCCTGTAGCCTGATGACGGGCTATATTGCTTGTTAGAAAGCATAACGGATGTTTCATTGATGAAACGGCCTGTAAACGGCAGAAATTGCCTGATAAACGTGATATCAAAAGACAGTGACCTGGGGCCCGTTTCACTAAACTTCGTACGACTAAGATGTTTGTAAGTGCAAATTTAGGATCGTCCGGAAATTTCAATTGATGGATTAACATTTATTGAGCATAGGCAGCCTATGCTCAATAAATGTAAATCCAATAATTGTTTACAAGAAAACAGTGTTAATGTGAAATTTACAGACTATCATAATTTTGCACTTTTTAGTCGTACAAAGTTTAGTGAAACGGCCCCCCCAGGTATTCTATTTATAATAAAACGTTTTATGCTAGTAGATGAGCAAATGTAACATGGTATTTGTTGCCTTGTTTACGTCGCATCATTACACTTACGAGACGAGACACGTCATGTGATTGTGTATCTAAGAACATGTGCGATATCACATGAAAAATATTTACAAAGTTTACGATGTACATGTATATATACTATTCCGCATTTGCTATGCAAATTTCGTAATCTTTTGACGTCATTTACGGAAAATATCACATTTTCTGTGAAAAATCGTACATGTTCTTAGGTACAAAATAGCATGCTGTGTCTCTTACGTCATTTTGTAACGTCGTGTGATGCCATTCGACGAATGGAACGTACACGAAAGTCGTTGTGACCTGGATATGCCGGTATCTAATTAATACAGGAGATGGCAATTGATTTGCATGGCTAGTCACCTGATAATGACTTTATTGTTTAAAAATTTACTTTCAGAGTGCAATAACACAGTGCATTAAAAATCATAATACACTAGTGTAATAATTATGCAAATGAGGCCTACGGAAAACACATTACTGTCTGTTCCACGTTTTGCTGCCGACAAACTTTTGGCCATTAAACACATTAAATATAATCATCAATGACAAAAAAGTTACCCTCCCCGAATTTTTTGGTTTCATGAAATTCCATCAAATATTGATTTTATTGCGAAAAAACTATTTTTCTATGGGAATTTAACATGGGGGCTAAAAATAGATTTTTTAAAATATTCTTTTATTTGTCAACCGATTTTCAAAATCTAACTTTTGTCTAACTTTTGTCTTCTTAATTACATCATTTTCAAACTATCTCGTCAGGTTTTGGAGTCAATTTCAAAAGTTTTGAAAATTGACTATCCATGTTAAATTCCGATAGGAAATTTTTTTTTTCGAAATAAAATCAATGTTTGACGGAATTTCATCAATTAAAAAAAATTGGGGAGGGTGATTATTTTGTTATTTATAAAAAAGTACTTGCTTTAAAATATTTTTTAAATTTAATGTGTTTAACAGCCAAAAGTTTGCCGGCAGCAAAACGTGGAACAGACAGTAGGTAGTTATAGCTTCAACGTAGACTACGGACGGTACGGGAGTAGATTGCAAGAGTGACTGATCGCAACTAATACGCCCCAACCAGTGGAATAAGTCAAAGTAATAATAAATAATTTATAATACCCTGAAAATGGCGTTCATGCTGATGACTATATATTATCACCGTGTTGCAGGGCCGGGCGGGGGGGCACTGGGCATCACCGGCAATGGGCTCCAGCACTCCAGTGAGATGGGCCATCTCGGCAACGTGCCCCAGGAGATCCTTGAGGACCCAGAGGACCCTAGACGCCCCAACCAGTGGAGTAAGTCATAGTAATGATAAATACTCTATGATGTTCCAGTAGCCGATTTCATTAAAAGTATACTTATCTATCTATAAAGTACATTTTGTGGGAGTCTTTATTTTTAGCCAGGTTTTTTTTAAAAAAATCCAGGCTATTGGATTGGCGAAAGCCGGGCGGGCGGGCGGCGGGGCGGCGGCGGGCGGCGGGCGGCGGGCGGGACGGCGTCCACAATCAATGTTAAGTTTTCGTGTTTGAGTCCATTTCTTTGTTACTGTACCACCTAGGACCACCAAACTTTCACAGCTTCATAATCAAGGGGTGCCCACCACATATCACTATCCAACATGTTACTTTTTTTTTTAACTTCACCCATTTTTTCCACGCAGTCGACTTAGCCATTTTCAATGTTAAGTTTTCGCGTTTACAATGTTAAGTTTTCGTGTTTGAGTCCATTACTTTGTTACTGTACCACCTAGGACCACAAAACTTTCACAGCTTCATAATCAAGGGGTGCCCACCACATATCACTATCCAACATGTTACTTTTTTTTTAACTTGACCCATTTTTTTTACCTTCACCTATTATTTCTACGTAATTGACTTAGCCATTTTCAACGTTAACTTTTTAACGTACGTCTGGTTAAAGTTTTTTGGTTAAAAGTTTTTTGTTATACTATATCTCTGCAACTGCTTCGCCCATTACCTTGAAACTTCACATGGGTGTTTATCATCATCCATATTTTCATTCTAACCCCCAACCGTGCGGCCCCTGTGCCCAATGTCAAGGCCAAATTACTTTCAATTTTTTTGTTAAAGTTTTTTTGTGTACTATATCTCTGCAACTGCTTCACCCATTACCTTGATACTTCACATGGGTGTTTATCATCATTGTCGCACCCGCTTGCGGTTAGCGCGATATCGTCGGCATTTTGGCATATGTCCGTCCGTCCGTCTACTATATCTATTTTTTTAGTGTCCATGCCTCGCCCCAAGGCGCGACATGCAGGCCACAGCCATCTAGTCTACACAAAGTGGGTATAATTATGTTATCCAAGTGTCTATGCTTGGAAAAAACCTGGCCTTCGTGGCTTTGCCTCGTTTCTTGTTTTGTATTGAAATGCAGTATTTCATATAAAACTAACGACTGTTTATATTTGATGAGTAAAAGTTTGCAGAATTATATACATTGTATTATACAATATTTATTAAATTAGCACAGCCATTTTGTTGGTTAGAAACAATTAGAATTAGAACAATTAGAATTACTTAAAATATTTATTTAATGAAATGCAATATGCATTTCATTAAATAAATATTTTAAGTAATATTTTAAGTAATTTATGCATAAATTGACAATTGCTCCCTCAAAGTATACTTAGCAAGATAAGTGTAGTTAGCAAACCGGGTATGGAAGGTGTTCGAGCCAATTCCCATCCTTAAATATAAGCCAAATAGAATAGAATAAAATAGAATAGTTAGCAATGTTGGTGAATTCGACTACATGTTACCTATCATTGACAATGACACACATAATCAAGTACAATTGAAGGTATCAGTGGCACAGGGTGGGGTGGGGGCAACTCCATTTTACTTTGTGCCGTTTGCGATAAGTCTAGCGCCAGATCAAGGATATACGGTTACTAGGATACTAATCATCGCATTTTCTCTGAAAACACGGTGCGCCTATCATGTGTCATGATTACTTGGGAGGATTAACTCTTTGCATGCTGGGAAATTTATGAGCTATAAATAGTTCAAAAATAGCAGGCGACAATAATCATCATATTTTCTTTTATTTCTCTCCTTGTAAATATCATGAATATGTCTTGGAATTTCATTAGAATTGAGTCCTGAGGATGAGTCCTGAGGACTCAATTCTAATGAAATTCAAGACATATTTACAAAGAGAAATAAAAAATATACTCCTAATTTGTTTGGCGGATATTTTCACCGTTAGCATGCAAAGAGTTAAGTTGACGTATGCACAGCTCGTTACCTGTCCAAAACGATTATATTTTATGCCAATGGTCTTTCAGATGAGACTTGAAACCGAGGCCACGTCATTTAATGCCGGGATATTACGTCTTTTCATTTCTCTTTCTTCCAACGGTGTGAATGTGCAGGTTGGTCATGATTTACAAATGTTGAAGATGTCCTAAAGTACCTTTTCCAAGTCGGCAGCCCACATATAATCATGTTCTATTGCAGGCCATTCAGCACGAACTTTTCTAGAAAGACCAATCTATGCGGATGACTGATGCTTCATGTAATGTTGTTGAGCATGCAGTTATCACAGGGACACTGTTGTTTTGTATACAAAACTGGCTGTCATAGTGTTACACGCAACAAGAAAGAAGGACAATAGTCATTTTGATGGTACAATAGTTACAGCTACAGTAGCTACAATTTGATCATAAACCAAAACTGAATAAACAGTGCGGAGCCTGATCAAACATAGTTTAGAATCAAATTAAAAACATCTCCAGAGATGATTTTACACATGCCTATAAATTCCAATCAAAAACACTGTTGATAACATTCATTTTCCTGCAGTGTTGATAATGCTTGACATGCTTATACACATCGACCAGTCATATAACTAGGTTATTGAATTTGGAAAATCATGTAACTTCCCTTAGAACTACTTCCACCGATCATCATATTAGAATTGGTAGATTTTGTAGGTTTACATCATGTTGCTTTGTAACATGACTTTAAATTCACAAAATTGGCCAATTCTAACATCAAGGATGCACTGGAAGTAGTTCTAAGGGAAGTTACTCATGATTTTCCAAGTTCCGGAACCTAGTTATTTGACAGGCGTTTCGACCTGGTTTGTATACTAAACAATATCTTCTGTGGTTTATAGAGGATATTCCATCATACATTTTGAATAGCGGGAAATAATACACGAGTGCGTCGGCTTCCGCGTAAGCAACGAGTGAGCGTAGCGAACAAGTTGCTTGCACGGACGCCGATGGACACGAGTGTATTATTTCCACTATTCAAACATGTACGATGGAATATCCTATTTATTACACTTTCACGGCAGATACATATGCACATTTAGTCTATTTTTTTACATTGTAATCAATTGCGCATGAATAGTCAGTCATACAATGACGTGTTTTCCCGCGTTTTGACATTACGTTGTGTGACGTCAAATGTGACGTCATGTAAACTTTTTGAAATCCAAATTACGCAGCTGATATATTTGAGTGCATGTTTGGTATGTTTTCAGATCACATTAACATTCTAGATTAGTCGAGACCCTTTCCAAATTTTCAAATAACTTTATTTTGACTGTAATAAAAATTAAACATTTTGCATGGTAGCTCGAGGTTTCCAAGAAAACAGGCGCACAATTACGGGTGTTCTCTTCACGGTGTATTATTTGTAAGGAGTTGATTACGGGTTTTCTCTCACAGCGAAACCCGTGCAAATAATTTGCAAGAGTGTAATAAATAGAGGATATTCATATTTTTGCAACGAATATGACATATATGTTCATTGAGTGGTGTGGAATGTTAGGCACTCGTGAAATATGGACATTTCACACCACGAGATGAACATATATGTCATATTCGTTGCAAAAATATGAATATTCTATTTATTATATACCGCTCCATGGAAATTAGCAGTTTCTTAGACTGTATACGGTATTGAATGTGTATTTACAGCCTATTTTCAGTCCGGCACTGCAGGTGCGCGTTATGAATATAGATAGCGGAAGTAGTCGTATTTTCACCGGAAGATGTTTATTTCATCGATGAGAACATATGACTTTTATTTACATCGTATAACTATGTATTTCATGGGTAGGTATATAATAAAAGTTAGTATTGGGCATTAATAATCTATGAATTATCTTGTCTTAGATACAACATTCCACTTGTTGCACATGTTAAGATACAACATTCCACTTGTTGCACATGTTAAGATACAACATTCCACTTGTTGCACATGTTAAGATACAACATTCCACTTGTTGCAACATGTTAAGATACAACATTCCACTTGTTGCAACATGTTAAGATACAACATTCCACTTGTTGCACATGTTAAGATACAACATTCCACTTGTTGCACATGTTAAGATACAACATTCCACTTTTGCACATTGTTAAGAATTACAACATTCCACTTGTTGCACATGTTAAGATACAACATTCCACTTTTGTTGCACATGTTAGATACAACATTCCACTTGTTAAGATTCACATGTTAAGATACAACATTCCCACTTGTTGCACAGTTAAGATAACAACATTCCACTTGTTGCAAACATGTTAAGATACAACATTCCACTTGCAACATGTTAAGATACAACATTCCACTTGTTGCACATGTTAAGATACAACATTCCACTTGTTGCAACATGTTAAGATACAACATTCCACTTGTTGCACATGTTAAGATACAACATTCCACTTGTTTGCAAACATTGTTAAGTTACAACATTTCCACTTGTTGAACATGTTAAGATACAACATTCCACATTGTTGCAACATGTTAAGATACAACATTTCTCAACTTGTTGCAACATGTTAAAGATAAAAACATTCCAATTGTTGCAATTGTTAAAGATAAACAATTCCACTTGTTGCCACATTGTTAATATAAAATCCACTTGTGTGAACATGTTAAGATTACCAACGATTCCACTTGTTGCAAAAATGTTAGATTACTACCTTACCACTTGTTTGCAACATGTTAAGATACAACATTCCTCACTGTTGCAAACATGTTAAGATTACAAACATTCCACTTGTTGCACTTGTTAAAGTTACAACATTCTCCACTTGTTGAACATGTTAAGATACAACCATTCCAACTTGTTGCCAACTTGGTTAGATACAACCATTCATTGTTGCAACATGTTAATGACTAACATTCCAATTCACATTTGGTTGCACATTTTGTTAAGATACTCGAACATTCCACTTGTTGTTTCGAACATGTTTAACAGATACAACATTCCACTTGTTTGCACATTGTTAAGATACCAATTCCCACTTGTTGTGCAACATGTTAAGATAAAACATTCCACTCGTTGCACATGTTAAGTTACAACATTTCCACTTGTTTGCAACTGTTATAAGAGACAAACATTCCACTTGTTAGCAACATGTTAAGAAATAACATACCCCATCAACTTGTTGCACATGTTAAGAATACAACATTCCACTTGTTGCACATGTTAATTGATACAAATTAACAGTCCCAACTTGTTTTTTACTAAACCAATTGTTTTAAAGAAACAACATTTCCACTTTGTTGCCACCATGTTACAGAATACAACATTCCACCGTTGTTGCAAACCAATGTTTTAGATACAACATTCCACACCTTTGTTGCCCAAACATGTTAAGAATACAAACATCCACTTGTTGCAACAAATGTTAATATAACAACCTTCCACTTTTTGCACATGTTAGAATAACAACATTCCCCCACTTTGTTATGCAACATTGTTAAGATACAACATTACACACTTTGTTAATTGCAAACATGTTTTTAGAATACAACATTTCCACTTGTTGCAACATGTTAAGATACAACATTCCACTTGTTGCACATGTTAAGGTATTGTGTGTTAAGGGGTATTGATTAACTCTTTTTCATGCTGGGAAATTTGTGGGCTATAAATAGTTCAAAAATAGCAGAGGACAATTCATTATATTTTCTTTTATTTCTCCTTATAAATGTCGTGAATATGTCTTGGAATTTCATTAGAATTGTGTCCTCCGGACACAATTCTAATGAAATTTCAAGATATATTTACAGAGAGAAATAAAACATATACTCGTAATTCGTTTGGCGGATATTTTCGCCGCTAGCATGTAAAGACTTAATGAATGCATGATTATATGTATTGCATAATCACAGCATCATACATTGAAAGTTGATGCTGTGCTGATTACATAGCATATTTTCTGTAGCGATCTCGTTTGCACATTCATTAGAGTAGTGTATTTTCATTTTTAACACACTATGTTACAGTGGGGTCAGCGTGTAAGTGCACACACGAACGAACACGACAGGTTGGAACCTGTCATGTTCGTTCGTGTGTGCACTTACACGCTGACCCCACTGTACAACATTGCAAAAATCCAAAATGTTCTGTTGCACATGTTCAGGTAAAGAGTTTGCAGTATCTCCAGTTGCCCAAGGCCGTCCAATATTTTATTTGAGGGAGAGGTAAACTCACCGACTGATGTTGCCCCAGTTCCTGTTTTATTCCTCTAACTTAATCATTTCAATGCGTTTTTGTTTTTTTTTCGTCTCCTGTTTATTTTTTCTTCATGAAAACATGCTTTGACAGCGCATGAGAATTGTCTCCAAACGAGAGGATTCTCATGTGCTGCCAAAGGAGGTTTTTTATTAAATAAGAAGTAAAAAATGATAAACAGCAGGAGGCTATTCATTGTGGGTAATTTTACAAGTACGCACCTGGCTCTATGATTATTGAATGTCTGAGTGTGTACTCGAATATCATGCACAAAATCATTGAGATACAGCCGTGCTTTGTCTTGGCCAATCAAACTGCTTGATTTTGAGTACCGTACAAATATTAAGAATGTGCTCAGAATATTTTATAAGCCCAGATCAAGAAATCTTAGTTTGCCACTAGTTACTTACAGGTGCATACCGGTTACATGTATACCCACATGTGGAAATACAGACATGTGACATAAAAGAAAATGACCATTAACAAATATGTTACCCCACCCACCTGGTGTCGTATAGTATGTTAGGTTTATAAACAACGCAATGTGCAGTATGACACCAGGTGGGTGATGTAATGGGATATTTTAATGGGCATTTTTGTTTATGCGTTCGAGTCTTTCACCTGTGGTTATACCCTGTATTGATAAAAAAATACTTACTTTTAAATATTTTTTAAATTTAATGCATTCAACAGCCAAGAGAATTTTTTCTTCATAATTTTCTTTATTTATTCTCGAAAGTATATGTTGTTACCACTCATCTGAACCGTCTCGATGAGACGGTTCAGATGAGTGGTAACAACATATACTTGTATAGACAAACAAACAAAATAATCAGATATTTTGCAATAAAATGTATTGTATCCATAGACTTCAATGGGTTAACTGTGAAACTTCCACTTTCCCTCCACCATAACAACAATCCATGTTTGCTAACTATACCTACCCTGTCCCTGTTCCCTAAGGTTATACAAACACATTCAATCTCAACATTAGACACCTGATTATGAGTCTACTGTAGAATGCAGTGTCTAAAACTGAAATGATATAGTGTTTATATGACCTTCCGTCTGTTTGCAGTTTATGAGATAATGTTCCTTTATGTTTGTGTTTCACGTTTGTTACTTCAATATGATGAAAATGGTGATATGAATTAATTTGAAGCAGCCGTGTCTTACAAACATCTTAACTGCTTCAATATATGTGCTATTCAATAAGACAAACATTTTTATTATATCACAAAATGCACTACACCATAGGGTGTATTCTATCAAATTATATGCCTGTCTGATTTTAAAATTTAAAAGGCTTTGAAAAACAGAATGTACGTAGCAGAATAAAGTGCATTTAATTTATGTAAATCGTTAGTAGACCTCCAAGTATATGTTACAAGTACATTGTATGTACATGTACCTGCAGCTGGTGCCTGTGAAATGTAAGCTTCAATGTGTTGTGCCAATGCTGGTTCCATCTGACATCGTTAACCCTTTCACCCCTAAGTAACTGGAATGGAATTTGATGTTAATTTTGCAACCAATCCAATTGTCACAAAATTATTTTCAGATTAGTCCATTTATGAAAAGGGGGTCTTTTTGTTCTCAAACATATGAAAATTACTTGCAAAAAGTGCAGATCCTGATGAGACGGCTCGTCACGAGCCGGCTCATCTGGATCTACCCTTTTTGCCAAAACCACTATACAGGCCTGTGGTGTTGAAAGGGTTAAATAGAGAATACCATCCTGGTATACATCAAGTTTATCAGACAAGGCTAGGAAACATGTAGGAATTCCGAGGCTCGCCACAATTAGCCACAAATGCCATTATAGCCCAATTTCTACAGTTACATACATGTAGGTGCTTGACAATTTCCCAATCATCTTCAAACTGTTTGTGTCCCTCCAATGCAGCAGGTTGAATGCGGGAGCGAACCCGTTGGTCCGGCCTTAAATGACCTTAGCTGTTGATAGGCCGTTAAGCACCATTAAACAAACAAAACAAACTGTTTCTGAATGATAATTGTTATAATTGAATAAATATCTGTTTTCAGCTCCATCGACGCCTAGTCATAACCCATATAAACGAGGCCGTCAAATGAGCTCCATGGTGCGCTCGTGAGGTTGCTGTGTCCGTATAGAGACGAGAGCCAACGTGCATGTACATTACCGTTGGAATATGTGTTATCGAGTCGGCCACTCTGTGACACTGTTAGGCTAGTGAACTAGAAATGTATAGTGCTGGTCCAAGTCGAGGGGCTGCCCAAAAGTAACGGTCGTAGTGACTTGTACTGACATTTCTGACAGAGGGGGAGCTGTGTATGTTTTGAGTGGATATATACTGTTGGTTTACAAGTTACTGTTCAGGAAACGTTTTAGTGATGTTGGGAATTCGGGAATAGATGAATTGTGCAACATCACCTTTGTGTCTTCTTGTTGTACAAATACATAGAGAATACAGGGCTTGTCTTTTGATATCAGTAGCCTATTTCACCAACATTGCAAAGTATACTTTGAGGGAAAAATTTTCAATTGAAGGATAAATTTATTAATTTTTATTATACTGAATTTATGACATTATCACAGCCATTTTGGCTGTGATAATGTAATAAATTCAGTATAATAATTCTGCATACTTTTAATCAATAAATATATGTAGTGGGTAGTTCTATATGACATAATGCATTTCGGGGAAAACAATATGATTACTCCCTCAAAGTATACTTTGCTAGATAAGTATTCTTTGCAATTTTGATGAAACCGACTACAGGTTTATCTAGCAAGGCCAGGAAATGTGTCGGAATTTCTACCGTTTCCGAGCCAAGCCTGATAAACTTGAAATCCAAAGGCACTAGCATCGTATTCTATTTATCAGGTAACGTACATGTATGCTACCTTAATATGGGCAAATGTAACATGGCTTTCGTTGAAAATAACACAGACTTGTATATGTTGCATTATTATACTGACGTTATTTGGTAATGTCATGTGACGCCATTCGACTAATCAAATGTCAATGAAAGTTGTATTGAATCTGTTGTGACGCAGATATGCGTAACACAACAATTTGTTGTCTATCAGCGTGTATTCAGCTAAAGGTCGCAAGTTACCTGATAAACGACAAAAATGTGACAGGTGGTTGTAGCATAAACGTTTCCATATGATGCTGTGAATAGTGGTTGTGTTTAACAGATGTGATATTAGAGCTTTTATTCACCAGGAGCAGTTCGGAAAGCATCTCAGTGACACTGATTATGCTATAAGCAGAGAATATATTTTTGTTACATGTACTCCAAATATTGACAGACTGAACTGTCACCAGACTTATGATGGCATGTTGTATTTAAAATGGCCAATTGAGCAAACTTACCTTATCATGTGATCTGTAAATAACTTATGATTGGATGATATTTTAAACATAATGTGCTAATTAACTTATATGTAATTGTGTCTGTGATATGCTCATTTTTGTGTCATACCTACTGTACTGTAAACAGGGTGGCCACAGATTCTGAAAACAGCGAAACAGGGAAAATTGCAAACATAAATTCCCTGCAGGGAAAAATCAGGGAATTTGCTATAATAATTCCAGCACAAAAATATTTACACAATTTGATTATTCCCTAACATTTGATTGGCCCGTAGCAAGTCTCTGTCCAAAATTTATATCCCAGTAAACTCCCACGCCGAACTACTTTCCGTAACCGTGAGGCATAGTTAAAATAATTCTTAAGAAAACGAAAAAAAAAGAAGAATTTCTTGATGAATTTATTTCAAATGCTGGAATTATAAGGAATGGATGGCCTTTTTGTGGAATTTATCGGGGATATAAACTTGGAAAAGTCGCGGGAATACTGGACGAGGCCTTCCGGCCTTCGTCCAGTATTCCCGCGACTTTTCCAAGTTTATACCCCGATAAATTCCACAAAAAGGCCATTCATTCCTATAATAAATTCGCCCATTTCAGGAAAAACCACGAGGAATTTTTCTTTTCTTCGGCCAATGATTAAAATGTTAACCCTTAAAATTAGTGACATTCAATTGTCATCTTCTGTTGTTATATATTTTTCTTTTGTCTCAATACAACATTGTTTGACAATACTTTAGATCCATTTCCATTGGAAATGATTCTAAAGTGTTGTCAAGCCATGTTTTTGATGAGAAAAACATCAGACGATAAAATTTTATTCAGCATTGTAAGAACAAATATCTTATGACATTTATATAGCAATGCAATCAAATCCATACTATGGCAAACACATTTGACAGTGACAAAAATATAATCGGGGGGGGGGGGGGGGGGGGGGGGGGGGGGGGGTGGGGGGGGGGGGGGGGGGGGGGGGGGGGGGGGGGGGGGGGGGGGGGAGTGTGACAAATCAGGGAGATATCGGGGATTTTTTTACAAAATCTGTGGCTAGCCTGTGTTGAGCGTGACCTATCATCACAAGATTGTGCCAACATGAAAACTCGCCTGCCTATGGATAAAATGAGACAAAGTCATGTGATTTTGTAGCTTAGAAGATGTGTGATGTCTTACGAAAAACATTTACAAAGGTTACTATATTTTTTCAAATATCACATTGATAATTGCCAAAATTGTCGGGGCTAATTCGGAATAGAATTCCGCATTCGCTATGAAAATTTCTTTAACTATCGATGTCATTTAAAGGAATTATCAGTTTCCGTAAATATTTTTCATGAAAAATCGCACATCTTGGGTACAAAATAACATGGCTTGTCACGTACGGGCCTGGGACATGTGACCAATGACCATGACCAGTCTGCACTGTTGGAACATGATCTAATCTTCTCACAGGCAGCAATTTAGATTGTTAGTGATAGAATGGCAAACAGCGTAGGACATGATCACACTGCTGGAATGCACCTGTTGATCATTTGTCGTAAACATGGTAAAGGTTATTTTTATCAGATGGCAGTTTAAATAATTTAGTCTCCAAGGCCCAGTTACTCAAAACCTCTGTTAACTTAACAGACTGTTAAATCCTTAACCCTTTCAACAAAAATTACCCTTTCTGAAGAATGGAATAGCCTGAAAATTTGAATGGACCAATGAAATAGCGTGAAACAGTGGCATGGAACAGCCCATTAAGTTACTTGGTGTTGAAAGGGTTAACACTGAGCTGGTTTTTGATGACAGGAGAAGTGGTGTTTTTGGCCAGTGTAAATGGAGATCAGTCACCCAGTCAGTGTAAATGGAGATCAGTCACCCAGTCAGTGTAAGATCAATATACAGTGGAACCTCTCTAAACCGAACACAAGAAAACATCTGTAATTTTATTTTTGATGACTTTCTTGGTCATTTATCTCGGGTTGGGGGATAATGTCTGTTCCTGATCGCATAGCACACAGCTAGGGCTCGCAATGATCACATGCATGATTTACAGTGAAACCTTTCTAAACCAGACACCCTGGGGACCTCCCAGGGTGTCTGGTTTAGAGAGGTTTCACTGTATTTGTGAACCCTCATGTATGGCAATCATAGGCGATTTTAGATCAATCTTAATCATTTATCTTGGGGGGCGGTGGGGGGGATAATGTCTGTTCATGATCGCATAGCACACAGCTATGGCTCGCAATGATCAAATGCATGATTTACAGCAAAACGTCTCTAAACCAGACACCCTGGGACCTCGGACCTCCCAGGGTGTCCAGTTTAGAGAAGTTTCACTGTATTTAGTCTGTGAACCCTCATCTATGGCGATCTTAAACGAGTTCTGGTTAATCAGCTGATCATGATCTACACTGGTCGAATCATTAAGTTTTCCTACATTATTGTCGTGTCATATTTGTTTGAAATAATGTCATATTTCTTTAACCATTAAAAGGCGGGAACAGAAACTGTTATCTGCTGTTGTTTCATATTTTGTATTTAAAAAAATCATTATTTGACAGCACTTTAGAATCATTTCCAACGGAAATGATTGTAAAGTGCTGTCAAAACATGGTTTTTTTATAAGAAAATTTGAAAATAAAACATAAGCAGCAGACAACAAAATATAATTCAGCATTGTAAGGGTTAAATAATTGTTAAATATACATGTAGATATACTCCATGACACTCGAGTCCTTGCCTATGGGTATGATGGCTTACATTTGCTGGTGCGGTAGCGAAATATTTTGTTCTGGCATCTTACTTCTTAAAAGGCGGGAAATAAAGCTTATTGTCTGCCGATTTACCCGGCCTTAAATGACCTTAGCTGTTGATAGGCCGTTAAACCCTAACAAACATACAAAAACTGCAGATTTTTCATTTTTGTGTTTTTTCTTTATACAAACAAGTTTTGGCAGCACATGAGAATCATCTCCAATGGAGATGATTCTCATGTGGTGCCAATACATGTTTTTGTCCATACAAATGAAATTTAAAAATCAACAAAATGTAATTCTGCAGTGTAAGGGTTAAACGCACAGCATTGTCCAGTGTTAAGTCATTATGTTGGCATGTTGCTTTTACAATATCACATTATTTCAACATGTGATAGTAGATATATATCATGTTTTATGAGTGATACAATTACATGGATTTTTACAATGATCTATCGTGTTGGTATCTTGTGGTATTTAAGTGAATGTGTTGTATATTTATTATCTTGACATTCAACATTGAGAAAGCAAATATATGCCACCATGCGTGAACAGGGTGTGAGATCATGTGGCTTCCAAACGGCGTGATGTCGTGTTTTTTTTAGTTGTGTTTGGAGTAGATTACCTTTAATATCTTTCTGATGGAATAACAGATTTTTATGGAGCTTTGCGCATCAAATATAAAACAGGTTGCCATTTATTGAATACATGTAGTTTGCTTTAATCTCATATGTTTTGACAAAGAATCGGTTACCGTTGATGTTAATAAGCTCTATAGCATGTGAATGTAGCGGTACTCAATTCTTCATGAAAGTTATTGTAATGAAGTATTAAAGCACCCATAAAACACATATTCATCGTCTTTGGTGCGCTATACATTATCAAAGGAAGATTTTAAAGAAAATCACAGATTACGTCACGTCGGAAAGCAGGTTCAGAAATCTTTATAGGAATGAATGGCCTTTTTGTGGAATTTATCGGGGTATTAACTTGGAAAAGTCGCGGGAATACTGGACGAAGCGATAAAAAATTACAATTTTCTAAAAATAATGAAACCAAAAAAAACAAAAAAAAAATATTTTTTTTGAAAATTGTAATTTTTTTAAGGCCTCGTCCAGTATTCCCGCGACTTTTCCAAGTTTATATCCCCGATAAATTCAACAAAAATGCCATTCATTCCTTATAATTCCAGCATTTGAAATAAATTCATGAAGAAAATGTGTTTATTTTCCGTTTTCTTAACAATTATTTTAACTGCGCCTGACGGTTACGGAAAGTAGTTCGGCATGGAGTTTACTGGGATATAAATTTTGGACAGAGACCTGCTACAGACCAATCAAATATTAGGGAATTGTGTAAATATTTTTGTGCTGGAATTATTGTAAGTCACATGAGCCCATATCCTGATGAATAAATACTCTATATATTACCTCAGCCCCCATTGTCAGGCCACATATAAACTATTTGGTTATCTGAATATGCCATATTGAGAAATATTGTTTCATTTACAATCTTCATGATAACATAGTTGCCATATGTAGCCTATTTCACCAACATTGCAAAGTATACTTATCTAGCAAAGTATACAATCAGAGATTTGCTAGATAAGTATTCTTTGCAATTTTGATGAAATCGGCTGCTGATGACAGATTGGTTGCAGTCTGACAGTACAGGGATTGTTAGTGGCTGTTACCCGGAGTAATGGGACTTGCCTTCTTATTTTGTTGTTAGTTTTGTGAATTGTCCATTGACAGTGTGACCAGTGTAGATCCTGGTCATCCTATACAATCACCATATCGTCATGATAGGACGGGCAATCTTTGGGAGCATTCGAAAGATAATATAACGATAGGGTGAACCACATCATTATATTACCCTTCGTATGCTTACCGAAAACCCCGATATCACTCGTTTGGCAATCAGTAGCCGATTTCACCAACAATTTATTTTTCCTGAAATACATTGTTTCATATATTTGATATTAAAAGTATGCAGAACTATTATACTGAATTTATTACATTATCACTGTTTTGTTAAATGGCTGTGATAATGTAATAAATTCAGTATAATAAAAATTAATAAATTTATCATAAAATTGGAAATTTCTCCCTCAAAGTATACTTTGCTAGATAAGTATACTTTGCAATGTTGGTGAAATAGGCTACAGGTACATATTTTGGCTTTCTTGTACATGAGAATTGAATTCAGTTATACAAATGTATCATTATAAGATTAGTAAAATTAATGCTAATCCTATTACATTTAGGGGATGGGGCTAAGTAACTCTGGGTGCAGTGAGGACCTGGCCCCAGATAAAGTTTCTGTAATTTCAGGGCTGAATTTCTATTTCTTCTGTAAATATTCATTTCTGATTTTGTGATTTTCCTCCCATTCTTATAGGTCAAAACAATAGCTAATCTTTAACATCTTTTGACCCTTGCAACAAACTAACAATATTCGGTTCCTGCCTTTTAACTCTTTGCATGCTAGTGGCGAAAATATCCGCCAAACAAATTAGGACTATATGTTTTATTTCTCTCTGTAAATATGTCTTGGAATTTCATTAGAATTGAGTCCTCAGGACTCAATTCTAATGAAATTCCAAGACATATTCATGATATTTACAAGGAGAAATAAAAGAAAATATGATGAATTGTTGTCTGCTAGTTTTTAACTATTTATAGCCCATAAGTTTCCCAGCATGCAAAGAGTTAAGGGTTAAGGCAAATGCACGGCAGACGGTGTAGGTGCTGATCAGACCAGACTATTCCCAATGTAATTCTGAACCTGTTGTCATTTGAAGGCCCACCCATTGGTCTGATCTTGTTTCTGTGTACATGCATTGGAAATATGGCCCAAATGCTTTGTGACCAGTTTAATCCCAGCATATCCTTTCCATCTGATGAGGGCCTACGTTATTCACAATTTAGTCCGAGAATATTTAGTCTCGCATAACCCTATATACAAAAATAATTGCCACCCATATCGGGCTTCATATGTGTTACAACTGATCAGGATATACAACTGTCCACCCATTATGTCCACCCGTCCGTCACCAACCTTGTAAGTCGTAAAACATTTATTCAGCCTCGGGGTCATGGATTATCTCCCCCTTTTCGAATTAGAATTTTCCAATTTTGGCTTGTACGGTAAGTCGTAAAACTTTTAAACAGTAATAGCTACAATTTGAAATTTGGTATGTAGCTTCCTAATGATGGGTAGATGCGCAAAGTTTATTTTGATTTTTGATTTGACCCCCAGATCATGGATTATCTCCCCTTTTTGACTTAATAGAATTTTCCAATTTTGGCTTGTAAGTCGTAAAACTTTTAAACCATAATAGCTATAGACCTGATACTTGGTAATGTAGCTTCTTTATGATGAGTAGGTGCGCAAAGTTTATTTACATTTTTGATTCGACCCCCGGGTCATGGATTATCTGCCCTTCTGGACTTGGAATTTTTCCTTGTTTATTATCAAAGCGATATGTGGGGCATCCGTTGTCACTCTGCATGGTGGTACTACTTTGTGTGGTGCATGAGAATGTTTATACGAGAACTTACATTATACCTCAGCCGCCATATCTCTCCACTTTTGCATTATATCTATTCTGTACCTCTAAATGGCTTTCTCACAGAACAAAACATCTTAAAAATATGAGACACACCATGTGATTTTGTACTTAAGACATGTGCAATATTTCATGAAAAATATTCACGATATTTTCCATAAATGATGTCGACGAAATTTACATAACAAATGTTCTTGGGTACAAAATCGCAGGCATGTCTCATCTGTGACCAGTGACCTTGATTAGAAAATATTCTGAGGAGTATGTTCTCAACATTTGTGCTCCAAATCGGACAATATGCTTGGCCGAGGCTGAGTATAGCTCGGTCTTGACAAATCAAACTGACAGGTTTGGGCATGAGCTTGTATAACATGCTCAAAATAACCATGAGTAACCATGAATAACCATACTTAGCTGATGTTCAAAGAATGTCCTCCAAATTGTCACTCGAAATCAGACAATTTGATCGGTTGAAACTGAGCACAGCTCAGCCTCAACCGATCAATCTTTCTGATTTTGAGTATCAGAATATTTTATTAGTATATTTACTCAAACAGTTTTATAATAATGGTTATGATTATAAAACATTCCATACATGACCTCTTAGTTGTGGCTGTGATTGGAGAAATGGGGCTTATGGGTTTTGCGGCTAGTGTAGCTCCAGATCCCCTGTACATCCGCACAGTCTCATCAGGATCTGCACTGTTCGCCATTACATCAGTGAAACAACTGTCGTATTTCTAGCAAGCAATATAGATGTAGATCATTATCAGGTTACAGGAGTGTGCTACTTGATCAGGAGCTACACTGGTCACAAATCCCATAAGCTCCATTTCTCCAGTCACAGCCACAGTTAATGACAAGTCGGGGGCAACCTGAGCTGTGAAATTCAGACTAAATTTTCACGCACATGTCTATGTTCAGAATATTTTATAATCACTGTGCCAGGGTATGACTCTGATCATGGCGAGATAAACCCTAAATATTCGGACACTATTTGTTTTGACAAAACAAAATTATATCCAAATACATTGTTATTATGATAAACATGTACAAAATACTAACCGTAGATATTTGGACGTACCTTGCTGTGAGAAACCATATATTATCAATGTGTGTTTCCGGAATAAATTGTTTCCAAATATCAGGGTTATTTCGATAGTCGTTAGCAGCAGTAATGATATGTGGCTGTGGCTGGAGAAATGGGGCTTATGGGATTTGCAACCAGTGTCGCTCCTGATCAAATATCACACTCCTATTGCCTGATAACGATGCTATATTGCTTGTTAGAAATATGGCGGGTGTTCATTGATTCAATGGCGAACAGTGTAGATCCTGATCAGACTGCGAAGCGGACGTTAAACCCTATTCACTCACTCACTCACTGATCAGACTGCGGATGCACAGGCTGATCTGGATCTACACTGGTCGCAAAACCCATAAGCCCAATTTTTCCAGTCACAGCCATATTACAATGAATGGCAAACAGTTTACACCCTGAACGGATGACATCAGTTATTTTTGTAGTCATCGCCCATTGTGCATGTTAAAGGTGCATGCCCACTCAGTAGGCACAAAATGTTCTTTATAGGAATTAAATAAGTGTATAATTGTGTCACTATTCCACCAGTTCTAAAAATTACGAGTGCCCGCTGTACAAATATAATCATTTAGTAATATTTATTTTACTGATAGTGACGCGCGGCGGTATCGGGCTATTTCATATGCAAGTGAGGCATGATGTGTCGTCTGAAAAATAATATTTTAAACAGATTATAAAGTATGATCATTGCACATCAAAAAATAAATAGACAGAAAAATAGTAATGTCCGTTAACATTGTAAGGAAACAAGGTTTTTGCCCCTGATATCAGTGTGGAAATTTACGTCTGATATAAAATGTATAATAATGCCAATCAATACATGGGGTAATGGTGAATGAATGTTTATTTTGCCAGAAAATGTCTCCGATGGTGTCTGATATAAAGAACATTTTGTACCTACTGAGTGGGCATGTACCTTTAAGTACGCCTAAATCTGTTTTTATGTTTAACCCTTTTTATTATGCTGAGGATACGCCATTATGTTTGCGGAAAGTCCTAAATATTTTCCTTCTATGTGCCCAGAAGTATATGTCGCGACCACCATTTGAACCGTCTCATCGAGACGGTCCAAATGAGTGGTCACAACATATACTTTCATTGAGAAATAACAGAAATAAAATACCGGTATTTAATAAATTTCATACCCGTAAAGGTGTGTTCCGAAAGGAATGGGTTAATTATAGGGCATGCTAGTATATACGGTAGTTAATATGTGCATTGAAAAATTACTAATTATTTGTACAATGTACAATGTACATTTATCTGTATTTATTTATTATTTCTATGTTTTTATATGCACATTTTCTTGAAATTGTCTTGAAAATGAGATGTCCTGTGATATGAAGATGTCCGTCCAGCCGTCATTCTTGACTATTATTGCATGATTAAGTCTTATATCTTAAGACCTTTATCAACAGTCATCTACTTGTATCCATCAGAAACTGATACCATTTTCCAATGGAAATGATTCTTAAATGCTGCCAAAAATGGCAAAATATAAAACAGCGGCAGACAATAATTTTCGCTTCCCGAATTCCGTCTAAGGGTTAATAATGTTAAAATAACTTGACCATATTGCTATGTGATGAAGCCATAGAAATGTAATTAGTAAAAGTATACAATGTATATATTTTTATTAAAACAACCTTATCAAAAATAAAAAAATATGACCACTTTAATTATATTATCGGTGTCGTAATGATTTTAACACCAACTAAGAAATTCACAACTGTTGCTGAAACGTACATTTTCACCGCGACATTTACATCCATATCCAGCCAAAAGTTTTTAGCTAAATAAATGTGCCTATTTAAAGTCAATAGTCTGTAATACTGGAATTCCTGTTTGGGGCAGGTTGGGATATGAACCTGCAAATTAAGTTTTCTGGCCTAAGATCCATGTTATGTGTTTTGTGCTTGGTATGAGATTTATAAAGCACACTGTGTGCTGGTGAAACTTACCTCAGGTATGCTATCATAAAGTTCCAAAGCTGTAGAGATCCTTGCCTTATCATATCTAAAACAACTTTATATCATCACATGTGACTTGATCTTTATCTGTCGTATCTCCTGCTGCCTTTCTCAGGATTAATATGTATAGTAACCCTTTTCTTGCTGAGGAAAACGCCATTATGTTGACGGAAAATCCTAAATATTTTCCTTCTATGTGCTCAGAAGTATATGTCGCGACCACCATTTGAACCGTCTCGTCGAGACGGTTCAAATGAGTGGTCACAACATATACTTCCATTGAGAAATAACAAAAATAAAATATTTAATAAATTTTATACGCGTAAAGGTGTATTCTGAAAGGAATGGGTTTATATATGAGACAAGTCGTGTGATCTTGTACCTAGGAAGATGTATTTTTTTCCTGAAACACATTTACAGAAGCTGAGATATTTTCTGTAAATGACGTTACGAGTATCACAATTCGATGGTCTAGTAACATAAGGTCGTCACTGCTATGCTTTAGCATAGCAGTTAAGACCTTATGTTACTAGACCATCGAATTGTCATAACAAATTGATCTGAACATTTCGTCAGCTTTCAAGGTCATTTACGGAAAATGTTAAATTTTGTAAATATTTTTCATTAGATATCGCACATCTTCTTTGGTACACAATCACATGGCTCGTCTCCTATTACATATCATGTATATTAATCGCGAGAAAAACACGAGAGATATATGTGGATCTAGAAACATAGAATATTATATGTTTCTGATCTAATCTTTGGAAGAATATTATGATTTTAGTTGTGAATTTACCATCACCCCTGTCTCTTATACTGGTGTATTTCTATCTCTAAATGACATATCATACTGCAGATGAATTTTGAGAGATTTGATTGGTCAGCTTGACCGACAACCTGAGCCCATGTTAATTGTCACAAGCCATCAACATGGTGGGTCGATACAAAGACAAAAACAAATAAAATTTGGAAATCCGAAATCACTGCAAAACCTAGCTGTAGAGACTTGAAATGATCTTAACCCTTTCAACACCAGAGGCCTGTATAGTGGTATTGGCAAATAGTGTAGATCCAGATGAGCCGGCTCGTGACGAGCCGTCTCATCAGGATCTACACTTTTTGTAAGTAATTTTCATATTTTGGAGAGCAAAGTCACCCCTTTTTCATAAATGAACTAGTCTGAAGATCATTTTGTGACAATTTGACAAATTAACATATCAAAATGAATTCCAGTTACTTGGGGGTGAAAGGGGTAACTAAGAAAACAAGTTACATGTATTGCCAAGTTAAAAACAAATGTAATTTGTTTATGCCAGTTTGATGTCGGCAAGGTTTGTAACATCATGCCATTTCTCACCACATTTCTATGAAGTTTTGCATGTACCAATACACAAATATAACAAAGTTCTGGAGAAAAATACCGAATTTCAGTATAACAAATATTTTAACGCGATTATACAGATTCAACATGATGTCATATTGCCCATCTGAAGCTATATTGCCCCTCATAATATAGATTAAGACTGGCAATATGACACCATGTTGAATTTCGAAAGTCACAATAACTTATATTGTTGTTGAACTGATGGAAACCTCCAATCAATTAATCTATGACTGTTTCATGATGTTCTGAATCTACACAGGACACATGTGTCAGAAAGTTCATTCTGTTTTTCAGACACTTTTTTTGGCTGAATGAATTTGTTCTTATTTATACAATGTGTATGTTGTGACCTCTCATTTGAACCGTCTTAATACTGAGACATATTCAATGAGTGGCCAAAGCTTATACTTCATGACGAAATTAAGAAAACGTAATATTTTGGAAATTGTAATTCATTTGAATTCCTGCATGAAATACAGCAAACTTGTATGTTGTCATACCACAGATGGGTTTGTCGCATTTTGATTGATCAGTTTTACAATTAACATGAAATGTGACTGACTGGAGAAATCGGGGAGGGGGTGGGGGGCTGATGGGTTATGCGACCAGTGTAGAACCAGCGATTTTAATGTGGTTGACTATATGTTCAGCAGCATGGCAATTGAGACTGCCCCGCATATACTCCCTGATGGCTAATACAGTATATGCATCAGGGGGCCATTTCACTACTTCATAAGACTAAAATGTTCGTAAGTGCAAACTTAAGATCGTCTGTAAATTTCAATTGATGGATTTACATTTATTGAGCATAGGCTGCATATGCAGCCTGTGCTCAATAAATGTAAATCCAATATGCTGTAAATCCAATAATTGTTTTCAAGAAAACATTGTTAATGTGAAATTTACAGACTATCAAAATTTGGACTTGCGAACATTTTAGTCGTCAGAAGTTTTGTGAAACGGCCCGCTGTATTGGCTAAGGAATATAGAGACAACCTTGTTCATGTGCATAGTTGAAATATTGTGGCTGTGCCTGAATAAATGTGCATTATGGATTTTGCGAGCATTGTAGATCCAGACCAGCCTGTGCATCCGCACAGTCTGATCAGGATCTAGACTGTTCGACAGTCCATCAATGAAACATCCGTCATGCTTCTAACAAACAATTTAGATCGTTATCAGGCTACAGGAGTGTGCTATTTGATCATGAGCTACACTGGTCACAAATCCCATTATTTTGTGGCTATATCTGGAGAAATGGGGCTTATGTCATAAGCCCCATTTCTTCAGACACGGCCACAAATGGTTGTGGGGTAGGTAAGGTATGTGGACCCTGACACCAATAAACATAAACATATTGTATATAGTCCCAGATACAGGCAGGCAGCCGCCTATCTTGTACATATTGGAATAACATTCCAATAAATAAAATGTCCAAAAAATTATCCATTTTCTGTTATATTATATAACCCTGTAGGTTTAACCATGCTAAATCAAGATATATTCATGTGCGATCCAAAGTGGTATGTAAGAAAATAATCCAGATGCTTTAGACACCTTCTGCGTGCAGAACCTCGTCAAGTATGAACTAATCTACTTCACAAGCATGTTAATGGAGCTTTTACATCATTTTCAAGCATATTTTCTTTTCAATGCCCCCACCCCCCTCCCCCCGACACCGAATGGTGAGGGGGGGGGGGGGCGGGGGGGGGGCATATATAGTGTTACCGGCGTGGCGTCCGCACGAACATCCACGATCGTCCCGCCCTCGCTCAGCCCAGGGTGAATGTCACATACTTTATGCATTCGAAACCATTCGAAATGTCTTATAATTTATGTTTCCTTGCACGGATCTGCTGGATCTTTCACACACGCATTGCTCTAATGGTCCTCTACCGCCCTGTGAAAAATTGCCGATCGTTCTGTCTGCTAAGCCCATGGTAAAGTTCACATAATTGGTGCGTTCAAAACTCGGGTAAGTGTCTTATTGTGTCTGTTTCCTTGCATGGATCTGCGGTGGGTCGAACATTGATCTGCTTGATATTTCACACACCCATTGCTCTGATGGTAGCTGTGCACAACTACCGCACAACCATGCTGTCCTTAATATGACATTGACATTTTGACCTTCACAACTTTGCGTATGGACACTTAGCACTTTCCGTTAATTAAGTTTGTCATAGTTTCTCCAATATGCCACCATATGGACGCCAGATCTACAATTTGAGATACAATTTGGATAAATCATTTTGAGTTAGCTCTAATTCATTTGGAGCTGGTGTTCCTCAAGGATGACGAAAGTTCGATGCTACAATGACGATACTACGATGGTGATAGTACGATACTCCATGACGATAGTACAATATTGCGATGATGATAGTATAATGGCCTAAAGTACGGAACACCGTAAGTCATCAATGTATGCTGCCAGGGGTGGAACACATTTCCCATGGACACATCATCGCTAGTTTTACTTTTGAAGTTTTCTCCCCTTGATACACTGTTCGCTTTGCTGAGTTATTAGATCCTTTTCCGGAGCACAAGTTGTATTTGCATTAAGGATCCGTGATCATCATATGATTTAAACATAATTCCTTCCTAAAATGATGGGATATTATCATCAAAAAATGTACATATATGTGTCTTATTATTGTACCTTAGTATACAGTAACGAGGCAGTGTGCTCATATTTTATACGTATAGCCCATCAAATTTCGGAAGCACTTATTTGTTAATCATAAGATGATCATGTGTCCCACGGGTCCTTAACATACGAGGGGTGTTCCGTAAATAATTACACTTGTATTGGTAATTCTATATCTCAAGTAGTTGTGATAATTTTATGTTGCGATGTCCTTCAAAATACTCCCGTTTAGCTTAGCTGATCGATCCATTTTTATGCCCCACCACGATAGTGGAGGGGGCATTTAGTGCTACCTTTGTCCGTCCGTCCGTCCGTCCGTCACAAAACGTTTACGTTCGGGTGAATGTCTCATAATTTCTTCATCCTTCGACCGATCTGCTTCATATTTCATATACACATTGCTCTAATGGTCCTCTACCGCCCTGTGCCAAATCCACGTTCGTCCTGCCCCCCGCCAAGCCCAGTGTCGAGGTCACATACTTAGTGCTTCAAAAACTTTAACGCTCAGGTAAATATCTTCTAATTTCTGTTTTCTTTCACGGATTAGCTTCATACTTCATATGCGCATTGCTCTAATGGTCCTCTACTGTCATGTGCCAAATCCACGTTCGTCCTGCCCCCGCCAAGCCCAGAGTCAAGGTCACATACTTAGTGCTTCAAAAACTTTAATTTAAACGCTCAGGTAAATATCTTATAATTTCTGTTTTCTTTCACGGATCAGCTTCATACTTCATATATGCATTGCTCTAATGGTCCTCTACTGTCCTGTGCCAAATCCATGTTCGTCCTGCCCCCGCCAAGCCCAGGGTCAACGTCACATACTTAGTGCTTCAAAAACTTTAACGCTCAGGTAAATATCTTATAATTTCTGTTTTCTTTCACGGATCAGCTTCATACTTCATATACACATTGCTCTAATGATCCTCTACTGTCCCGTGCCAAATCCACGTTCGTCCTGCCCCCACCAAGCCCAGGGTCAAGGTCACATACTTTGTGCTTCAAAAACTTTAACGCTCGGGTATATATCGTATAATTTCTGTTCCCTTTCACGGATCAGCTTCATACTTCATATACGCATTGCTTCAATGGTCCTCTACTTCCCTGTGCCAAATCCACGTTCGTCATGCCCCCACCAAGCCCAGGGTCAAGGTCACATACTTTGTGCTTCAAAAACTTTAACGCTCGGGTATATATCGTATAATTTCTGTTCCCTTTCACGGATCAGCTTCATACTTCATATACGCATTGCTCTAATGGTCCTCTACTGCCCTGTGTCAAATCCACGTTCGTCCTGCCCCCGCCAAGCCCAGGGTCAAGGTCACATACTTGGTGCTTCAAAAACTTTAACGCTCAGGTAAAAAAAAAATTGACTTGGAATTTGGCCTCATTTATTATCAAAGCGATATGTGGGGCATCCGTGTTCTATGAACACATTTTCTAGTTTTAATCATTTTCCATACTCCTCAGTGGGTGTACCCATCAGACACTGATAAACAGCAGATCCAGGAGCATTCCTCGAATTGTATCTCTTTCCAGAGTGATTTTTTTTCAGTTTTGGAAGAGAAAATAGACGCAAGGGGCGAGGTCTGGCGAATAAGGAGGGTGTGGGAGGACGGTGACCTTCTCTGACTCCAAAAATCGGTCACTATACGTGCCTTATGGGCTAGTGCGTTATCATGCAAAAGACGGACCTGCTTAAGTCCTGTTGTGGGGCGGCAGCTTTTGTAGTAATTCTTTATTTTTTTCAGTACAGCATTTGTATAGAACTTTTCTGTAGCCTGTAGCCTTTTGGCACCGCAGTTTGTATAGCTGAACTTTTACTTGTTAAAAAAATAGCATACAATTTCTTCACCGATCGTGTTTGTTTAGCAATACTTGGGCGTCTACCGTTTTTAGTGTCCCATATTCAGTTAGACACCCTTCTCTTTGGCTCAAAATAATAAACCCAGGTTTCACCACCCGTAATTACATTCTTAAATGCCTTTTTGTTATATTTTGGATACATTTTTAGAAGTTGTTTTGCCATTGTCATACGGGTTTTCATTTGCTCCTCTGTCCTTAAATGGGGTATCCATCTAGCATTTATCTTTCTAACTTTGTTATGTTTCTTCAAAATTCTATGAACTACTGTAAACGATGTTAGTCATTCGGGCTGACTGTCTCACCATGAAGCGAGCATCATGGGATATTGCGGATTTGTTCAATGTTACTTTTGGTCGTAGTTGTTGGACGACCTGGGCGAGCAGCATCTTTATAAACTGCTGCTGCCCAGCACGAAATTTAGCTACCGCTTGCATATTGTTTTGTGACACATATGACCCTCTCCATAAATACCACACACCTCACGATGAATGTCTATTGCCTTTATGTCGAGTAGTGATCTGCTTTTGTGTAGGCCCTAATTTCTAGAACATTTTCAGCTCTAGTAGTATATAGGGAGTCAGTTCGTTACCGCGAACTGTGGGGGAATAATTGAAAGCAGTGGGTAGCCCCATAGGTGCCAAAAATAGTAAAATTTCCTGTTAATTTAAAGCGAAATAAATACAACCCACAGTAAAAAAATAAAATGTCATACTGTAGTATAAGGGAATGGCGGTTCTGGACCACTTTTAATATTCCCTCATATAAAGTGCGTGAGCCCTTGTTAGTCATTAGGTATATAAGTAGCTGGAATCGCGTTATCGTTATAAGAGGTCTATGGTGTTAGTATTTTTCATAACCAGTTTATAACGTACACCTACAGGGTCCTTATTTTAACCTAGGTGGGTACGCATGGAAAATTAGAATAGTTATCAATTGGGAGCTAGGTGGGAGGATACGCATGTGTTTGGTGCAGGTAGTTGAAACCTCATCCATTTGGGGACCAGTGTTAGGTAGCTGAAAACCTCATCCATTTGGGACCAGTGTTAGGTAGCTGAAAACATCATCCATTTGGGGACCAGTGTTAGGTAGCTGAAAACATCATCCATTTCGGGGCACGTCAAGGTCAATGCCGGTTTTGGCTCAAATCGAAAATAACCCTAACCAATGACTTTAGTTTGGTTTAATGCTCTCTAAACGTGTCAGTTCGTTACCGCGAAGTGTGGGGGAAAACAGTGGGTAGCCCCATAGGTACCTTTCCTGTTAATTTAAAGCGAAATAAATACAACCCACAGTAAAAAATAAAATGTCATACAAAATGTTGCAGCGGTTTCGGCTACCCAACGAGCAGCGACACAAAATATACAAATAATTTTTTTTTTTTCCAAAAAAACGGCTACTACATGTAGAACGGGTCGCGACTACCAGAGTGCTGGTGTACGGAGTCGCTAGTTTCGTTTTTCCCATTCGGCGTACCGGACTGTTTTGCGGAGTGCACGAACTGGGCGTCGGAATCTGGTTTGCTCTTCCAGAGTCTACAGGTCTCTAGAGTCACGAATGGGAACAGTGGTCTGCATACCGCGTACGCCACAAAAAAACAACCCAAACCACCACTTTGCATTCTCTACGGTTCTCCAGATGTCGTGCACCTCCAGCTCGTCTTTCTTCGGACACTCGGAATCGGTCGTGCGGGCATCGTTGAAAATTGCGTCCAACAGTCTGCGTTCCAGCGCGTCCAACCGGTTCTCCAAACGTCTCTCCATGTCGGACAGGTGCGTCGACTCATCGAACGAGCTTGCGTTTCGTATATCTTCTAGTAGATCCGTGGGGAACTTGGTGGGAGGGCCAGGGGTGGTTACCCTGTGTACTACGGGGGTGGGGGTTTCTAAATTTGTTTCAAATTTGGTTTCTTCGGGTTTTGTACTACGTTCCGCATCGACAGCGTCCATATTTTTCGAAGACGAGTTGTACCAATCCCATATTTTTTCTTCGTTTCGTCCGCAGATAATTTTCCTCGAAGATTGCGAATATCTTCTATATCTTGCTCCGATAAATTTCGCTTTGGTGGCATTTTTGTAGGCGCAAAATATGTAAGTACATACAAATATAGTTTGCCCAAGGTTCAACATGATTTGTCTAGGTAAAACCAGGCATACTAGCACCACAACTAGGCTTACTCGTTACCAGGCCTAGGCATACCAGCACCACGACTAGGTATACCAGCACCAGGCCTAGGCATACCAGCACCTCGACTAGACATACCAGCACCACAATTAGGCATACTAGTACCACAACTAGGCATACCAGCACCACACATAGGCATACTAGCTCCACAATAGGCCATACCAGCACACACCTAGGCATACCGAATGGGAAAAACGTGCCTAGCGACCCTTTCTACATGGAGTATCCCTTTTGAAACCCTTGCAAAATCGTGGTAGAATGTTAGCATTGTTCAGTAATTGTTAAGCATTTGTTCAGCATTGTTAAGCAATTGCTAAGCATTGCTCAGTAATTGTTAAGCATTGCTCAGTAATTGTTAGGCCTTGTTAAGCGTTGTTAAACATTGTTAAGCTTTGCTCAGTAATTTTAATCATTGCTCAGTAACTGTTAAGCATTTGTTCAGCATTGTTAAGCAATTGCTCAGTAATTGTTAAACATTGCTCAGTAACTGTTAAGCATTTGTTCAGCATTGTTAAGCAATTGCTCAGTAATTGTTAAGCATTACTCAGTAAGAGTTAATAATTTTTAGTATTAAATATGTGTATTTATAATAATAAAATATGTCTACGTGTGGTGAAGAAATAAAACAATTTTCACAGAAAATAGATAAACCTGTTTGTAGTGATAATTCTAAAGAATGAATTAATGAAGAGAAAATAGATAAAACCACATGTAGTGATAATTTTGAAAAAATTAATAATAGTTTCCGCACGCCGTATGGATTGAGGAAAAAAGGAATTAAATATTATGATCCCGGATCTGTTCGTATGTGTAATTTGATAGAGACCTATTTAGAAGAGGGGTATGATGTAATAAGTGCACAAGCGTTAGTTGATAACCCACATGTGTTTGGATAGATCACCTTCAATCAAAAACCTGTCTATTATAGAAAGCGCTACCAAGGTTTTTCGGCTACCTTTTTTTAAGAAAATATTAATCTGTAGCTGCACCCCCGGTTTCTACATTGAAAAACAAAATATGCGCTTTCTTCAAATATGTATTGGATTTATTCGACTAGCAGGTTTACTTGGTGGTGCGTTCAAATTCAGCAAGATATTAATTAACCCCTCGTACTGCCGGAGATATGGATTAATTCGCCATGTAGGTTTTTTCGAACTGTTTTATAATGGATTCAACAAGCGGGCTCATCATCGAATCTTTGCAAATTTCAACAACAGGTTTTCGTTTTGTAGCGGCTTCTAGCTCCCTCATGGAACTTTTTTAGACGTTCTAATATTCCGTCTTGGAGACCTAAAATATCCTCATAGCAAGCCTCATCAAATTTTGTTTTTACGTCTTCTTTTGTAAACATATTTGTATATGTATAACCACATATTATAAATGTTTAACATAAAATCACAATTGGAAATAAATATGTTAGACATTTATATGTAGTTATATAAAGTAATTCTTGAAGAATTATGCCTAAATCGTTTATTACGCAGGAAGCGCTGATAGATATTTTACAATCACGTGGAATTGTTCCTGCCTATGAAGTTAGAAAGAAACACCATATTGGACCTAAACGGTTTACAGATCTGTGGGAATATGATAAATTTATAATGGGATTATCTAGAGATAATTGGGCAAAACCCCGTGATAAGCCCCCCGTTGGAAAACCTAAGGTGTGTAAGATACCTTCAATAATTGAACAGGCTGCATAATTTTATTTAATGAAAGTTTAAAGAGGTTCTGTATGTATGCCTTCGTCTAAAACCCTTCTCTTATCGTAGTAAGCGGACAGTCCTAATTTGTTTTGGGTATATGTTTTCATAACACCATTTCTCATTCTAAACCCTCTGTTTGTTCCTCTATCCGTTCCAACCTGGTGTAGGGCCTCCATATACCTTCTCCATGTGAGAGGATTTTGCCTGGCAGACAGCCCCTTCGCCGAATGTTTTACTTGGGTTGTGTCTACTTTTTCAACCACATAACACTTGCTGCATAGTGCGATTGCACGATCTCCTTGGAACTCTGTTTTGAATAGCCCTGGTTCACTATTACTCCATTTATCCCACGCTAACCATTCTTTTTTATGTTTTTTGAAATCCTCCACCATTTCTGGTTTTATCATTCCATCCAGCTCTCCACCCTTCATGCTAACCCCCATATATACAAACTATCAGTATCCATCTGTATTAGTTCAAAAAAAATCTGCTCTATCTACGTATTTATCCATAAAATCGTAATAAAATTCTAACATTCTTAGTTTTGCATATTGGTATACAGCAATCCCACAGTGAAATGGACGAGTCATATTGGCATTTACTTTTCTTGAGGATATTTCGTAAGAATCTCCTATTTCCTCTAAATCATCGAAATACGCTGATCTTAAAGCTTTGTCCACACATTTTTCATCTTTTGTATATGTTGTGTTGAGGTGTTTTTCGGGGGATTCTATCATTTTCCCGCAACATGAGTTACCTAATAGTTTCATTATATCCGCAATTGGGGACTTGGAACTGTCAACATCTCCGGATCTCCTGGCTGAAGTAACTTCTTTAACAAACCATTCAAAGGGCTTACCTGCTGTATAATTTATTACTCTGTGAATCCCTGTAATTTCTAAACCCTGCTTCAAATACCATTTTAATAATGGGGCAAATAGTAATTGCTCCTACTAGTTTTCTACCATCTCCTCTTGCGCGGTTAGTTTCTTGTAAATACTGTAACATCTTCTCTGGAACTTCCTTCTCCTCCTCTACAATCCTATTTATAAATATTGGGGACATTTCCGAAAACTTCTCTTTTAAACTACTGGGAACCTCTATATCTACTTCAGCAAAGCCAAACCACTTACCATTTAAAACCGCCTTGGAAAACTTATTTATTTTAATAGGGTCGTGAGGGCTGCTTTCCTCGTGTAGTTTCCCTTCGCCACATGGCATTTGTTTGTTTAATGTTGATAAATATAGGGCGTTTGCATCAAAACCAAGTACGGCTTCGCAAAGCTTTCCATTTCCATCAGGGGCTGCTGACCTGATTCTCGTAACACCTGCTTCAGTGTTTCTTGTAAACACAATTGATGGACCCCCAACTAATGCTCCTTTTAACATTTCATATATTTCCTCACCAGGGGCATACAGTGGCGGACATATCGCGTCTGCTATCTTACTCTCTTTGGTTTGGTAAGGTTTTATATGTTTTTTTATCGTTCCTCTGAGAATGTATTGCAAAGCAACTCCCGGTAGGGTAACTGCATCTTTGAACATATCTATACCTTTTGTTTAATAAAATTTTGTCATTTTTCCGATAGCTTCTAAAAAGGGACCAACATCCAAGTCGTTATAGTATTTTAACCAGTCTTTGAAATACTTCATATTTAATCTGCTATAAATGTTGTTGCACTCTTCCAACTGCTGTTTGGTTATCGTTTTATTTGGAGTTAATTTATTTGTCCAATTTTTAAACGGTGGTAAACCCTCATACGCTAGTTTATCGGGAGAATCGAACCATTCGTATGGGAAGAAGGATTTTTCACCTTCGCATCCATAAGCCTTAACCCATCTATCGTAATCGATACCAGGAGCAAGATACAATTTTACATCTAAAAACCTAAATTCTGGTGTAAATAGAAAAATGGTTGTATTGGCTTTCTTTCCTACTAGTACCTTAGTGGTTTTATCCGTTAAAACGTCAACTAAATGCTTCTTTAGTAAATTAAGATCGTAATTACTGGAATTGAACCCAATTACTGGGACTTGTGAAATCCAACGGGTAATTTCTCGCTGCCGAGAAGTGTAAAGATACTCCATGTCTGCAGGGTACCCATATGTATTGTTGCTCCCCACGACCTCTCGGATATTGTCTCCCCTTCTCTTTACTCTTCCTAAATAGGGTTACTAATTGTTTTGGAGAAGTATCACATATGTGAGTTATATTGTTGGATAGAGTATCCCCTATACTAACACTTATTGGGACATGTTCGTTTATAAACTCTAGATCTTTAGTGGGGTTACGCTTTTCTTTACTTCCGTCTAAATATGCTTCAAAATCGTATACAATATGATATGGGTAAATCACTGTAGGAGGCTTTTCGAGTTCCTTTACATCCTCAGGTTTACAAATCGCATCATACTCGCATTCAAAAATAGTTACTAATTTACACTTACCCTCAATTGCTTCGTCTCTCTCGTTGGATCTTCTAAGCTTATTTTTATAATCTTTACAATGTTTGGGACACCCGTGCCAATAACAGCCGTGCAATTGATAAACTGTATCAGTCTCGGGGCAATACCCATCAACTGGGGCACCAGCGATTATTCTTTCTCCGCCGTGACCGCATACTGCAGTGTGAATATGGGGCCCTGGTAAAGATTTTATCCAACTGATCGATTTCTTACTACAACCGGGTTTTGGGTGGAAAGCTTTTTCAAACGCTGATAGTGGGCGATCTATTTTTTCTCCTTTACACGATACTTTTGTTAATCCCTTCATGCAGGTTAATGCGTGCCTGGTTAAATTGCTGGACTTTGTAAAGCGTTGTGTGCAGTCGAAGCAACAATAATTGTTTTCAGCGGCTTTATTCATATCCGTTTTAAGGAAGGCGTGATCGTTATAGATGCCTATTTTCATCTTTTTATTACCAATCTGGTCGTAATGAGCTGCTACCTTTCTTAAATACCATGTTCCCTCTTCTGTAGGTTCGTACGCATCAATACCTATTTTAAAACACTCTTGTATTTTCTTGATATCTCCAAATAGTATGGGGCCTTCTGGTTTCGGTAATTTATGGGTTTTACAAAACTGTAAATATTGCTGCTGGAGCTCTTTGGTCAATGTTAAACACCTATCAGCCCTAAACTTCGAAGTGTGGAGGGCCAAGCATCTAAATAAACAAAGATCATCATTGAAACTATCCAGGGGCTTCATCCCTTTCTTATAACGCAACCACTCAGGCATTCGACCTCCTGCCACTTTTTCGGATTGCATTCCAGCATCATCTTTAGGCATTTTATTTAAAGCTGTTCCATATACTATTTTAACGCTAACACCCATCCATCTTACAAACCTCCATTTTGTACTTGGCCTATCTATTTTATCTATGTTTAATCTATGCTCTTCTTGTTTATTAATCCACTCTTCAACCTCATCGTAACCCCTAAACCACGGACTTCCGGATAAATGTTTATAAAATACCAACGTTGTCGGCTTTCCTCTCGCGTCTCTCTCCTCTTGGTGAATTAATTTGTAAGAAAAAGAGAATCTTAGGTAAAAACTGTCGGTTAACAAAGGCTCTAATTCGCCCATTATCCTTTTGCTGTTATTTATTTGAAGTTTTCTTTTCAGGGTTATTGTAGTTATCCTACGCCCTTTTACTATTTCTTTTTCTTTTTGTTTATAATCTTCTAATATTTCGCTACCTTCCTCTATTAACTGTTGTAATAAACGCGCTTTCTGCACTCGTTTTTGAGGTTTGCCGATGTTCCTGCTTCTAAGACTGAGGGAAGCCTCATCGGCTATATTCTGTGCTATCTTTTCTATATTCTTTTTTTCCACCACCTTAAATACCCCCCGAGACATTGCACGAGTCATTCTTTTCATAAATTCATCATTGTTTTCCTTATTTATTAGTGTAGTTAACCCCCTTTCCCTCAAACGGTTTGAAAAAGGTATACCCATTCTTATTAATTCTGATCTTAATTCCCTAATTCTGGGAGAAGAACTTTTAGATGGTTTTACACCCCTTTTATCGCTAATCATTGTGCGAGTTAACTTAGGGCGAGGCGCTCTCGTAACTTCATTACGTATATCTGTCATTTTCTAATCGTGGAAAATTTATTGTTTTATATAAATACATGTATGGCTTATGTTCAATAGGGTGTTTTTTCATTTTTTACAATTAATTAATTATAACACCTCATATAGAAGACACATATTTTGTCGGGGCTAGGGGGCTTTCTGCTAGTTTTCTCGTGTTAAAATCCGTGGCAAATCTGTACTGGTTTCAACTACCCTATTTCAACTACCAGATTATAGCAGCTCCACATACGATTGTGATGGGTAGCCGAAACCGCTGCAACATTTTGTATGACATTTTATTTTTTACTGTGGGTTGTATTTATTTCGCTTTAAATTAACAGGAAAGGTACCTTTGGGGCTACCCACTGTTTTCCCCCACACTTCGCCGTAACGAACTGACACGTTTAGAGAGCATTAAACCAAACTAAAGTCATTGGTTAGGGTTATTTTCGATTTGAGCCAGAACCGGCATTGACCTTGACGTGCCCCGAAATGGATGATGTTTTCAGCTACCTAACACTGGTCCCCAAATGGATGATGTTTTCAGCTACCTAACACTGGTCCCAAATGGATGAGGTTTTCAGCTACCTAACACTGGTCCCCAAATGGATGAGGTTTCAACTACCTGCACCAAACACATGCCCATCCTCCCACCTAGCTCCCAATTGATAACTATTCTAATTTTCCATGCGTACCCACCTAGGTTAAAATAAGGACCCTGTAGGTGTACGTTATAAACGGTTATGAAAAATACTAACACCATAGACCGCTTATAACGATAACGCGATTCCAGCTACTTATATACCTAATGACTAACAAGGGCTCACGCACTTTATATGAGGGAATATTAAAAGTGGTCCAGAACCGCCATTCCCTTATACTACAGTATGACTGTTTTTTTACTGTGGGTTGTATTTATTTCGCTTTAAATTAACAGGTAATTTTACTATTTTTGGCACCTATGGGGCTACCCACTGCTTTCAATTATTCCCCCACAGTTCGCGGTAACGAACTGACTCCCTATATACTACTGCTCTAATTCCTATCATTGTGTGTATAGTGTAATGAATATGCTATGTTGCAATGTACACTGTACCAAAGTCAGTGCACGAGTGGGCGAGATATTTACTTGTGTAACGAATCAGTGATCACTCTACCGAAACCAAGTATGTGTTTTTTTCTCACAAATTGCACGATTTCCGCTAAATAAGGCACAGATGACATTGTTTATGGAACACCCTTAGTAATTTACTGGTCCAATTACATTCGTTATGCTTTCTAAAATTACCCCGTATAAGTCCACTTATCCGATCTGGTCGTTACGTATTGCACTATACTCGACGGACAACAAGAAAATGCCCTCATTCCAGAATTACTGGTCAGCCTTTAGTGACTACTAATCACTAGATACTGTTTATACATGTCTGTGTATATTTCGTCCTGTTTGACTCACAACTAAAGATGTCATTTGACTTTTCCATCTAATACAGTATGCTAGAAAGTAATAAATAGTTGCCCCTAAATTTTAAAACGCACGGAATTGAAACTATGGAAATCATTAAACAATACTATGCAGAGTCAGATATTGTCATATAACTAGCGAGCATTTTATAAACTTGCCTGACTATATATGTATTTATAGCAGCTATCTTGCATCAGTATGGGTGGAGGGCAATGCTAGTTTAGCAATGTCAGTTAATGGGATTGATATCGATATATGTATCTTCGAAATATATTGTTAGGCACTAACTGTTTTTTCTCCAGAACTCGTCTAAGCTGCTTGGTAATACATTATTATCTGTGACAGTGACATTTACTTCTGTATTATATACGGCGGCCATATTGAATTCACCAGAATATGATAAAATTGTGATTTTACTGTTTCATTATCATCTCATCTCTGTATGGTAAATAATACAGCCAGATATATCTGCTAAATAGTTACGTCCTTATATAAACGGTGGCCATGCTGAATGTACTTGAATATGATATACATGTACCTCATACTTTTATGGTTTTCCTATCACCTCTGCTGATATCTACATAGTAGATAAAATGTGCAGAGCCGCCAACATCGTCTTCACCAAGACTAGTAATTGAAAAAGTTACTGCACCATTCATGGGAAGTGTACATAAACTTGATGGTGACCCTCTGTGATGACATAAGGGTTGAGGCAGTAATGTATGTACCTTTAATACGATGAATCCAGCAATCTCAATTTCATCTGAAGTATTTAATTAATGGTTTACAGGGGGCCCGCCAAAAAGACCGCCTTTTCAACATTCCAGTGATGCCTCCTGGGGCCTATTTCATCAACATTGCAAAGTATACTTTACTAGCAAAGTATACTTTGAGGGAGTAATCATTTATTTTTCCTGAAATGCATTATTTCATATAGAACTAACAAATGCATATATTTCATGATTAAAAGTATGCAGAATTATTATACTGAAATTATTACATTATCACAGCCATTAAATGGCTGTGATAATGTAATAAATTCAGTATAATAAAAATTAATAAATTTTTCAAAAAATTGAAAATTTCTCCCTCAAAGTATACTTTGCTACTAAAGTATACTTTGCAATGTTGATGAAATAGGCTACAGATACCGCAATATAAACTAAATCAAAACTGAAAACCTAAGTACGCATGCGCAACATATGTAATCAAAACAATGGCTACCGAGGAAGTTTATTTTGGAACTTGGAGGGTGAGTGTTCCCAATTTTATCATTTATTCTATTACATAATTAATTTTCGCTTGCTACCTGTCTGTTTTCACTCACATATGCTTTGTATTTTCAGATCGTTGAATGTGTGTCATTAGCTGGTACAGTTGAAACGACGGGAATTGAGGGGTGAGTACAGTGACAGTAGCGTAACCATTTGTCGGGATTACCCCCGCATCGGGAATTTTCGTAAACCGCATTTGTCACTAATCACGGAAATTTTCCCGGTCAGTTTCACAGACATTTTTGCAGAAGACACCTATCTGTCAAATGCAGAAAAATGTTGCACATCGCCCTTGGTCATGTAAGGTTTTAATCAAAATTGTTAGAATACCATCAAAATGTTGTATTTCACTTTCAGCTATTCCCACTTTTGTCCACTCATAAGCATCATTATTGTGTAACCGGATAGGGGAAATGCAACGGAAAAAATGTGCACCGACCGGGGATCGAACCCGGGACCTTCCCAATACCAGCCGGACGCGCTAACCAACTGCGCTACCGGCGCACGATGCTCTCGATCGGTATTTTTATATCCACATTCAGCTCATGATTACACATGGTACCATTTCCGTTACGCACCTCCCCCGTTATTTTTGAGTTTCATCAATTACGAAGAAACTCACCCAAAGTTCACCCCTCTAGAGAGCCCACAGACACTCATGAGGGTCGGACGAGCCCCCAAATGTAACCGGATAGGGGAAATGCAACGGAAAAATGTGCACTGACCGGGGACCGAACCCAGGACCTTCCCAATACCAGCGGGACGCGCTAACCAACTGCGCTACTGGAGCACGATGCTCTCGATCGGTATTTTTATATCCACATTCAACTCATGATTACCGTACACATGGTACCATTTCCGTTACACTTGAAACAGATTTACAAAACATGGTTCTGTCGGTCTTCGTCACTGGATTCTTTAGGCATTTTGAGAATAAATAAGAACGTGGTCTATTTGGAACTTTATTGACACAATGATCACGGTCTGAAAATACAGAAATAATGGAAGTCTTTAAGCATTGGTAAATAAAACAATACAATGGTAACATTCAAATAATACAATGCAGCCAGCTAAACTTGCAGGACATATAGCTGCAATAATATATTTACCTCTTAAAGACTTTGAAAGATTGATTAGTACAATGAGAATTGTCTGTTCACTCTGTTGTTGTTGTAGTGACCGGAAGCATGACTTAATGTGGTGGTTACACAAATCACACAAGTACACCCAAATACACCCAAATAGATCAGAATCCTATATCTCCCCCAAGTCATTTGTTGAGTTCCTCTCAAATACTGATATAACTGATCAAATGGAAAAGCGGAAAAGAACATGAATATGAAGGGCGACTACATTTCAAAATCACTATGCCACGTAGGTATCCTGACTATGCGACGCGAGCGACGAGGTGTCGTCGGTAGGGGTCGTCCACTGGGCTGGGGGGTGGTGGTGGTGAGGGGGTCGCAATAGCCGTGGGCGTAGTAGTGGGGCGGGAGTGTCACTGGGATTGTCAGAGGTGAGAGATAGATCTGGGGGCTGCACTGAAGGAGTGCCCTCAGAACTGTCGGCACCAGGTGTTTGCACATCAGGAGTGCACCGCAGGGGATTGTCAATTGCAGGCGGTCGCAATAGATCTGGACCTACTGGAATGGCAGGATGTTTCCGAGACTCAGGTTGGTCCTTCCATATAGGGTCAGGTAAGGTGGGCTGAGGGTTGAAAGTGATATGCGGAGGTGAGGGATACACCGCTATGTACTTCCTAAGAAATTTCCTGTTGCGCAATGTGACCCGGCCTGAGCCATCTACTTTAACCACGTATTGGTCAAACTGTCGTACCTCTATAATCACCCCTGTTTTGTCCCACTTGAGTGGGTGTTGTCCAACCTGGTTCTGAATGCGAACATGATCTCCTACAGAAAGTTGTGGGAGCCTCTTAGTGTGCTCAGACAGTCTTTCAGCGGACAACATGTGTCGTTTTCTGAGGGCCTCCTCTCTGGCTAGAAGGGTCTCGCGCCAGGTACTATGGGGTTGGTATCTACCAGGCGGTATCGGGATAAAGTCACGTATTGGTCGACCGAAAACGCACATGGCAGGTGATAGTTTAGTATCTCTGTCTGGCGTGTTCCGGCATTGGAGTATAGCACGTTGAAATGGGTCGGTCTCAAGACCACCATCTGTGTTTGTGTTGTCCATAAGAAGGCGTTTGACGGTTTTTACGCCTACCTCAGCACGACAGTTGCTGTGAGGAAAGGCAACTGACGATACACGGTGGTTGACTCCCCAGTCCTTAAGGAATGTGCTTGTGGCAACAGATGTGAATTCGGGGCCACCGTCTGAAGATAACTCATCCGGGATCCCGAATGTCACAAATAAATGTGCGGCGAAGACAGTCTATCAACCCTCGAGCACCGTTGCTTGCTCGTTCAACAATTGGCCAGTTTGAATAGCGATCTACTACCACCAAGTAATTGCAACCTTTGTAATGAAAGTAGTCGGCGCAAATACACTGAAAAGGATAGTCTGCGTTCATGAGTGGTGTAGGCTGGTGCACTGGGGTTGGATGGCGCTGTACGGTTACAGTGCTGGCATGATGCCCTAAGTGCTGAGATGGCAGGTGTTATTCCTGGCCAGAATATGGATGAGTCTGCCGAGAAGTCATCGCTGTGACTCCTTGATGGGCAGAATGAAATGAAGCCAGAACGTCTTGTCTGAGAGATGGTGGAATGATCACCCGGTCCTTGTACAGGACAACACCATCAATAGTGTGGAGGTTGTCACGAAATTGGAAATATTCGCGCAATGCCTCTGGAAACCCTGTTCGAGTATCTGGTAGGCCAGACTCGACAAGGTGTAAGAGAGTGTATATGTTGTCATCACTGGATGTAGCTAGCCGAACCCTATCCCAGGTTACTGATCTGAGGTTTAGGGATTCTAGGGAATCTGCCGCTGAGGCAAGGTTTGAATCGTCAATGAGGGCATCAGAACTCAAGCGAAGTCCATTTAATATGGAGGAGCAGTGTATGACTGCTGTCAATTGTGCTTGTATCTGGGCCATGTCATCTGTCAGAGGTAGCATGTCGGGGTTGCCAGCAGGGTGACGTGGATATGCTATCAGCGGCCAGATGTTTTGCACCTGGGATGTAAACCATGCGGAATTTGTACCTGAGTGTTTTCTCTTTCAGATTCCGCAGGCGTGAGTTGGAGATATCCTCAAGTGACCTATCTCCAAGCAGCTTGAGTAGGGGCTTGTGGTCTACTGCAACGACCAGATCAGTGCATCCCAAGACAAAGTATCTTGCCTTGTCAAGGGCGTCTGCGACAGCCAACCCCTCTCCCTCAATTGGGGCATAACGTGACTCGGCAGCATGTGTAAAGCGGCTGCCCACCAGTGTAACCCTCCAGCCATCTCTGCAACAAAATGGTTCAGACCTTGGGCAGGAGCAGTGTTTCTGCAATAGCCAGAAGCCAATACCATCTTTGGACCAGTCTGTAGCAAGACACGTTGTCTTTTTAGGGTCAAAGATCTGAACCCCCATCTCAATTTCATGTGCAATGATGCGTTTCGACTCCTCAAATAGGGAGTCTAGCTCACTGGTCCATTGAAAAGGAGTGTTGGGTTTCAGTAGGCAACGGAAAGGCAGCATTTTCTCCGTCATACTGAATGCATACGCTACCTGATTTATCAGGCCAAACCATGAGCGAACATCTGTGATGTTCATCGGGGTAGGAAATTCCAGTATGGCACGGAGGTATTTCTGACAAGGGCGGACAGAGTTGGGGGTTATCTCAAACCCAGCAAACTCAGCTGTGTCCGCGGCAAATACAAACTTCTCAGGGTTCAGGGTGATGCCATTGCGACCGCATAGGTCAAGCCATTCAACTGCCTGAAAGAAGCTTTCTTCGACCGTGTCAGACCATAGCAGGGTATCGTCAATACATTTTGTCTTATTGGGGATGTCAGAAGTCAGTTCATCATACCGGCGGGTGTATCCGTCACCAGAGGCAATGTAGCCTTGTGGGGCTGTTTTGTAACGGTATCGTCCCCAAGGTGTGATGAACGTCGTGAGGTGTCTGTCCTCTTCACGAATAGGTACGCTGTGATATCCGTTCCAGGCATCAAATACAGTTTTCTTTTTGCCTTGGGGAACGGAGCGAGCTTGGTGAAAGGGGGAGGGTGTGTGATGTGTCTCACGCACTGCATGGACATTGAGTGCCTGGAAGTCCACAGTGCGTCGTGGCTCTCCATTTTTCTTGGCACAGATCACCATCCTATGGCACCATGTAACTGGTTCACCAACAGGGACGGGTTCAATGACACCCAGGCGTACATCCTGGTCTAATCCAGCCTTTACCTTGTCTCTCCAATGGATAGGTACAGGGATGGGTGTGTGGCGAGCAACCGGCTCAGCTTGGGCGTCAACCATTAATTTCATGGGTGGTGTGTCCATTAAAGGTAGTGGCTGGTGCTCACAGGTATTGAAAGTACTAGACTTGTAATGGTCTAGTAGGAAGGCTTTTATCCGAGGGATATTCTGCTCTATCCCCGGAAATGGCATGTCGGTTGGAGCGGGAGGGAGTTGTTGGCGTCTGGGACAGTCGCATACATTTGGTTGATCCTGTTGGGGTGGGTCACAACCTAGTGCTTGGGCTGGTTCAGACCCGATTATGGGGAAGGTCCCGGGAACAATACCCAAATCAGTGCACGCCTCCCTACTGAGGAAGAGTTTGTCTGACGCATCGGTTACATATGTCATTTGTCTAGTTTCAGCGGTTCTGCCGCCAATGTTATCATGCGCGCTTATGTTTAAGACAGTTGCACCGAGAATTTTGATGCCATGATTGGTGGCAGTGTGCATTTGCATGGTTACGGGTATGAGATCAGACTCTTTGAGGCATAGACGATGTATGACCTTGAGACCGGCAAGACAACTTTGACAACCAGTATCTGCCATGGCGGGCAGGACCGCTGAAACTTTACGGCTCCTGGAGTCCAAGTGAAATCCAAGGGCCGTGTAGTCATCAGGTGAGACACTAGCGGTGACATCAACAAAAGGTAGAGATCTAGATTTCTGCTTGACCCAAGTGTCTGAGAGTTTGTCGTATATGTGATGATCAATGCATAATGAGCGGTCGAAGCCATGTTCACTGATCACACATGAGTTATCGAATGAATTGATCACGTCTGAAGTAGAACATAGGAAATCAAAAGTAGCAGAGTTTGCAGACCATTTGTCTGTGTTCTTGGATTTTGAATTGCTGCTACTACGACAGACACTTTCAAAATGATGGCGTATGTTGCAACTAGTACAGAGGTGGCCGTATGCCGGGCAGTCATTACGGCGAACGGCAGCAGATGCCGCTTTACCATGGCCTCTTTTGCCACAGTAGCCACAAGTTTCTGCCTTAAAATTGTCTTTCTGATTGTTATTCTTGTTCTTCCTGTATGAACTGCTCACGACCCCCGCGGTGTGGGTGTCCAGTAGTCTGGATGCTGATCGTTTGCCGACCTCTTTCGCTTCTATAAACTGGAACACTTCTTCAAGCGTCATGTTTTGATTTTTGTCGCCCAATAGATCCATCTGAATGTCCTGGTCTGCTATGCCTTTAGTCACCACATCACGCATGATTTGTTGTGTGTAGTTAACATTGGAATCACATCCTGGGCACTTAGTCACGTATTTGCATATGTCCGCTTGCCCGCGAATTCGCGCACCAAAACTTCTGATTGTCTCATCGCGATCCTGGTACATTTTATGTAGTACAACTCTAGCAACCATTGTACTTTCCTCACGCACGGCGAGTTTGCGTATGGCAGCTAGCACATAAGCTTCGTCTTTGTCTGCTAGGCTGCCCCCTTCTGCATAGGTAAGGTCTCTGCGGAGGTGTTCCTCACAGCATTCGAGTAGTTGTAATACCTTGTCACGGCCGTCAGTCTTAGTAGCACTCACATAATCACTCCACCGCGTTTGAAAGTAGGACCATTCTTCACTTGTGCCTGCAGCACGAACTGATGGTCTCTTGACTTTTTCTATTGCTGCAGTGGGCTTTGGGGCAGGTGTGACATGAGTCATGGAATGTGCCGTTATGAGTGCAGCGACAATTACTGCATCAAGGTCATCCGTCGTGTACCGCACACCCAGGGAGTGGACATGAGACTGCTGGCATTCTTCCGTGGTAGAGACGGTGATCATAAATAAGAACGTGGTCTATTTGGAACTTTATTGACACAATGATCACGGTCTGAAAATACAGAAATAATGGAAGTCTTTAAGCATTGGTAAATAAAACAATACAATGGTAACATTCAAATAATACAATGCAGCCAGCTAAACTTGCAGGACATATAGCTGCAATAATATATTTACCTCTTAAAGACTTTGAAAGATTGATTAGTACAATGAGAATTGTCTGTTCACTCTGTTGTTGTTGTAGTGACCGGAAGCATGACTTAATGTGGTGGTTACACAAATCACACAAGTACACCCAAATACACCCAAATAGATCAGAATCCTATAGAGAAGTCAAGGTCATGTAAACACAGACTGGTAGCTGTCAAATTACCAGAATAGAGCTTCTCGTTATACTGGGGCCAGTTGGGGGGGGGGGTCTTATTCTGGAAATCGGCGTGACGTATCACTAGTCACGTGACCCAATATGTTTGGGGGCAAGTCGATACATTTTGCTCTAAAATATATTGTTTTTATGCAAAGAATATTTCACATTTAGAACTACGAATATACTAAATGGTGATAAGAATATTTTTAATGACCATTTAACATTATAAGTCTGCATTTAGCGATTGGCATTTAGTTGTTTGAAGCGTTAAATTATATAGGAAACGGGTCAGATTTCCCCCCTGCGCTCCACGACAGGGGAGATAATTATAGGCTGCATGTGCGCGAAATGGACGAAGTCCGACTTCCAGAATATGAAAAACAATAAAAAACTAACACATAATTATATTTGCTTACACAGATGTAGATATAAACTGTGTGTTTTTAGTAGAATTTATTGTTCTGTTGATTATAAAAATGCTTAGAATAATATGCTACAGTTTGTAGATTGTTATTATCTTGTTGTTGGTATACATTCCACCTGTAGTGTGCACCATAATGAATATGGTAAAATAGCATGTACCACAACTGAAAATAAAATGTGATCTGAATGCATCTTGCATCATGATTATTAGCCTTGTGATAATATTATTGTCATTTATAACTGGCAAAGGAAATGGTGGAAAATCATTTACTGTACACTCCTCTGATAATTTAGATAACCATTTTGTACACTGACGCGATGGTGCGCCGCAATACAGGATGAGAATAACCCAACAACAAAAATCCAGATTCTAAGGTCACAGTCTATTTTCTACAAGCGCCTGGATGCCGACAAAGGCTTATTATCCAGAACCTAGGTATATCCACTGTAAATTTTTTTTTTCAGCCACAGGAAGTTGAGTCACCGATGCATGAAATTTGACTGTCATTATCAGCTGATTATGATCTTGACACATACAGTGTGTTGAATTATATGGTATCAGTAAAATGTGACGTAATTGTGAGTGTGCAAATAAGGCGCCAATGTCTACTGGATGTGCATAAATTTACATCAATTCTGTCTGAAGCAATTGGGTATTTCAATATTTTAATTGGGTAAAATAAAATCACACTACTGTTTACACATCAACAGACAGCAATTATTGAATAGTTTGCTTCGAAATGAAAACATACAATTCTAATGAAATGCCAAGATGTGTTTTCATGGAAAATAAGAAAAATATGCTATATTTGTTGTCTGTTTATTGTTTTCTGTAGCATGATAAAGGTACCACAAAGTTGTTATTGCTTTTTGATACTCGCTACTTCTGATTTCAATTGATATTTTGGCAATTTTAATTGGGTATTTACGCAAATACGCAGCTTATCTGGAGCTCTGGGTTTAAAAGTTTTACTTCTAGTCTTCTACAAGTCAAAATTGCAAACTGGTAAGTCCAAAAGGGGAGATAATGCATGACCCGGAGCTCGAATAAAAAATAGAAATTCACTTTGCGTATCTGTACACCATGAGGGAGCTACATAGTAAATATGAAGTCTGCAGCTATTGGTGTTTGAAAGTTTTACTTCTTACCAGGCAAACAAATATGCGAAAGTGGGGAGATAATCCAGAAATAAAAATGCCAGTAATTGTAGATAAATCTGAAAAGATATGTCGCGTTACTGTGCATGCAGCCAGATTGTGGGAATCTAGGTTTAAAAGTTGTTGTGAATTTCAGGACAGAGTTTGTTCTCGATGAAGGAGGGGATGTCACATGGAAACTGTCTGAGGATGCAGAAGATGCCCTGCCGTTCTTTAATTGTGAAACGTATGAGGTATAATGCTTGTTAATGGCAGCAATTAGAATAACCTGCCACTGATCTATAATCACGTTTCATGTCAAATGGCTGTCAAATTCCGATTCAGCTTAGTACATGCAAACAATTCTGCATGCACATATCTATATATACTGCCACACCCCCTACTGATTTTGTGCAGGATCATATTTTATTTCTATGTACATATTTTATTTCTATGTACTTGTACATTCAAAAACCGGTACATTTTCGATGTGAAATATTTTATGCTGGCGCGAAATGCAGCAACAGTGATAATAGGGTCGGATCCCAAAACCTGAAATTGTCCCCTTGGATTTGGGATCTAGGCACAACACTGTGTATTTAGTGTCAAATAGACCAGTTGCTATGTTCTTGGTGATCGTAAACAGATCACATCATCAGATTCAATGACAATGAAACGGTTTCCTGTTCATGAATTTGGATTATATGAGTTATTTTCAGCATGATTTCACCATCCGTATTTGTTGCTATGACTGGAGAATTGAGGCTTATAGGCTTTGCGACCCGTGTAGATCCAGATCAGGCTGTGCATCCGCACAGTCTGATCAGGATCTGCACTGTTCGGCATTCCATCAATGCAACACCTGACATGCTTCTAACAAACAATATAGATTGCTAACATCAGGAGAGTACTAGTTGATCAGGAGCTACACTGGTCATAAACCCCATAAGCCATATTTCTCCAATCACAGCCACATGACACATATTATTGAATGGACATAAAACCCATCAGTTATCATAATTATGTTCTCAGGTGGTGCTAGACAGGAACTATGCACCGAAGGCCATCAACTTCATTGGGACATACGCCGGCCTGGAAGTCAACTTCAAGGTACCGTATTTATTCTAATAGTAGCCCCCTCTCTACTAGTAATCTAAATATGTGAATATCACATACAAAAGCCATTTAAAACTTTGTTGTTTTAAATGGCTTTTGTATGTGAAAATAACATATTTTGATCATATTTTCCACATTTTGATCCCCATGAATTGCATAGCCCCGGTGGCGTTTATTAGAATAAATACGGTATGTCTACCATATCATACTGGCCATGGTCTGATAAACTCTGGATTATATGTGGCTCTTACTGGTGAAATTGTTTGACCTGTGAGACCCATTGTCCTATAACAGTCTGCACTGTTCACCACTCATGCAATCTAACAATAGTTGTCCCAGAATAACCATGATAACAGTGTTGATGAGTCTGATTGTGTGTGTGTGCATGATGATCATACTCTACTTTTGTCACACATGTCATAAGGGCCTCTTTATAGGCTGTTGTCCAAAGATATGTGCTGTGGGAGCTGGTAGGAAATAACAGTGGTATGTTTATAGGCATCATGTTCAAATCAGGTTTTTCTAGAATCATTTAAACCCAGCACTACTGGTCATTTTGATTTTGAGACTAAAATTCAATATGGATGCGACTGAAGAAACAGGGTTTATTGCATGCGCACATTCTGATCAGGGTCTACACTGTTCGCGATTGAAGCACCTGTTTTGCTTCTTCCAACAAATAATTTTAGGCTGCATGAGCAGGAGCTAGACTGGCCACAAATGCCATAAACCATATTCATCCAATCATAGCTGCAAAAGAGTCTTAATTTAACCCATTAAAGACGGGATACAATTATAGTAGTATGAAACTTTTATGAGAAAAAAATCCCTATTTTTGTTGAGCCCGCTTGCGGAAAGCGAGACATAGTGATCACAATGACGTCCGTCCGAAATCTGCGTTAAAGTTTTTAAATACCTTATATCTCTGCAGTCCTAAGTCACATTGACTTGAAACTTGATATGCTTATTAGTCATCATCCATATATTCATTCTGTGTCCAACTCATGCGGCCCCTGTGCCCAAGGTCAAGGTCAAATGACTTAGAAAGAAGTTTGCGTTCCGAAATCTGCGTTAAAGTTTTTAAATACCTTATATCTCTGCAGTCCTAAGTCACATTGACTTGAAACTTGATATGCTTATTAGTAATCATCCATATATATTCTTCTGTGTCCAACTCATGCGGCCCCTGTGCCCAAGGTCAAGGTCAAATGACTTAGAAAGAAGTTTGCGTTCCGAAATCTGCGTTAAAGTTTTTAAATACCTTATATCTCTGCAGTCCTAAGTCACATTGACTTGAAACTTCATGTGCTTATTAGTCATCATCCATATATTCATTCTGTGTCCAACTCATGCGGCCCCTGTGCCCAAGGTCAAGGTCAAATGACTTAGAAAGAAGTTTGCGTTCTGAAATCTGCATTAAAGTTTTTAAATACCTTATTTCTCTGCAGTCCTAAGTCACACTGACTTGAAACTTCATATGCTTATTAAGTCATCATCCATATATTCATTCTGTGTCCCACTCATGCGGCCCCTTTGTCAAGGTCAAATGACTTAGAAGTTTGCGTTAAAGTTTTCACATACCTACTATCTCTGTAACCGTAAGTCAGATTTGCTTGAAACTTTGTATGCTTATTGGGCATCAAACTTCAAATAAATACACCCTGAGACCATCAAATGCCTCGGCGGGCTCGACATGCGGCCCGCGGCCATCTGGTCTTTATTTCGTCTCGAAAGTATATGTTGTTACCACTCATTTGAATCGTCTCGATGAGACGGTTCAAATGAGTGGTAACAACATATACGTTCATGGATAAATAAACAAAATGAGATTTTTTTCCCAAAAATTATCGTATCCTTAGACTGAAACGGGTTAAGTGGAAGGTTTACCACGGGCTATCCAATCAACTATACATGTGTTTTTATAGGTGGAAGTGTCTGATGACCTCATGTTGCTGACATACGAACGCTGCTGTATGCTGCAATGTCAGAAGGTAAAATGGCTGCCAGTAGACAAAATGATTACGATTGTGTGTAGAATATATAATTTGATTTTAATATTTTGGGAATTTTCACATTGGACATGGTGCAATATTGTCTGATCATGTAATATGCCTTTAACGCAGCAGCGCATTGTTTACATACACCAGTCTTATAATCTAGTGTGTAGAGCATTGGACTTGCAATCCGAAGGTTGTGGATTCAATGCCCCCGCCTTAGGCAGAAAATTACTAGTCGTAGTATTTCCATCCCACTGGTCTTTTGGATGAGACGTGAAACGGATGCCCAGTCTCCATATGACCTTTGCTGATGCTTGGACATTGACCTTGGTTGTTGCTGGGATGTTGAACCCATTTGCTGTCACTTTTGAAACCATGACCCTGTCTCTATAAGACCTTAGCTGTTGCCGGGACGTTACACCCTAGTCTATATCTATGTGCTCAGGTGTCGTCGCCGGACCCGAAGGATGACGTGCCCTTCTCCTTCCACGGTGCCCTGGATGAGGGATATTTCTCTGACGTCACAATCAAGGCCGCCGGCGGAGTCGAGGTACCTTACTGTCATTATTTCCGTGACGAAACATGGCACAGATGTGTTTATTAGGGTCGCGCTGTAAAGCTACTGGATAATTTGATGCATGTAGTATATGTGGGCTGTGACTGGAGAAATGGACTTATGGTATAACCACTAGTACTACCTATCACCAGTGTTAGGTCTACAGTGAGCCCGGGGTACATTTTCCCACCTTAAACCAATATCCCTTAAAATTTGAGAATCTCCCCATTATTTTTGTCTCACACAGTTTAGAGGAAAGTACAATTCTTGTGTTAGCAGTGTCATAGTCGCATCCCGGGGCCCGTTTCACTAAACTTCGTACGACTAAAATGTTTGTAAGTGCAAAATTATGATAGTCTGTAAATTTCACATTAACACAGTTTTCTTACAAACAATTATTGGATTTACATTTTTTGAGCATAGGCTGCATATGCAGCCTATGCTCAATACATGTAAATCCATCAATTGAAATTCCCAGACGATCCTAAATTTGAACTTAACGAACATTTTAGTCGTACAAAGTTTAGTGAAACGGATCCCAGGTATTCTGAAATGTTGAATATCTCCAGATCCGTTTATGGTTGGATCATTACCACATCATCAATATCTTCATCACACTAATTGCTATTCACCCAGCGTCATTCGGGTGACCTTTGTGGATGAGACACTCGCCTTGTTAACACAAAAAGCCCCCAAACAAGGTAATTGTCCCGTTGTATCACCAGTTTGCCACACACACAACCATCCTGAGCCTCATGGCCCCAAATATCGCCTGGGCGTCAGCCACCACACCCCTCACCGGGCTGCCCGGGGACGTGGTGAAGACGGCCCTCCACTACATCTACTGCGAGTGTTTACCCCGGGGCCTGGCTGAGGATACCGCCCGCGACTGTATCAAGTACCTCGGCAAGGTGGCGGACCTCACCAAGTTTGTCACGCTGTGCGAGGCATTCCTGAAGAACACAGCACTGAAACAACGTAAGTATATGGTGTGAATATTCGTGACTGTGACTGGAGAAATCGGGCTTATGGGATTTGTGATCAGTGCAAAATTATGATAGTCTGTAAATTTCACATTAACAATGTTTTCTTGAAAACAATTATTGGATTTGCATTTATTGAGCATAGGCTGCATATGCAGCCTATGCTCAATAAATGTAAATCCATCAATTGAAATTTTCAGACCATCCTAAATTTGCACTTACCGTCAAACCTGTCTTAAGAGACCACTCGGCGGAGAATAATTTGTTGGTCTCTTAATAAAGGTGGTCTCTAAGGTGAGGTGCTATATAAAATTGTATTTTAAAAAAATTATTTCAGTGTATACTATATATATGTACCTGTATGTACATAATATAAACTAATATGGCAATATGTAGACATGTACATAACAAAATTCCAGATTAAATTTGAACCCCTTCATTTTCTTTAGTGACCGTCTGTATAGGTGCACTGAGAGATAACGTAACAGTCTTCGTCACCTGTCACCCATAATGTTAATTGTTGTTGGCGAGTAACTTTCAGCCCAATGCTAAAAAAGTGTGTTAACACTAAAGTGTAAACAATAACAAATTAAATGACATGAACAGGTTCCCGTTTAGGATAGCGCATCAACCAAAACACAGGGAACCGGTCCATCATGTGCATTGATCGTATCCGTTTGCATGCTAGTAAAAAGTCCATATTAAGCTCTATTATTTATTTCGTACAACGGTCGGGAGTCAAAATATGGTTTGAGTTTAACAAAATATAATTCCAGCACAAAAATATTTACACAATTCCCTAACATTTGATTGGCCCGTAGCAAATCTCTATCCAAAATTTATGTCCCAGTAAACTCCCACGCCAAACTACTTTCCATAACCGTGAGGCGCAGTTAAAATAATTCTTAAGAAAACGGAAAATAAACACATTTTCTTGATGAATTTATTTCAAATGCTGGAATTATAAGGAATGAATCGCCTTTTTGTTGAATTTATCGGGGATATAAACTTGGAAAAGTCACGGGAATACTGGACGAAGGCCTTCCGGCCTTCGTCCAGTAGTCCTGCGACTTTTCCAAGTTTATACCCCGATAAATTCCACAAAAAGGCCATTCATTCCTATAATAACCAATAGGATAAAAATAAACAATTGGCGATAAAAAATTACAATTTTCGAAAATTGTAATTCTTTATCGTCAATTGTTTATTTTTATCGCCAATTGCGAAAGTGGCTTTTCCAAGTTTATACCCCAATAAATTCCACAAAAAGGCCATTCATTCCTATATTGCACTGACTGATGATTTGTATTCATTTGTCATCCACCCGTAATTGAGTGGCAGCGTGGTCGCATATGCCCCTTTCTGCAGTCAAAGCCACATTTGTGTCTATCATTAACACTTTCAACATGACAGACCAAGGACCTGTTTCTCTAAAATTTATGCAACTAAGAGTGGGTGGTAGGTGGGAGCATGCAATGGGTCATTTAATGATCAATGTTCATCCTTACCGCCATCCCGACTGGAGACCTGGTTTGGCCCTCACAATCCTATTACTTTCAGGGGAAGGGGCTAAATGACTGGTGTGGTATGGACCTGGCACCAGGTCGGGTTATTCTAATTTCAGGGCTGAATATATATTTTTTTCGATGTAAATATTCTGTTCTGATTTTGGGATTTTCTCCCCAATGCAGCAGGTTGCATGCGGGATTGAACCAGTTGGCCCGGCCTTAAATGATCTTAGCTGTTGATAGGCCATTAAAAACCAATAAACAAACAAATAAATTTACCCCTTCGACCTTCACAATTTTTAAACATTTCATACATTTTGACATAAGTGACCTGCTCACAGTACCATCAACATGAATGTCACCATTTTGACATTCCACGATAATTTGTCACTGGTCCTTTTTGCCACTCCAGAGATTACGAGCCTGGTGACAGACATGCACGCGTCGGCGGACCGTGTGATCGAGTTGTTCAGCGGGGCCAATGTTGGGGACGAAGGGTCGGACAGTGCAGACAGCAGTATAGTCAACAACCCCGCCCGCCTCTGCTACGTGGTGAAACAGGCACTCCGGGAGGAGGCAGTAGGTGAGCAGAGCTTCAGATCAGTTTTGTATCTAAAGAGTATTATACTCCCATATTTCAAATACAATTTTTCACATTGGTGCGAGTATTTTGTACTCCCACTTTTGATAATCAAATCAATGCATATTCTGCTAAAATAAGTGCATAAAATATGCCAATACACACTTTATCTGGAGCTCTGGGTGAGCTGAACTGGGGACACAGCTTGTTGGGAGCATGTGAAGTGTAAATTTGTAAACGTCCGTCCGTACGTACGTCCGTCCGTACGTCCCGATATTATATTCTTTAGTAACTTCTACATGGTTTCACATATTATGTCAATATTTATACACATGATACGTATGAACATCCCTTACACACTCCACCCCCCAGTACTTCGACCTTGACCTTTGGCCTTGACCTTTTCCACTTTAAATGTTTGCTTGGCACTTTGGGACAAATCTACGTGCACGTTTCTCAATCCTACACTAACTTCTCAATACTTTTGCCAATTGCTTAAATATTTATACACCTGATACATATGAACATGCCCTACACACTCCACCACCCAGTACTTCGACCTTGACCTTTGACCTTCACCTTTTCTACTTTAAATGTTTACTTAGCACTTTGGGACAAATCTACGTGCACGTTTCTCAATCCTACAATAACTTCTCAATACTTTTGCCAATCCCTTAAATATTTATACACATGATACATATGAACATGCCCTACACACTCCACCACCCAGTACTTCGACCTTCACCTTGACCTTCACCTTTTCTACTTTAAATGTTTACTTACCACTTTGGGACAAATCTACGTGCACGTTTCTCAATCCTACAATAACTTCTCAATACTTTTGCCAATCCCTTAAATATTTATGCACATGATACATATGAACATGCCCTACACACTCCACCACCCAGTACTTCGACCTTCACCTTTCACCTTCACCTTTTTATGCCCCCGCAACCGAATGGTGAGTGGGGCATATAGTGTTACCGGCGTCCGTCCGTACTCGGGGTAAATGGCTTGTAATCAAATATGCCTTGTTTTCTTTGGCTGCCAGCGCGGGCATTCGTGTGCCGATAGGCCACATTTCTAGTTTATCATTTGTTCCATATTTAGTAATGAAGAACATCAATAATCAATTTGTAAAAGTAAAATACAAAATGATTTTGAAATCGGGGTATAGTACGCTTCAGACACAAAGCTTATTTTGAGCTCTGAATAAGTGTATAATTGTGTCACTATTCCACCCGTGATATCGGTGTGGACATTTACGTCTGATATAAAATGTATAATAATGCCAATCAATATGTGGGGTAGTGGTGTATAGCGGGCACTCGTAATTTTTAGAACTGGTGGAATAGTGACACAATTATACACTTATTTAATTCTTATAAAGAACATTTTGTGCCTACTGAGTGGGCATGCACCGTTAAGCTCACTGTGACTGGAGAAATGGGGCTTAATCATGTATTCATATTTAAATAGGTGATGTCACCTTCTCAAAGTTCTATTAAAGTACAAACCTGCGCCTCATGCTTTACAGCACTGTGTTTCAGATATGTGGCTGTGCCTGGGGATGTAGGGTTTATGGGATTTGTGACCAGTGTAGCTCCTGATCAAACACTCGTGTAGCTTGATGTATATTGCTTGTGATAAGCATGATGGGTGGTTTTATTGATGGACTGGAGAACATTCGTGTTCTGGATTTATACTGGTCACTGGCCCCATTTCTCCGGTCACAGCCACCAATATATGTCAGTTGTTTCATCCCATTTGTCCACCAAAGGCAAGGTGAGTGTTTATTGAGAACATAGGCGATTGATTGAACTTCCCTTCACTCCACCAGACATCAAAAATGCTTTCATAGTATTTCCATCTCACTGGCCTTTGTGATGAGACTTTCGCGTTTCCCGTTTCAGCCCTCTCCAAGCTTCTGATTCTTTGTGACCTGTTCTCAAGGAGAAAGTCGGAACTGTCTCGCGAGGAACGCCATGACATCATAAAGTACGCCAAGTCTAGGTACGTACATGTCAGTTTATAGAGGTAAATCTGATTACAGTGGAACCTCTCTAAACCGGCCACCCTGGGCACTATGGAACGCGGATCAATTTGGGCTCAAAGGTCAGACTCTATCTCGTTCGACCTGTAGCCTATTTCATCAACATTGCGAAGTATACATTACTAGCAAAGTATACTTTGAGGGAGTAATCATTTATTTTTCCTGAAAGGCATTATTTCATATAGAACTAACAAATGCATGTATTTCATGATTAAAAGTATGCAGAATTATTATACTGAATTTATTACATTATCACAGCCAAATTGGCTGTGATAATGTAATAAATTCAGTATAATAAAAATTAATAAATATCATAAAATTGAAAATTTCTCCATCAAAGTATACTTTGCTACTAAAGTATACTTTGCAATGTTGATGAAATAGGCTACTGGGGTCTGGTTTAGAAAGGTTCAACTGTATGTGGCTGTGACTGGAGAAATGGGGCTTATGGGATTTGTGACCAGTGTAGCTCCTGATCAAATAGCACACTCCTGTAGCCTGATCTATATTGCTTGTTAGAGGTATGACATGTATTTTGTTGATGGAATAGCGAACAGTGTAGATCCTGATCAGCTACGCCAAAGCTGTTATTATCGTGCTTCAGTAATCTCTTTCAACCTGATTTAAGACGTCTTTTCATGATTTGTAATTTGGAAAAGTTTCAGATTCTGTCTGATCTTGTCATTGGAATGGAATGGTGCTTAACGGCCCATCAACACAAAAGAGTGACCTTGTCATTGGGGTTTGCTGTTGAACTGACGTACAACTTCAATTAATCAATCAATCCATAGCCGACTTCATCAACATTGCAAAGTATACTTATCTAGCAAAGTGTACTTTGTGGGAGTAATCATTTATTGTTCCCGAAATGCATTATGTCATATAGAACTAACGACTGCATATATTTGATGATTAAAAGTATGCAGAATTATTATACTGAATTTATTGTGATAATGTAATAAATTCAGTATAATAAAAATTAGTAAATTTATCCTTAAATTGAAAATTTCTCCCTCAAAGTGTACTTAGCAAGATAAGTATACTATACAATTTTGGTGAAATAGGCTACTGATCTTCTCAACTTTAATAACTTTACAACTTCAACCATTTTACTGAAGGCACGTCACATGCCTCTATTGTCATACAAAATTAGATATACAGTCAAATCTGTGCTAAAGGCCACCTTCGAATAGCAATTACCTGTCTATAGCAGTCACACTTTCCCAATTACTGCATAATTGAACCTGTGAACAAAGACCACCTGTGAACAAAGACCACCTGTGAACAAATGCCATTTTTTTCTCTTCCCATTCACAGGTTTGACTACATGTATCTCATGTTCACGTATGCAATAGATTAAATTCAATGAAATATCCATTGATGTAACTGACATAGGTAAATATCACAATTATCAAAATGGCAATGGATTTCACTATCGCTGGCCTTTGGCTTGTGTTATGTTCCATACCTATGCCATATTTGGATACAGACAAAATCCCCCCCCCACCCAGACATAATCCCCCCCATGATTTTTGACACAGGACAAAATCCCCCCCACCCCCCCCCCCCCACCCCCCCACCTGATATGGCGAGTGTATGACAAAATCCCCCCCCCCCCCGGACATAATCCCCCCACCATGATTTTTGACACTGGAGGACAAAACGCCCCCCCCCGTCTAAAATCACAGGTAGGACATAATCCCCCCCCCCCCATCAAAATTAAAAAACAATATGGTTTGGGACCGACATCAGTATACAAATGTACAAATGATACATACATATTCTTGTTTGACGTTTATTGTGCAACTGAAAAATACTTCATTAGATGTGCTTGTTTGATTGTGCAACTGAAAATACTTCATTAAATGTGCTTGATGTTTATTGTGCAAATAAAAGAACTGAATATGATTTACCTTGATTCTGGACGGGGGGATTTTGTCCTACCTTGAATTTTGATGGGGGAGGGGGGATTATGTCCTACCTGTGATTTTAGACGGGGGGGGGGGTTTTGTCCTCCAGTGTCAAAAATCATGGTGGGGGGATTATGTCCGGGGGGGGGGGGGGGGTGGTGATTTTGTCATACACTCGCCATATCTGTGACTGGGATTTGTGATCAAATAGCACACTGTTGTAGCCTGATAGTAATCTATTATAGTGCCTGTTAGAAGCATGACACATGTTTCATTGACGGAATGGCGACCAGTGTATCTCCAGAACAGCCTGTGCATCCGCACAGTGTGATCTGGAGCTACACTGGTCGCAAAACCCATAAGCCCCATTTCTCTAGTCACGGCCACATTTCAGGATCCCAGTATTCATGAAACAGTGGGAGAAGTTTCTGGAGGTATGTCAGACACACGCGACCGCCCTTAGTAACAGCCAAAGGCACGAGATAGCTACCTACCTTGTACCAGAGGTTAGTATTCCTGTTCAATTGTTATAAAACTGTTTGAAAATACATATAAGTTTGTACTCCACATGATGTGCAGTCAAATCCGACACCTAGAACTTCATTGAAGTTGATAGTATTGTCTATTCATGATCGCAAAGCATGTGAACATGTCTTAATTTTTGTCGCGCCCTCTTACGGACAACGCGAAACAGTCGGCACATCAGCGTGCGTACGACGTACATGCGTATGTCCGGGTTAAAATGTTTACTTAAAGTTTTTCGGTATACTATCAAAGCCTCGGCGGGAGCGACGTGGGTTCTTGTCATCTAGTCATATTCCTGAGTTAAAGTGGTAAACTGGGGATCCCATGGTGTCCAGTTTAGAGATGTTACACTGTAGTTTGATCAGCTGCACCTGAGCAGGGTAATGTCTTGCTTTTCGAACATGCCGTTGGTGTACATGCTTGGAATGTGTACATAGTTACTGGTCTTGTAATGTTAAATTGTTGCAAATATTGTCAACTCTGTTTTAATTGTCCGAACTTCTCATTTTAACGACCTGTCTACAGATCTCTATATTTATACCACCCCGCAACGAAGTTGTGGGGGGGGTTATACTGGAGTCAGCTTGTCCGTCCGTCCGTCCGTCCGTCCGTCTTTCCGTGTTTCCGTCTTTCCGTCCGTCACAAAACTTAACAATTGTAAATTTCCTTTTAACTTCTCTTTCCCTTTGTGGAAATCTTTCATATTTTACCCGCCCCTTCTCTGACACTCATACATCATTCTGCAACAAACCTACGACCCCCATTTATGGTTCGTCTTTCCGTGTTTCCGTCTTTCCGTCCGTCACAAAACTTAACAATTGTAAATTTCCTTTTAACTTCTCTTTCCCTTTGCGGAAATCTTTCATATTTTACCCGCCCCTTCTCTGACACTCATACATCATTCTGCAACAAACCTATGACCCCCATTTATGCCAGGGGTCAAGGTCACGGATTTATAAACTTAGAAAAAAAATCAAACTTAACAAATGTAAATTTCCTTATAACTTCTTTCCCTTTACGGAATGCAGTGATATTTTACCCGGCCCTTCTCTGACACTCATACATCATTCTGCAACAAACCTTCGACCCCCATTTATGCCAGGGGTCAAGGTCACGGACTTAGAATGTCTAGTTTGATGATTTTTAGCTCGACTATTCGAAGAATAAGTAGAGCTTATGTTGTCACCCGGCGTCGGCGTCACCGTCACGCCTTGGTTAAGGTTTTTAGTCAAGCTTGTATATGGAATACTACTGGCCCTACACCCACCATACTTGAACAACTTCATCTCCTAGTGATGTACATCAATAACCCCTGATCTATATTTGACCTTCACCTACATTTCCTCTTGAATTACTTAGTTAATTCCCCTTGGTTAAGGTTTTTAATCAACCTTGGTTAAGGTTTTTAGTCAAGCTTGTATATGCAATACTACTGGCCCTACACCCACCATACTTGGACAACTTCATCTCCTAGTGATGCACATCAATAACCCCTGATCTATATTTGACCTTCAACTACATTTCCTCTTGAATTACTTAGTTAATTCCCCTTGGTTAAGGTTTTTAGTCAACCTTGGTTAAAGTTTTTAGTCAAGCTTGTACATGGAACACTATTGTGCATACACACACCATACTTGGACAACCTTTTCTCATAGGGATGTACATCAATAACCCCTGATCTATATTTGACCTTGACCTTGACCTACATTTCCTCTTGAATTACTTACTTAATTCCCCTTGGTTAAGGTTTTTAGTCAAGCTTGTATATGCAATACTACTGTCCCTACACCCACCATACTTGGACAACTTCATCTCCTAGTGATGTACATCAATAACCCCTGATCTATATTTGACCTTCACCTACATTTCCTTTTGAATTACTTACTTAATTCCCCTTGGTTAAGGTTTTTAGTCAAGCTTGGTTAAGGTTTTTAGTCAAGCTGGTACATGGAATACTATTGTGCATACAGACACCATACTTGGACAACCTTTTCTCATAGGGATGTACATCAATAACTCCTGATCTCCATTTCCTCTTCAATTACTTAGTTAATTTCCCCTTGGTTATGGTTTTTAGTCAAGCTTGTATATGGAATACTACTGGCCCTACACCCACCATACTTGGACAACTTCATCTCCTAGTGATGTGCATCAATAACCCCTGACCTATATTTGACCTTCACCTACATTTCCTCTTGAATTACTTACTTAATTCCCCTTGGTTAAGGTTTTTAGTCAACCTTGGTTAAGGTTTTTAACCTTCACCTACATTTAACCTTGAATTACTTGGTTAATGTTTATAGTCAAGCTTGTATATGGAATACTCCTGGGCCTACATCAACCATACTTGGACAACTTCATCTCCTAGTGATGTACATCAATAATCCCTGACCTATATTTGACCTTGACCTACTTTTATCCTTGGATTACTTAGTTATTTCCCCTTGGTTACGGTTTTTAGTCAAGCTTGTATATGGAATACTCCTGGGCCTACAGAAACCATACTTGGAAAACTTCATCTCCAAGTGATGTACATCAATAACCCCTGACCTATATCTGACATTGACCTACATTTAACCTTGAATTACTTACTTAATTTGCCTTGGTTAAGGTTTTTAGTCAACCTTGGTTTTTATGCAGGCCACAGCCACCTTCTTTGTCAAGCTATGTGTACATCGACAACCCTCGTAGTCGAGCTATGCTGTTCTCCTACAGCTCTTGTTTCAACTGGAACCACCATTGCACTCTCCATATGTGCTGACATAGTCTTTTATCTGAAAATGATAGTATGCGAGCTGGAATGTATGTTTACCTTCGTTAAGCCTAATTCATTCTAGGTCAGGGCTGACGCGGGGGGGTATTCCGTAAGCCCCCGCTTACTGACAAATCTAGTTTATATTGTTACACGACTGCCGTTGTTCGACACCACTCACAGCCGTGTTCAAACGTACAGCGTGTGCTGTTTGACCATGGCTGTAGACACTGCTCATTTCGGGGCCAAGCCAACACGTACGTAATGCATGTGTCTCATGACGTTACTAGAACGCGCCAGTGTGTCACCAGAGCAGTTCACAATGGTCGCACTGAAATTTTGAAATTGATGCGGAGGATGGGGCACCTGCATCACGCAATGTGTACTGCGGCCCCGTAATATGTGTACATAAATCAGCTGTTGGAATGGAACGGGTTATCAAAGTACCAAAAGTACTGCATATATATATGCTAAAATTACACTATATTTCGGACGTAAATGTAACAATAACATTCGGCCATGTCCAGCCGTGGGTGGCACACAGGAACTGTTTGAACCCGCGGCCTACAGCCTTGGGGTTCAAACAATTCCCTCCTACCACGGCAAACGTTTACCCACGGCTGGACATTGTCGAATGTTATATTTGCTGAACTTGTTACAGATGGAAAAGCATTTGCATACAGTTTGTAGTTGATAACAGTACTTTGTGTTTGCAGATTGAGCAGTCTTTGGACATCGTTACAGCGTTCGTATCGGACAGCAAAGCTGCTCTGGAGCAAGTCATCAGTGGCTCGGAGAAGGAAAAAAATGAAAAAGAAAAACCTGAAAAATCGAAAAAGGGAAATGTCACAGATATGCTTGGAAAAACGTTAAAAAATGTAAGTGTTTTTGTTAATATACGTTTTAAATAAATTTCAAATAATGCACTAAATTCAATTAATATTTATACCAGTGTTAACATACTGTTCCTATGACTCTTAGAATGTGCCATTTTCTTCTGATAATGTTGGGTCATATGTGAAAGCATTTAGGCATGCACAAGTCTTAGTTTCATTGACACCGCTGAAAGATAGTTCATATTCAGTCGTTTTCATATCTGTATTTTGATTTTCAGACTAGACCATTTATGAAAAGTGGGTGTTTCTGTTCTCAAATATATGAAAATTACTTGCAAAAAGTGCAGATCCTGATGAGACGGCTCGTTACGAGCCGGCTCATCTGGATCCGCACTGTTTGCCAACACCACTATACAGGCATGTAGTGTTGAAAGGTGCAAGTGTGACTGTATCTTTTTACCATTTCAGGCATTACATGTGCGAGAGTTGAAGAAATTAAAGAAACTTCATGACAGATCTACCACGTCGTTCTTTCATTTCATGCAGAAAAAGTAGGTGCATCTATTGACTGTGAGAAAATTGCGAGAATCTGATAGTTTTGGACAAAAATACTGTATCCATGAAGTATATAGTTGGTGTAAAACCAAGATTTGTTTTTCATGTACAGCGGAATCTCTCTAAACCGGACACCCTGGGAGGTCCCCAGGGTGTACGTTTTAGTGAGATTCCATTGTAATTCAGGCACATGAACATTCCAAGACGAGTGCTTTGTAATCATGAACAGACATGATCACCAGTGATACATGACAGTGAAATTTAACACATAAGTGTTCTGTGTGTCGGGTATCAAGAGGCTTCAATGTATTTGCTTTTTGAACTCCAATGGAGTGAAACACCCTTTCACCCCTAAATAACTGGAATAGATTTTGATATGTTAATTTTTCATTACAAAAAGATCTTCAGACTAGTCGATTTATGAAAAGGGGGTGTTTTTGCTGTAAAAAATATGAGAATTACTTGCAAAAAGTGCAGATTGTGATGAGACGGCTTGTTACGAGCCGGCTCATCTGGATCTACACTGTTTGCCAATACACCTATACAGGCCTGTGGTGTTGAAAGGGTTAAATGTAAATTTTAATGTTGCACTCACAAAACTCTTTATTGTACGAATTTTAGTGAAACGGGACCCCATATAACTGAGATTGTATAAATCTGTGTAGCTGTCTAATTTGCACTGCACAATATCAATCGGGGCCAATACTATCATGTTGTGTTTTAGAGAGTCGTTTAGCACGATGTCCCAGGGCGAGAAAATTAGATCTGTGGCCAAGCTGCTGGAACAGCTGGTAGATGCGGTAAGTCTCGTAGGAAATTCTTCTTCATTCTCATGCTCAAAAACATGCAATTTGATTGACTGTGCCCGGGCTCAGTCAATCAAACTGCTTGATTTGGAGTACATGCTGACGTGTATAATCATGTTCCGATCAGTTAAATCTCATTCTCCACACTCACAACCCACAACTAGCCACCTCTCTTTTGGAGGGTATTGCAGCATTTAGCTTGTGACGGTTCAAATCCTCCAGTGGTCTTCACAAGTATTTGATACATATTCACCCATCTCTATATGACCTTAGCTGTTGCTGGGACTTAAACCCATTCACGTTCATTTTGATCCATATTCAGCTGGGTATTTACAATACTTTATACATCTTGTAAGGCCTGTTCTATCTGCGAGCAGCCCATGCAATGGTTGTCTCCCTGCTGTAGGTCCATATAGGGCAGATGAAGGTGCAGGAGCTGATGCAGGTGGCGGACGTCAAGCTCACCTGGAGGGACTGGAAGTACATATTCAAGCTGACCACATCCAAAATTGTAAGTCACTGTTTCGTGTATAGGACTCTATGTGCTTATATTTACATGGATGTATTTATAGTTTTCCCTGTCATAGATGTGCTTATAATTTCTGCTTCCCTTGTTGTAATCACAACCACCAGGGATTCGCAGTGGCGTTGGGGATATGGCATTGGACTTCAATACTGGAGGTTGTGAGTTCAATCCTCACCCTAGGTGTGAACAATACTTACATACTATTTCCATCTCACTGGTCTGTCGGATGATAAACTGTGGTCCTGTCACTGTATGACCTCAGCTGTTGCGGGGATATTAAACCCAGTCACTTGTTGTTCAAGAAACTGAATAAAAGGTCATGGGTGACTGTAATTGTAATAACCTAATGATTAATTATGTTAATACATTCTTCACTTGCGTTAATATTTATCAAGCACTGGAACCAAGACATTTGTTGCGCATATTTCAAATTCCAAATGTCTGTTCTCAAAATAAAAACAAACATCTATTGGGCTCTTTTTTCGGGCCACCAATTTTCGGACAGGACCTTTTTATTGCCCAAGATAAGAATTCACATCCACATCTGATCAGGGCGTGTGCTCTTCGCCAGTCACTGAAGTAGCTTTATTGCATTCAGTAAATATAGGGGATTCTAATCCAATTTTCTGAAGGACCAGAGTCAACAATTTGGTTTTGCACACATTTTCGTGATTCAACCCGGTTTTAGATCATCCGGCCACTATGACAAAAAAGGACGTTGCCAAAAATGTGGTTCAATGAACTATTGTTTCCAGTCCTGGGGTATATGTAAAGTGTTGAGCAACAAGCAAACAGTACAGCCCCTGATCCACCAGGCCTGCGATATGGTGCACAGAGAACAGTTCACTGCATCGCTTACCTCCCTTGGTCTCCTGGCAACCGGGGGAGGTAACTCTAGTGCAACAAACAACTCACCACCAGGGGGAGCCTCCACTTCATGTACAGCAGGCCGGAACCAGAAAACAAAATATATACAGGTGGGTGCGTACTGAAAACAAGGTACCATACAAATTTGTCCCAGTTCAGCCTGTTCAGGGTCTATGCTGTGTGTCATTCTGTTACTGAAATAGGCTAACGGTCATGCGCAAAATTATTAGACTCTTATCCTGATGAGTGAATGAGTAAGACAAGAGCTATTGTTACTACTATTGTTATAAATGTTGTAAAGTAACTCTCAGCTTTGACACATTTATTCTCTGCTGAAAATGCATTTTTTTACAGAAAAATCAAATTTGAATTCTATGCTCTCATTTGAAAAACATAAGCGCTGGATGGGATAATTGTAGTAGTGTGCAGAGGTTTCAAATAATATGCATGATCTGCAATCTTCAGAGAAACATTTTGTCTGGTAGGCAAACCCAACTGATTTTGAGGTGAATACGTCCGACATGATGGTCACTGTGAGTTTGAGGACAAAACTGTTTGTGATTTATAATTTAGAAACCTGCAACATCATATAGGCATTGGTCAATAAAGCAAGTCTGTTGATTGTGACAATATGACGCATTACAGACGGGATATAATTATAGTAGTATGCAACTTTGGAGAAGAAAACTATCCCTATTTTCTTTATTTTATCTCAAAAGTATATTTTGTTGCCACTCGTTTGAACCGTCTCAGTAAGACGACGGTATCAATGGTAACAACATACACATTTATGGAGAAATAAACAAAATAACATCCTTAGACTGATATAGGATAAAATAAGGTCCCCATTGATAGGCACCCATTTCATAATCCAGGTCGGTATCACCATGATGAATTGGTTGCAGATCAATGGTGATCGTAATTTGATAAAAAATGTGTATGTGTGACAACTTACAAGCAATATAAACAAGTTGCCATCAGGACTGCCTAGCATATATCACTTTTTTTTTAATTACTTGGTTTACTGATTATTTTTTTTAAAACATTTAGTACGGCCGGTCGAAAAATAAATAAAAATTGAGGAAAAATTGGTGTAGGAGATTTATATAAGAAAAACATAGCATAACATAGGAAATTCAGGACATACAGTATAACAAAATGTAGGAATGCATGCTAACATTGTGACATTACCTAGTCGTAAATATATTGGGTGTGGCGGATCAGTAAACCAAGTAATTAAAAATAAGGCCTAAGTGGTAGTCTAAAGCACCGAGTTTACAGGTCTGTGCCATGTATTCCAGTTGAGCTCCGTGGAGTCGTTGTGTATTCCCCCGTACGCCAGGGACAGTGTGTCGGCGGAGAAGGCCGTGAAACTGCTCCGCTCACAGAAACACACAGACCTCGTGTTTGAAATTGTTCTAGCTCATGGTAAGTGCAATGCATGTTTAGTCCTTTCAATGTTGGATTGGTCACTCTAGTGGCCACTCATCAAGACTGCGTTAGTGATGTGCTTTGTGGTTATGATAGCTATGATTCAGTACCAGAAATAAATATGGTAATCAGTGAGGGAAACATGGTTGTCATACAACATAGTGCATTATATTGTATTTATTTAACCAGGCGAATGGATTATTGTGAAATAATACACGAGTGATTGGGTCCTTACGCAAAACAAACGAGTGAGCATAGCGAATTATTTCAAGATAATCAGCTCACCTGGTTAAATAAACATTTTCTTGCATTTCACACATGATTCTTCGTAAAAACAAAGCAACTCAAGAGTAAAATATGGCCAATAGTTATGCGAAATATTTTATGATTTTATGGAGGCAGGCCGTAGTGACAATGACTGTCTCACGATTCAGAGGGTGTGTCTGAGAACACGATTTGATTGGTGGAAGGAAACATGTCATTGTGACGTTACTGACGTCATATCTCCATATATGGTAAAACACAAGAGTGGTGTAAACTACTGCTGGCTAGTGCTGTCATTCATCGTTAGATTTCTGTAAACTACTGACTGAAATGTAAGAAATATGACTGTTTAATTCTGACTTCACGTAGTAGCAAATGGACAAATTGAGCATTTTATAGGACATGGAATTTTGGAGATTATTTCAACAAGGCGCCTTCAATATATGTAGTGGAACCTCTTCAAATTGAAAACCTTGAGAGGTCCCAAGGGTGTCTCGTTTCGAGAGGCTCCACTGTAATTCAGATTTCTGAACCCTTCTGTGTATGTTTGTTTGCTGTGTAACTGTGACTGGAATGGGGCTTATGGGATTTGCGGATATTATAACTTCTACCGGTATATTATATTTGACCAAATTTTACGAAATAAAAATAAATGTCTATCTTTTATATTTTGTATTTATATCTGAAAAAATATTGTTTTTGCATTGTTTATATAGCCGTAAAATTTGTGCATGTTTCGTGAAACAGACACTTGTGTGTGTTGTAGATTACACTGTACATTACAGATATAGGGGACACTGTGATAGACCACACGGGTGGGGAGCCGGTGGTGTGGACGGACTCGGAGCGCGAGGTGGAGACATACCAGATACCGGCGCACCGCGTTGTTATAGCAGCCAGGTGTGACTGGTTCAGGCGGGCTTTACTGAGTGGCATGCGCGAGTCTATAGATAGGTATGTATAACTTAATTCTGATGGTCAGTTGAAAATAATACGTGCAAATTCAAATTTCCATATTTTTTGTAGCTTTTATGGACATTTCAATAATATATAGATACAATATGTGACCAAACTACTGTATTCAAGGTATCACATTCATTTTGAGATCTTTTCAGGGATTTGTCCTATAGTAGGCTATAGGCTATGGGCTACCAGGACCCCCCGTGCACCCCCCCCACAACATTTGTACGCCATGTTTTTTTGGTTCCTTGGGGTATACTAAATACTTTAAAAAATGTTAACATAAAAAATCTTGGGTCCCACTTCTATTTTTAGCCAAATATGCAAATTAGGTGCCGCAATTTTTTGGAAAATTAATTTTGCACATATCTTTCTTATTAAAAGTGCTAGAAGAACACTTTGGTGTCTACATATATGTTTTAATGGTCAAGGAGTTCATTAAACACAATACCGATTGGATTGGATAATTTCCTATGTCATGAATATGCAAATTAGGCGTAAAAAGATCAAAAAAATACATTTTCATTTATAAACTTCGTACTAAATATTTCTAAAAGCTTATATTAATCATTTTTTTAGAACTGAAGCAGTCTAAGTTATTACACTACATGTCTGCTTTATAATAGAAACATTATATCCTGTATTGTGACCTCATATTGCTATGCAAATGAGATTACGGCCATTGCATAAATTTCTCATTTCCCGCCATTTTTGAAAAAAATTATGTTTCCACATATCTTTCTTATTAATCAAGCTAGAAGAACATTTAAGGTGCCTAGATATATGTTTTCATGGTCAAGGAGTTCATTAAACATAATACCAATTTGATTGGATACTTTCCAAAGTCCTAAATATGCAAATTAGGCATACAATTTACATTGTATCTTAAAAAATAAAACATATTTCTGTATCATGTTTATTTACAAACAAATCTTTGTTTACTCTATATAGTTGGCTCTATTGCCATGAGTTTTTGTTCATTAAGTCACACTGCCTAATCACTGTCGTCTGCATCCTCGTCAGAATATACAGGCCCCATCTCACCAGATTCTTCTTCATCTGATGTGTCACAATCCTGTATATTCTCGATGATGTCTATGAGTCGTTGTGGTAGAATTGGATCGTTCGTCCACAATGGCTCGATATGTCCATCAGTTTGTATCCAGCCATGGCCATTAGTAGGGTTTGGAATCTCAGGAGTTGCAATGTGTGCCCTCTTCCATATTGCAACTTGATAATTGACCCTCCGTACATGCTGTACCAAGCTGCCTTTACATGGGGGTAGTGACGCAATATCTACATTGCTTGATATGGTTAGCTTTTCAGATGAACCACATTTTGCTTTCAACATGAACACTCTGAGTTCATCAACCTTGTACATCTGGAATTGCCATACACGGCACAGGTGAAAGCTTCTAATTCATCAATAGTCTCTTCAGCCATCTCCCAATCATCTCCGACATGAGACAGAACTGGGACGTACTTTGGCATTTTCTGCATTGTTTTTATGGCCTTAACCTTCCCCAGCCCCTTGAATGCACTAGTACTGTCACATCATGTATACGCATGCAGTGTCAATAACGCGGTGCAGTATTCCTGTGTGTACCCACGAGCTATTTCGCTCATGTTGATTAATCTTTTTTTTGTTTCCAGTTCCTGTGTCGAACAGAAGAGTGACATTCTCTAGATGCAGAGCATAATGCAATAGTATGAAAAAAATATCACTATCTGGACTCTTTACCCTTATGTAGTCATATCCATGTTCATTGCCTTACATTGCATACAGTATTAACCTCGTATCTGTCTCTTCCTGTGTACATTTCAGACTTTCTATCTCTGTTGAGTTAACATGTCCAGCTTCACACTTCAGTTGATATGCTGTTCCATCGCATATTAATGTGACATTGCGGTTGTTAATTTTGGAAGCAAATACATCTGTGTTCGAGGATGCAGACGACAGTGATTAGGCAGTGTGACTTAATGAACAAAAACTCATGGCAATAGAGCCAACTATATAGAGTAAACAAAGATTTGTTTGTAAATAAAAATGATAGAGAAATATGTTTTATTTTTTAAGATACAATGTAAATTGTATGCCTAGTTTGCATATTCATGACTTTGGAAGGTATCCAATCAAATTGGTATTATGTTTAATGAACTCCTTGACCATGAAAACATATATCTAGGCACCTTAAATGTTCTTCTAGCTTGATTAATAAGAAAGATATGTGTAAACATATTTTTTTCTTAAAAAATGGCGGGAAATGAGAAATTTATGCAATGGCCGTAATCTCATTTGCATAGCAATATGAGGTCACAATACACAATACATGATATAATGTTTCTATTATAAAGCAGACATGTAGTGTAATAACTTAGACTGCTTCAGTTCTAAAAAATGATTAATATAAGCTTTTAGAAATATTTAGTACGAAGTTTATAAATGAAAATGTATTTTTTTTATCTTTTTACGCCTAATTTGCATATTCATGACTTAGGAAATTATCCAATCAAATCGGTATTGTGTTTAATGAACTCCTTGACCATTAAAACATATATGTAGACACCTTAAGTGTTCTTCTAGCACTTTTAATAAGAAAGATATGTGCAAAATTAATTTTCCAAAAAATGGCGGCACCTAATTTGCATATTTGGCTAAAAATAGATGTGGGACCCAAGATTTTTGATGTTAACATTTCAACTAATTTTTTAGATTCAAACAAACTTCTGTGGCACTGCATTCTCGCTTTTAGTATGCATTTCTATGATATGTACACAACCATCAAAACAACAAACCAGCAGAACATAGACAACCAATCTATAGAGATAACCTTTATCTGAATTCTTAAAATGCCACATGTTTTGCTTTTTAATTGATATCATGTGCCTTACTGTGCCAACCTGTTGTCAGTACAAACTGGAATTATTTAATCATGTATGTGTTTTTCAGAAAAATAACTGTCCATGACACGAATCCAGACCTGTTCAAGTTATTCCTGGAGTATTTATACAGCGGGCAGCTGGACCTAAATGAGCTATCTACGGAACAGCTGGCAGATATGATGACGTTAGGGGATAGATACGATGTACGTTCACTGGTGGCTTGTCTATGATAGACGCAATCATGGGCCTCTGGCAAGAAAACGGAACCTGCAACGTGTGCGAACAGCATAGGCCCAGATCAGACTGCGCAGCTGCGCAGTCTGATCAGGGCCTATGCTGTTCGCCATTCAGTCACTGAACTAGCTTTGCTGCCATCAGCAAAATGACGTAATCAAAATCTGACGGTGTGAGATTTCGTTTTGGCTTATATTTAAGGGTGGGAATTGGCTCGAACACCTTCCATACCCGGGATATAGCCCAGTAAAGCAGGCCGATGGTCTTCGGCCTGGTTTATATTTCTGCATTTTGATAAATGTTGGATCTATTCAGGCTTCAAAAGTGTGCGTCAAATATAGGAGAATCTATGCAGGTATGGTAACCTATAACTTGAGGCCTCCACTGTGTGACATGATCAGCAGCTACAATTGTAGCGAATGTTGTAGGATCCCTTTTCTCGGCTTGCGGTCCACATACAAGGGAGCTAACTTGCTCATAGAGGTTAACCTCTGTATTCATAAGATTCTTTCTTTAATAAAATAATATTAGGCTTAATCATTGACACATTCACGACCTTGTGATCGCAAGTACAGTCAAACCTGTGAATAGAGGCCAGCCTCTACTATATTCTACTGTATATCAGTTACCCGAGTCTGTTTGCACTGTCTGATGTTCCCATTGTAGACGATAGGCCTGAAGTCTCAATGTGAATACTCGCTGTACAAGTACCACGTGGACGACGAAACTGCCCTCTATCTTCTTAGTCTCGGAGACCAACTCCATGCAAAGTCACTCAAGGTTAGTAGATACTGGCGCTCTTAATGTAATAGTTCTCGCACTTATTTTAACTCTTTGCATGCTGGGAAATTTGTGGGCTATACATAGTTGAAAAATAGCAGATGACAATTCATTATATTTTCTTGTATTTCTCCTTATAAATGTCGTGAATATGTTTGGAATTTCATTAGAATTGTGTCCGGAGGACACAATTCTAATGAAATTTCAAGACATATTTACAGAGAGAAATAAAACATATACTCCTAATTCGTTTGGCGGATATTTTCGCCGCTAGCATGCAAAGAGTTAAGCAGGTGTGACACTTGGTAAGTAACTCACTATGGGGAGGAAGTGTGTATCTGTGAGTGGTTAGTGAGTTGGTAGAGCGATGGTACCGGAGGTCCCGGTTTTGAGTCGCGGACCAGTACACATTTGTTCTCACCCTGTGACAGTTGGTGCTCCACTTGGGAACCGTGACTCGTGACTGATATACACTTCAAAATCAACCACGATGTAGATCTCTGTCTCGTTAAATTAGGAAGTCGGCTGACGAATTTCAATTTGGCGAGGGAGTATTTAATGTGAAGGAAGTGTCTATCTGCCCGGTTAGCTCAGTCGGTAGAGTGATGGTACAATAAACCTGAAGTTCTGGCTTGAGTTCTGGACTGGTGCATAATAATTCTGAAGGGCTGTCAAAACATTGTTTTATTAGCCAGGTTTTTGGAAAAAATATCCAGGCTATTGGATTGGCGAAAGCCGGGCGGGCGGGCGGGGGGCGGGCGGGCGTCGGGCGGGCGGGCGGCGTCCACAATCAATGTTAAGTTTTCGTGTTTGAGTCCATTTCTTTGTTACTGTACCACCTAGGACCACCAAACTTTCACAGCTTCATAATCAAGAGGTGCCCACCACATATTACTATCCAACATGTTACTTTTTTTTTAACTTGACCCATTTTTTCCGCTCAATCGACTTAGCCATTTTCAGTGTTAAGTTTTCGCATTTGCAATGTTAAGTTTTCGTGTTTAAGTCCATTTCTTTGGTACTGTACCACCTAGACCACCAAACTTTCACAGCTTCATAATCAATACCGGGTGCCCACCACATATCACTATCCAACATGTTACATTTTTTTTAACTTGACATTTTTTCCGCGCAGTCGACTTAGCCATTTTCAATGTTAACTTTTTGCGTTTACAATGTTAAGTTTTCGTGTTTAAGTCCATTTCTTTGGTACTGTACCACCTAGGACCACCAAACTTTCACAGCTTCATAACCAAGGGGTGCCTACCACATACAACTATCCAACATGTGACCATTTTTTTACCTTCACCTATTATTTCTACGTAATTGACTTAGCCATTTTCAACGTTAACTTTTTAACGTACGTCTGGTTAAATTTTTTGGTTAAAACTTTTTTGTTATACTATATATCTCTGCAACTGCTTCGCCCGTTAGTCAGACCGTTACCAAACTTCATTGTTAGCTTCCTTAATGCTCATCTGGATCTAGACTGTAAGCACCACTATAGAAGTCTGTAGTGTTGAGAGGGTTAAGTATTTTTGAAAATGATAATAATGGTAGAACATATTAACTAATCCTGTATTATCCCTCCATTGTGATCAGGACGTGTGTTTGAACTACATTCTCGACCACCCAGTGTTGACGAGTAGCGACATATTCCACGACCTTCCTGAACACCTACAGCTCGAGGTGGAAACACTCTCCATCACCGCGTACGTACCACACCCAACTTCTATGCCTCATAGGAGACGCACCATGTGATTTAGTACCTAAGAACATGTGCGTTATCTCATGAAAAATATTTACAAAATTTACGATGTTTTCCATAAATGACGTCGAAAGTTGACGAGATTTTTAAAGATGACAAAATTATCATAGCAAATGTGGAATAGAATTCCACATTTGCTATGATAATTTTGTCATCTTTAAACGTCATTTACAGAAAATATCACAGTTTCTGTAGATATATTTCATGAAAAATCACTCATGTTCTTAGGCAGAAAATCACATGGCGTGTCTCGTTTGTGGTTGCGACTGGAGAAATGTGGCTTATTGGTTTTAGCACACCATGTAGCCTGATGACGAGCTATATAGATTGTTAGAAGCATGACGGATGTTTCACTGATGGAGTAGTGAACAGTGCAGATCCTGATCTGACTCTGTGGATGCACAGGCTGATCTGGATATAGACTGGTCGCAAAACACATAAGCCCCATTTCTCCAGTAACAGCCACATATAGAGCATCTTCACATAATGTAGATTTACACATATTCGGACACAATTTGCTTTGGGAAACCCCATACTAACCCTAAATATTGGCACGCTCACTGTTGTGGGGAAACAGTATGTTTTTATGTGTTTCCCAAAATATTTAGGGTTATTATGGTATATACTATTTGTTAAACATGTTTACTGATTTCATAATAAATTGTAATGTGTGTGCTATGTGCCCAGTTTACAGTAACCTTACAGTGTATGGTTGGACACTACCAGGCGCGGATACAGAAATAATTGCAAGGGGGTGTCTGTCGGCTTAGCCGACCTCCTCGAGTGCGAAATGGTAAAGTCGGGGGGTCGGGGGGCGGGGGTCTGGGGGTCCTCCCCCGTGAAATGTTTAAATGCCAGATTGCCGCAGATGCGATTTCCTGACACCTAGGCCACGAAAAAAGTCATCAAACTATTTGAGTATATTTTTTTTTTCGCTGGGTGTCCGGACTGCCCCCACCCCCCCCACTGTATCCGCGCCTGACTACTGCCTTCATTATAGTGCAGCAGATGTAGCATATGAGGGATTATCAAAACTTTTTATGGTTCCTCTAAATTGGTTACCAAACTTGGAAAATTACAAGTAACTTCCAGTGGACCTTGACATTAGAATTGACAGAATTTGTCAGTTTGACATCACATTGATTGAGCCTAGAGGTTAGGGCAGTGTAGTTCAATACCAGTAGCCGATTTCACCAACATTGCAAAGTATACTTTTCTAGCAAAGTACACTTTGAGGGAGTAATCATTTATTTTTCCCGAAATGCATTATTTCATATACATGTAGAACTAACCACTGCATATATTTGATGATTAAAAGTATGCAGAATTTTTACACTGAATTTATTACATTATCACAGCCAAAATGGCTGTGATAATGTAATAAATTCAGTATAATAAATTTATCCTTAAATTGAAAATTTCTCCCTCAATGTGTACTGATCAGTGTACTGATCAAGAAAAGTATACTTTGCAATTTTGGTGAAATAGGCTACAGAGGTTGAAAGTTCTATCTCCATCCTAGGCATGAACTAGGTGAGACTTGAAATCCGACCCTAAATGACCTCAGCTGTTTCTGTGATGTAAAACCCATTCACTTTCATTTTGACTTAGTAGGCACAACATGTTCTTTATATCGGAGACATCATCTGAGACATGTTGTGGCAAAATAAACATCTATTCACCATTACCCCACGTATTGATTGGAATTAGTATACATTTTATATCAGATGTAAATTTCCACACTAATATTTTTTACACTTTATTTATTTTACAACGATTACAAAAAAGCGCGAGAGCACTTTAATACAAATGCTTTCGTTGGCACAGATGAAGGCGTAAGGGCTGTCATTAATGTGGGAGGAAACTGAAGTACATGTACTCAGAGAAAACCCACTTGTCCGATCTGGTGACCGCCATACCACCTCACATACGGCCCCGGCCGTATGTGAGGTGGTATGGCGATAACCGTGGGCGATATCATGGGTGATAACCGTGTTTCCTCAAAATTAAAATGTTAACGGCCATTATTATGTATTATCTGTATTAATGTTTTGATGTGCAATGATCATACTTTATAATCTGTCGAAAATACTATTTTTTCAGATGACACATTTAATTAGTATAAATAATTAATATCATACCTCATTTGCATATGAAAATAGCCTGATACCACCACTCGTCACTGTCAGTAAAATAAATATTACTAAATGATTTTTTCTGTGTAGCTGGCACTTGTAATTTTTAAAACTGGTGGAATAGTGACATAATTATACACTAGTTTAATTCCTATAAAGAACATGTTGTGCCTTTAAACGTCATTAGAGTTATAATTGGGTGAGTTTGTCATTCCGACATTCATGCACTACTTTCATTGCTTCGTCAACGTTAGAAATGGGAGGAGTTTGTCATACCGAGTCTATCATTGATTATTCCCCGCAAGTAGCACCAAGGGAAGTTACTCATGATTTTCCAAGTTTGCTAACCTATACAAATCGGGCATAATTTAACACACCGATGTCGCAGTGATGTCGGGTTTAGATAGAGGTTCCACTGTATATAAAAGCGTCTATTGTTCAGTTCATGATTTCAGGTTGGAATCTCAGCCCCGGCACTCTGGTCTACACTCGCACACGGAGACGCCAAGCTCTGTGTCGAGTATCTCCGAGGAGCTCGATGAGATGATGAGCAATGCGGACCTCAACTGCACCATGAACGTAAGTTCATGCTGTGGTATTAGGGTCGGGGTGGGATACAATCAGGATCGTCATTTATTTAAACAGCGAAACCTCAGCGAAACAGCGAGGTCCCCAGGGTGTCCGGTTAGAGAGGTTTCACTGTAAATCAGGCATTTGATAATTCTGAGTCATAGTTGTGTGCTATGCGATCATGAAGAGATATTATCACCCGAGATAAATGACCAAGAACCCCAAGAAAAATAAGATCACAGATGTTTCCTGGTGTCTGGTTTAGCGAGGTTCCACTGTACACCAATGCGGCCTAATGATATTTGCAGAGAATCAATAATACTCAACAGGAAATGTGGCATTTGGACCAGTAGCTGATTTCACCAAAATTGCAAAGTATAGTTTTCTAGCAAAGTATACTTTGAGGGAGTAATCATTTTATTTTTCCCGAAATGCATTTTGTCATATAGAATTAACGACTGAATATATTTGATGATTCAAAGTATGTAGAATTATTATGCTGAAATTATTACATTATCACAACATGGCTGTGATAATGTAATAAATTCAGTATAATAAAAATTAATAAATTTACCCTAAAATTGAAAATTTCTCCGTCAAAGTATTCTTTGCTAGAAAAGTATACTTTGCAATTGTGATGAAATCGGCTACTGGGGGGGATGAAATCTGGATAGTCAATTGGGACATGCAATGTGATTTTGTAACTAAGCTAAGAAGATGTCCAATTGTTCATGAAGAATACATTGTATTTACTGAAACTGTGATATTTTCTGTACATGACTCCCAAAGTTGACGAAATCTATTCCGCATTTGCACTGAACATTTCATCAACTTTCGATCTCATTTACGGAAAATATCGTAAATATTTTTCATGAGATATCACACATCTTCTTAGGTGCAAAATCACATGGCTTGCCTCATATATTTATACACCCATGTGGCCTTGTGTATTGTCACTAAGGTTCCAAAGGGAATGGCACTATATAAATATTTCATAAAATTACCGGTACTCGTTAATTTTTTAGCATTTCTAGGCCTTTATCAAGATAAACATCAACTTCGGCAAGACTTGTTGAATATGCTGTATATCTTGATAAAGGCCTGGTAAGGCTTATATTCGAGGAGTGATTTTAGTGGTTATTAACGTAGTCATTGACAGAATTTAAGAAATTGTATAGACCTTGATTATTGAAAAACTGAAAGTGACTGTTTAACGTCCCCACAACGCTTAATTTCACCAACTTTGGGTGAAATTTTGTTATTTCTTCATCAAAAATGGAAAGTTGGGAGTCCTTTAGAATCGTCTCATTGAGATGATTCTAAAGCACTCCCAACTTGCAATTTTTGATGGAGAAATAAGAAATTTACCTCCAAATTACGCATTAGGGATGGACGTTGATTTCAAGTCTCATCTGAAAGACAAGTGGGATGGAAATACTATGAACATATTTATTCATGTCGCGGGCTGGGATTGATCCCACAACCTCGGGTATTGAAGTCGAGTGTAGTCGCCACTAGACCACAGCCCATTCCTAGATCTTGAATCGACTGCGCATATGTGCAGGCTGGTCTGGATCTACACGTCACAAATGCAATGAACCTATTTTTGTCTTGCCCATGTCAGTGAGACATAGTAGTCACAATTCCGGCGTAAGCATCAACAATTTTGGACGTACGTCAAAATGTTGGATAGCTTCTGATCTGTTTGTCACATCTTTACATAACTTCATTAATAGTCTTCTCATATTGGTGGCCGACCAACCTGTGAGATTCAGGTGACCTTGACTTTCGTGGTGAGACACTCGATGACGATCAGCTAGTTTTCAGAACTAAGCTCATTATACCCCCCCCCCCCCCACCCCCCCCCGCAACGAGGGGGGTTAAACTGCAGTCAGGTTGTCTGTCTGTCCGTCTGTCCGTCCGTCCGAGCTTACAAATGGATACATATGTGGCTAGGAGAACAATAGGTTATGTAATATTCTATTATGTGATTTTATGTGGCTAAAAATGGGTTTATGTGGCTACAGAACAATAGAGATGAACAAAGGAAAAGGTTCGGGTTAGCCACATAAGTATCCATTTGTAGGAACGTGCGTGCGTGCGTGCGTGCGTGCGTGCGTGCGTGCGTGCGTGCGTGCGCACGCGTGTGCGTCCGTCTCCGTCCGTCCGGACAAACGAGAGCTACATTGTGAGGTTAACCACACAGTGATGGACTTGTTAAGACATGCTTATTCCGTTTTTAGCTCGACTATTCAAAGAATAAGTAGAGCTTATGTTGTCACCCCGGCGTCGGCGTCAGCGTCGGCGTCAGCGTCACCGTCACGCCTTGGTTACGGTTTTTAGTCAACCTTGTATATGGAATACTACTTGCCCTACACCCACCATACTTGGACAACCTTTTCTCATAGGGATGTACATCAATAACCCCTGATCTATATTTGACCTTGACCTACATTTCCTCTTGAATTACTTAGTTAATTCCCCTTGGTTAAGGTTTTTAGTCAAGCTTGTATATGGAATACTCCTGGCCCTACACCCATCATACTTGGACAACTTCATCTCCTAGGGATGTACATCAATAACCCCTGATCTATATTTGACCTTGACCTATATTTCCTCTTGAATTACTTAGTTAATTCTCTTTGGTTAAGGTTTTTAGTCAAGCTTGTAGATGGAATACTCCTGGCCCTACACCCACCATACTTGGACAACTTCATCTCCTAGTGATGTACATCAATAGCCCCTGATCTATATTTGACCTTGACCTACATTTCCTCTTGAATTACTTACTTAATTCCCCTTGGTTAAGGTTTTTAGTCAACCTTGCTTACGGTTTTTAGTCAAGCTTGTACATGGAATACTATTGTGCATACAGACACCATACTTGGACAACCTTTTCTCATATGGATGTACATCAATAACCCCTGATCTATAGTTGACCTTGACCTACATTTCCTCTTGAATTACTTAGTGAATTCCCCTTGGTTAAGGTTTTTAGTCAAGCTTGTATATGGAATACTCCTGGCCCTACACCCACCATACTTGGACAACTTCATCTCCTAGGGATGTACATCAATAACCCCTGATCTATATTTGACCTTGACCTATATTTCCTCTTGAATTACTTAGTTAATTCTCTTTGGTTAAGGTTTTTAGTTTTTAGTCAAGCTTGTAGATGGAATACTCCTGGCCCTACACCCACCATACTTGGACAACTTCATCTCCTAGCGATGTACATCAATAACCCCTGATCTATATTTGACGTTGACCTACATTTCCTCTTGAATTACTTAGTTAATTCCCCTTGGTTAAGGTTTTTAGTCAACCTTGGTTAAGGTTTTTAGTCAAGCTTGTACATGGAATACTATTGTGCATACAGACACCATACTTGGACAACCTTTTCTCATATGGATGTACATCAATAACCCCTGATCTATATTTGACCTTGACCTACATTTCCTCTTGAATTACTTAGTTAACTCCCCTTGGTTAAGGTTTTTAGTCAAGCTTGTATATGGAATACTCCTCGCCCTACACCCACCATACTTGGACAACTTCATCTCCTAGGGATGTACATCAATAACCCCTGATCTATATTTGACCTTGACCTACATTTCCTCTTGAATTACTATGTTAATTCTCTTTGGTTAAGGTTTTTAGTCAAGCTTGTAGATGGAATACTCCTGGCCCTACACCAACCATACTTGGACAACTTTATCTCCTAGTGATGTACATCAACAACCCCTGACCTATATTTGACCTTGACCTACATTTAACCTTGAATTACTTAGTTAATTCCCCTTGGTTAAGGTTTTTAGTCAACCTTGGTTAAGGTTTTTACTCAAGCTTTCTACATGGAATACTATTGTGCATACAGACACCATACTTGGACAACCTTTTCTCATAGCGATGTACATCAATAATCCCTGATCTATATTTGACCTTGACCTACATTTCCTCTTGAATTACTTAGTTAATTCCCCTTGGTTAAGGTTTTTAGTCAAACTTGTATATGGAATACTACTGGCCCTACACGCACCATACTTGGACAACTTCATCTCCTAGTGATGTACATCAACAACCCCTGATATATATTTCACCTTGACCTATATTTCCTCTTGAATTACTTACTTAATTCCCCTTGGTTAAGGTTTTTAGTCAACCTTGGTTAAGCTTTTTACTCAAGCTTGTACATGGAATACTATTGTGCATACAGACACCATACTTGGACAACCTTTTCTCATAGGGATATACATCAATAACCCCTGATCTATATTTGACCTTCACCTACATTTCCTCTTCAATTACTTAGTTAATTCTCTTTGGTTAATGTTTTTAGTCATGCTTGTAGATGGAATACTCCTGGCCCTACACCAACCATACTTGGACAACTTCATCTCCTATTGATGTACATCAACAGCCACTGACCTATAGTTCACCTTGACCTACATTTAACCTTGAATTAATTAGTTAATTCTTCTTGGTTAAGGTTTTTAGTCAACCTTGGTTAAGGTTTTTAGTCAAGCTTGTATATGGAATACTATTGTGCATACAGACACCATACTTGGATAACTTTTTCTCATAGGGATGTACATCAATAACCCCTGACCTATATTTTACCTTCACCTACATTTAACCTTGAATTACTTGGTTAATCTTTATAGTCAAACTTGTATATGGAATACTTCTGGGCCTACATCAACCATACTTGGACAACTTCATCTCCTAGTGATGTACATCAATAATCCCTGACCTATATTTGACCTTGACCTACTTTTATCCTTGGATTACTTAGTTATTTCCCCTTGGTTAAGGTTTTTAGTCAACCTTGTATATGGAATACTCCTGGGCCTACAGCAACCATACTTGGAAAACTTCATCTCCTAGTGATGTACATCAATAACCCCTGACCTATATCTGTCATTGACCTACATTTAACCTTGAATTACTTACTTAATTTCCCTTGGTTAAGTTTTTTAGTCAACCTTGGTTACGGTTTTTATGCAGGCCGCAGCCACCTTGTCCGTCACTAAGCTTAACATCAGATAAATATTGTTATAACTTCTATTTCCTTCATCTAAAATGCTTAATATTTCACACATGCATTCCTGTAAGGCTCTACTACCATGTTGTGCCAAATCCACGACAAAGTAAAGGTCAAATACTTGGTCTCTTTACAAAACTTAACATCAGGGAAATAAGTTATAACTTCTATTTCCTTCATTGAAAATTCTTAATATTTCACTTGTGCATTCCTATAAGGTTGTACTATCATGCTGTGACATATCTATGATCGTCCAACCCCCGCTGATCCCAAGGTCAAAGTCACATGCTTAGTCTCTTTACAAAACTTAACATCAGAGAAATATGTTATAACTTCTATTTCTTTCATCGAAAATTCTTAATATTTCATGCATGCATTCCTCTAAGGCTCTACTATCATGGTGTGACCCCTGCTGATCTCGAGGTCAAGGTCAAATACTTAGTTTCTTTACAAAACTTAACATCAGAGAAATCGGTTATAACTTCTATTTCCTTGCTCGGATCTGCTTCACATTTCACACACGCATTGCTCCAATGGACCTCTACCACCCTGTTACAAATTCATGTTCGTGCTAAGCCCAGAGTCAAGGTCACAAGCCCACACACTTGGAAATCATTTTGCATATTTAGGGGTACCTGGGCCGACGCGGGGGGTATTCCGTAAGCCTCGCTTACTGACCAATCTAGTTATACAATGGTATTCAACGACACAATACAGAGCACATTAACCCTCGCTACGCGGGAGATGAAAATTGTCGTCTGCTGTTTTTCATTTTTGCCTTAATTCTTAACAAAACACATGTTTTGGCAGCACACATCTCATTGTTGTGGAACGGACTTAAAAATATTCAATATGTCGATGCACAGTTTGTGAAAATACATTGTGCTGCTTTACATAATTACCACATTTCTGATGTTTGGAATAGTGTGGAAGTTCCTTTGATCTGAAACTTAAGGGTTATTGACAGTTTTTGTCAGCTAATGCACGGTGTGGATCACATGTTGTATTGTTTCGGTTTTGCATAATAAAAAAGCGGCACCCATGAGTTGTGAGGTAAATGTTCTTTTACATCTATATGACTGCAGTTTGTTCCTTTTAATGATGACCATGTTCCAGCCATTAACACTACGAGTCTGACAATGCCAATTTAGCAGCATTACTTCTGTACTTAGTCTGAACTTTTACCTCACAAGTCATAGGCGCTGCCATTACGCACATTCAAAACAAAAGACTATGTGATCCCAAAACCGTGTAATGGCCAACACATACTTCTTATACAAGATTAATTTGATTGCAGCCGGAGTTTGGTACATCAAGTTCCTCGGAGGATATGTTACCTACGACGGACTCGGCGGAGCTCCACTCGTGTATAGGGACAATGCAGGCCATAGTTGGGGACACAGTGCCACATGAGGACCTTGTTAGGGCCGCGCTCGCTGCTGACTGTGATGCTAATAGGGCTTTGAACTTCCTGTTCGCATAGCATTCTGGACTTTCAGCTGTTAGCGTGCATATAACTGGAGGTTAATGGTCTGTAGACCTCTTGTTTGTATAGCAGTCCCTGGACATTCGAGCTGTTAGCTGCATATAACTGGAGGTTTAAAGTACCGTAGACCTCTTTGTTTGTATAGCAGTCTGCACTTTCAGGCTGCTAAGCTGCAATATAACTGAGGAGGTTTAATGGGTCCAATTATTTTAAAATTTAACTCTTGTTTGTATAGCAGCTGCACTTTCACTGTTAGCGGGCATATAACTGGATTGTTATGGGGTCCGTAGACCTCTTGTTTTATAGCAGTCTGCACTATATTGGGCTTTAATCTTCCCATTTGCATAGCTTATCTTTGGGGGATATCTGATATTGGGATTGGGCTTAATCTTCCCGTTTGCTATCATTCTGGAGGATATTGGTCCGTAGACCTCTTGTTTGTATAGCAGTCTGGACTATATTGGGCTTTAATCTTCCCGTTTGCATAGCATTCTGGGGGATATTGGGCTTTAATCTTCCCGTTTGCATATCATTCTGGGGGATATTGGTCTGTAAACTTCCTGTTTGCATAGCATTCTAGGGGATATTGGGCTTTAAACTTCCTGTTTGCATAGCATTCTGGGGGATATTGGGCTTTAAACTTCCTGTTTGCATAGCATTCTAGGGGATATTGGGCTTTAAACTTCCTGTTTGTGTAGCATTCTGGGGCATATTGGTCTGTAAACTTCCTGTTTGCATAGCATTCTAGGGGATATTGGGCTTTAAACTTCCTGTTTGAGTAGCATTCTGGGGCATATTGGTCTGTAAACTTCCTGTTTGCATAGCATTCTGGGGGATATTGGACTTTAAACTTCCTGTTTGCGTAGCATTCTTGGGGATATTGGTCTGTAAACTAGCTGTTTGCATAGCATTCTGGGGGATATTGGGCATTAAGCTTCCTGTTTGCATAGCATTCTGGGGGATATTGGTCTGTAAACTTCCTGTTTGCATTGCATTCTGGGGGATATTGGTCTGTAAACTTCATGTTTGCATTGCATTCTGGGCGATATTAGGCTTTAAACTTCCTGTTTGCATTGCATCCTGGACGGTTGGGTCGTTATTTGTATACAAGAGTTTAAGCCTGTTATTTGTTGGACAAGAGACTGTAGTTGAGCTACCATCTGATATTTATAACTTGAACAATGCTGTAAATATGGCTGTGACTGGGGAAATTGGTCTTATGGCATTTTTGACCAGTGTAGACCCAGATCAGCCTGCACAGATGTCAATCATTGAAACACCCATTATGTTTCTAACAAACAGTTGAAATGTCCTCATCAAGTTTATGGGAGTATGCTACCACAACAGGAGCTAGACTTGGCACAAAATGCCATAAGGCCCATTTCTACATTCACATATATGAATAGTGAATGAAATCTAGACACTCTCACAGTATTCTTAATCCAGTGTCGTAGCCAGATTTAGGGTACGGGATATGAAACCTCACGTCTTGTCGGAAAACCCAGCGTGCCACCACGTGTTATGATTATTTGTGAGGATTAAGTTGACACATGCGCGTCTCGTTACCTTACACATGCAATCCCAGTGTGCATGTGCGTCTCGCTACCTTGCCAATAAAATAAACTGAATTTGTACCTATTCGAAAACGGCTAAAATTCTATATTAATGGTGTAAATGTATTAATATTGAGGATATGAAACAGAAAATGTACATATTTCTTGCTTACAAGTAGCCTATCCTACCAGAAAATGGTTAATAGTCATATTACAAAAGAAATCATATAAATATAACAAGAAATAAAATAACTAGTAGCATGAGAACTCTCGTTCAAGTTTTGCTGTGGTCAACAATTGTGTCTCGCTTGAATTTAGCGGCACACCAGGTAAGCGTAATTTATTAATACCTTGTATAGCGAGTTTTCCATCTCTCTGTAGTAATATGTCTGTGTCGTAGCCAAGGAATAAAATACACCGAGGCAAGTCTAAGTGAACAGACAAATATCGCGGGGAAAGCTACAGAAAACTGCCACAGAATAGTTTAACCATTTCAACACTACTTACCTCTATAACGGTGTTTGCAAACAGTGTAGATCCAGATGAGCCGGCTCGTAACGAGCCGTCTCATCAGGATCTGCACTGTTTCACGTAATTTTCATATTTTTTAGAAGAAGAACACCCCGTTTTCATAAATGGACTAGTCATAAAATCATTGGATTGGTTGGAAAATGAACATATGAAAACCTTATTCCAGTTATTTAGGGTTGAATGGGTTAAATAGGCATTTATCTAAGAAAACCTAAGACCGATGCCTCACTGTGGCTACGGCTCTGAAAAATCCCATGTCATTTTCTGTCTGAACCTGTTCATTCAAAATATAACATTAACAGGAGAAACAAAGTTTTTAATGTATTTTTGGTCGAGAATTTCATTACCAAAAAAAAAGAAGAAACAAAAAGTAGGTTTTATAGCACCTTAAATTCATATCTTATGGAGATAATACTGTTTTCATTCAGAAATTTGGTAAATAGTTAACATTTTAGCAAAATGGTAGGCAGGTGACACACTTTTGTTGTCATCGTTTCCATATTCCGAAAACTGATTTGGAGATGCATTTCTGTATATTACCGGTATACGTGTATTGGCAGTTTTCAAATTCGGTTGTCCGGTTAGCGCAATTGGTAACGAAGACCATTCTCACCAATGCAGCTGTGGTTCAATCCTCGACCCGGGCAGTATGTGCAATGGTATGGTGATCACCAGACCTGACAAGTGGGTTTCCTCTAGGTACTCAAGTTTCCTCCGATGTTAAGGACCATCAGTACGCCTCCATTTGTGCCCCAAAGGCATTTGTGCAAGTGGTCTCGTGCTTGTTTGTAATTGTTGTAAAATAAATTAAGCGTTGGTTGTCAAATATATAGAGTATAATTATGGTGTCACATTCATACATTTCTTATGGGTGGTTGGTCGGGAGTTCGCGAAGGGTAATTTAATGATCGGGGTTCATTCTTGCCGGAATGCCGACTTACATGGTTTAGCCCTCGTGTACATTTTTGGCCTTCTGATACTTGAGGGCTAAATCCTATTACGCCCCATTAAAAATTAATAAGATTATATTACCTTTGGGGTTGGAGCTATGTGTATCTGGTGTGGAATGGACCTGGCACCAGGTCAGGATATTCTAATTTCAGAGCTGAATATATATTTTTCTGTAAATATTGCGTTCTGATTTTGGGAATTTCCCTCATTATGGACGGGTTAAATATGGGATAGTCCAACCCGTTGACCCGGCCTTAAATGACCTGAGCTGTTGATAGGCTGTTAAACACCAATAATCATCAATCATTGATACCTTTCAGTATCATGTTCATAAAATTTTGGAGATTTTTATAGCCAACACAAAATAGAGCTTATTAAATTTGCAACCAGCATAGGCCCAGATCAACCTGCACATCTGCGCAGTCTAATCAGGGCCTACACTGTTCACTATTCAGTCAAGAAAGTAGCCTGGCTACAATCAGCAAAATGACTACATTCTAATCCTAAGAGGACCAATATCCACAATTCTTGGAGATGACGTAAGGTCCCTTTCCTTGGCGTGGCCTGATTTAAACCTTTCACCCCTAAATATCTGACATTGACTGCTCCAAGCTAATATTTGGATATTCCATTAACCCTTAGACCGCTATCTTAATTTTTTGTCATCTGCTGTTTATTTTCTATTTTCCATTTTATCATCAAAACACGCTTTGACAGCACTTTAGAATAATTTACAACATGCTTTGACAGCACTTCATAATCATTTCCATTGGAAATGATTCTGAAGTGCTGTCAAAACATGTTTTTATTGAGAAATAAGGCAAGATATAAAAGCAACAGCAGGCGACAATTGTTGTGTGTAACGGTCTAAGGGTTAATCAAAAAATTGTTTTGTTTAAAAATCTTGAAAATCATGACAAATACTGCAGATCCAGATATGAGACATCCTTGTTGCCCATCTCATCTGGATCTACAGTGTTTGCAAATGTAGGTTTTATCATCTGTAGGGTTGAAAGAGTTAACCCTTTCACCCCTAAGTAACTGGAATGGACACTCCCATGTCATATATCAGAAAATGGTATTGTTTTTAGAAATGAGAAAATATTTGCAAATGCCAGCTCGTCTGTAGCCGATTTCATCAAAATTGCAAAGTACATCTATACTTCTCTAGCAAAGTATACTTTGAGGGAGTAATCATTTATTTTTCCCGAAATGCATTATTTCATATAGAACTAACGACTGAATATATTTGATGATTATAAGTATGCAGAATTATTATACTGAATTTATTACATTATCACAGCCAAAATGGCTGTGATAATGTAATAAATTCAGTATAATAAAAATTAATAAATTTATCCTTAAGTTCAAAATTTCTCCCTCCAAGTATACTTTGCTAGATAAGTAAACTTTGCAATGTTGGTGAAATAGGCTACATGATCTACACTGTTTGCAAATATTATAATAGAGGTCTGCAGTGTTGACAGGGTTAAACATAACGTCATGAATGTGTTGAGCGTTATACACTGTTCCCTGCCATTCACTTGTTGTTGATAAACTTTGTTGGATCACAGGTGGAAGACTCCGACCTATGCCACCAAAGAAAATGCCTATTAAAAAAATCCCATTACCCCACCCACTTGGTCTCATACAGTACCATCTTCTATAATAGAAGATGGTACTGTACGAGACCAAGTGGGTGGGGTAATCGGATTTTTTTTAATATGCATTTTTTTGGTGTCATATGTCCGAGTCTTCCACCTGTGTATTGGATCTCCTGTATATTATATCCCTCTAGATTGCGAGCATGTGAAGGGTAAATTAACAATGCAATTCCTTCTTACCGGAATCGCGATGTCCCTGGTTTTGCTCTAGGGTACATTTTTGGCTTTCTTGTTACTTGAATCCGGTTATACCCATTATATGATTAGTAAGAATAGTACTAATCCTGTTACATTTTGGGAGTGGGGTTAAGTGACTCTGGTGTGATCAGCACCTGGCACCAGATCAGGTTATTCTAATTTCAGGGCTGATTATATTTTTTATATAACTATTCAGGTCTGATTTTTGGGATTCCCACCCCATCCGTACAGGTGAAAAACGTAATTTGACCTTGTTAACCCAGCTTAAAATGACCTTAGCTGTTGACAGGCTGTTAAGCACCATTACATAAATACTTTACAAATTTATCATCATCTTACATTCATTGCACGGTGTAGTTTATAATATCAAAATATATTGCTATTCACTTGATGTGCCTCTTGCATATATCTGTCTGCTAAGCTTACATCAAATAGTTTATACAAGTTTCTTTAAACAGCCACAACTTCAAATTATCTTGAAGTATTACTTAATATATTTAGACATGTGATGTATATGCAGATATTAAACATTCTGGTGCCACAATTACCAAGGTGTTGATTGTTTTACCGTTACAAGTATGCTAATTCTTTCTATAAGCCAATGCAACTTCATTTATGTTATCCGTTTTAAAGCATTTCCGGTGAAGACAAGTTTTGTATACTAGTCACAATGTCAAATATACTCTGTGCTACACATATTATGATATTAGTATATGCATCTAAATCATTTTCAGTTATGATTAGTAGCTGTGACTGGAGAAATGGGGCTTATGGGTTTTGCAACCAGTATAGATCCAGATCAGACTGTGCATCCGCACAGTCTGATCAGGATCTGCACTGTTTGACGACATTCCATCAATGAAACACTTATCGTGCTTCTAACAAGCAATATAGAATGTTATCAAGCTACAGAAGTTTGCTATTTGACCTGGGTGGGTGGCAGGTGGGAGCACACGATGGGTAATTTAACGATTGGGGTTCATCCTTACCGGAATCCCAACTGGAGACCTGATTTGGCCCTCACATATGTATTTGGCATTTTGTATGTGACAGTTGAATCTGGTTATACCCCTTATGTGAGTATTATGATATTCGTAATCCTATTTTATGGGAAGTGGCCAAGTGACTTGGTGTGGTATGGACCTGGCACCAGGTCAGGTTATTCGAATTTCAGGGCTGAATATATTTGTTCTGGATGTAAATATTCCGTTCTGATTTTGGGATTTTCCCCCCAATGCAGCAGGTTAAAATGGGATCGAACTATCACACTATTGTATCCTGGTAACGATCTATATTGCTTGTTAGAAGCATAACAGGTGTTTCATTGATGGAATGTCGAACGGTGCAGATCTTAATCAAACACAGGCTGGTCTGGATCTACACTGGTCACAAAACCCATAAGCCCGATTTCTCTACTCACAGCCACAATTATGGAAACTGTTATTATTTATGGAATGTTTTCATAATAATTTTATGAGCAAGATTTCCAAAGCTGTATATCCTGACCATTGTGCACAACCACACAGTGAGTTCAAATCTTGCTGATGGCAGTAAATATATTCAATAGTTGAATGGCAGTGTAGATCCTGATCAGACTTTACATATGTCCAGGCTGATCTGCGGCTATGCTGGTCGCTAAATGTTAAACAGCATAAGGTACATTTTGTTAACTGTTGGCCTATTGCAGTAATGTGCATTAGAAGGGCCAGGATCAATGGACAGATGATATGCTGAATGGTACAGTGTGATCTGTAGCCGATTTCACCAACATTGCAAAGTACAAATGTATACTTATCTAGCAAAGTATACTTTGAGGGAGAAATTTTCAATTTTAGGATAAATTTATTAATTTTTGTTATACTGAATTTATTACATTATCACAGCCATTTTGGCTGTGATAATGTAATAAATTCAGTATAATAATTCTGCATACTTTTTATCATCAAATATATGCAGTCATTAGTTCTATATGAAATAATGCATTTCAGGAAAATAAATGATTACTCCCTCAAAGTATACTTTGCTAGAAAAGTATAATTTGCAATGTTGATGAAATAGGCTACTGATATGTACATTAGCCAAGTTGGTTTGACGTCGTTAAACCTTACAGTGCTGAATTAAAATTGTCGTCTGCTGTCTATTTTATATTTTCCTTTTTTTTCACAGGAAATACGTGCTTTGACAGCACTTTAGAATCATTTACAATGGAAATGATTCTAAAATGCTGTCAAACTGTAATGGATTGTGATTTTCCAATACATCTGGCTTGTGACAAGCCAGCTCATCGGATCTACACTGTTTGCGAATCCAACTATAGAATTTTGTAGTGTTGAAAGGGTTAACCCTTAGACCGCTATCTTAATTGTTTTGTCGTCTGTTGCTTATTTTCTATTTTCCATTTTTATCATAAAAAAACAGGCTTTGACAGCACTTTAGAATAATTTACAATATGCTTTGACAGCACTTCAGAATTATTTCCATTGGAAATGATTCTAAAGTGCTGTCAAAACATGTTTTTATTGAGAAATAAGGCAAGATATAAAAGCAACAGCAGACGACACTTGTTGTGAGTAGCAGTCTAAGGGTTAAATGTATTTGCCTCATTTTTCTCAATGCCTCCTGTGTATGTCTGTGTATTGATGTGTGCTGGATGAAGATGTATCCAGAGGGATGAGTCAGTTCCACCTGAGACATGTCTATGTCCTGTCATGTCTTGGGGTTGGCTGGGGTATACTTGCAAATAAGTGTGCGCATATTTATTGTTAAACTGTTTCCACGATTTAAGTGCAATGTCTGTGTTTTATATGAAAATAAATACCATAAATCAACTGGTTTCATTTTACTTTCTTGCCATCCAATCTATCTGCAAGTACAGGGGAAAATAAACCTTGTGGCATATGTGACCATCACCGCGTCAAATATGTCACTAGAATCCTGATTTTTGGATCACCCCCCCCCCCCCCCCCCCATCACAAAAGGTAAAATATGGGATTCAACCCCGTTAACCCAGCCTAAAATGACAGCTGTTGACAAGTCATAAACACCATTCATGAACAAATCAAATCCAAAACCCTTGCTCCAATTTACTTTAATCTTCGAATATTTTTTTAACATCCTCCATATTTTCTTCCATAGCGGCCCACGTGTCCAAGGAGTTTTTACAAATTCTGTGTTAAATGTTTTGACATACCTTATATCTCCACAATCCTTACTCCAATTTACTAAAACTAAATACATCTTTATCATCATCAGTATTTTCATTCATTAGCCCACACATGCGGCCCACATGCCCAAGGTCGATGTCCAATCACTTTGAAAGGTGCGTTATAAAGGTTTTACGTTCATTATATCTCCACTTCCATACTCCAATTTACTTCAAACTGCAAATACTTCTGTATCTTCACCCATATTTTCATTATATGGCCCACATGACCAATGCCAATGTCAAAGGTTTTACATACCTTGTATCTCGACAACTCTTACTCGGATTTCAAACTTCAAATAAATACACTCTGATCATGAGACCATCAAATGCCTTGGCAGGCTCGACATGCGGGCCGCGGCCATCTTAGTAGGCTCCCTTAACATAATAAATGGGTTATCTATACTCACCAGACAAATGTGTAATTGTATCCCTCAGACGAAAGTCGGGGGGGATACTATGGATTTGACATCGAACATCGTCCGCGTCCGCCACAGACACTTCTTGTCCGGAGCATACCTCGAATACCCTTTGGAATATGTTAATGAAACTTCACACATGCATAGACCACGACTCAAAGGTGTGTCATGCGCACAACTCGTACCTTACTGATTGTTTAGTTATCTGCCTTTCTTTGTTCATGCACTGATTTCTTGTCCGGAGCATAACTCGAACACCCTTTGGAATGATTTTATGAAACTTCACACATTCACGACCCAAAGGTGTGTCGCGCGCAAGAATGACAACTTTTGCCTCACTAAAAATCAAGTTATCTCCCTTTGTGTCGTCACGCACTGATTTCTTGTCCGGAGCATAACTCCACACCCTTTGGAATATGTTCATGAAACTTCACACATGCATAGACCACACGACCCAAGGGTATGTCACATGCAAGAACGACAACGTATTCACTAATTTTCGAGTTATCTCCATTTGTTGTTGTTTTTTGCAATGATTTCTTGTCCAGAGAATAACTCGCATGGCCTTTGGAATATTTTCATGAAACTTCACACATGCAAGGCCACAACCCAATGGTGTGTTGTGCGCAAGAATGACAACTCCTGTCTCGCATTTTCGAGTTATTTCCCTTTGTTCGCACATTGATTTCTTGTCTGGGGCATAACTCAAATACCCTTTTGAATATTTTCATGACACTTCACACATGCATAGATCACAACACAAGGTGTGTTGCGTGCAAGATAGACAACTCTGTCCTCACTATTTTTCCTGCCAATCCACTCTAAAACTTGATTACTCGTTGGAATATGTTAATGATAGTTCAAACTTGCATAAACCATTACCCAAAGGTGTGTCTCCTGCAACAACGACAACTCTCACCTTACTAACATATTAATTATCTCCTTTTATTTTGTGTGGTTGTCTGTAGGCGGTGACGGGGAACACATGCGCTTGTGGACACGCGTCAATTTCTAGTTTTGTTTGGTAAGTAGCAATGGTCATATACAATTGAAAAATAAGCGGCTCCAAAATATCTGTGTGCATGTGCAAAATGCATAAGTCCAGAATGGCCGCCAAATATTAATATCCTCGCCCTAAATGGCTCTTCGTTAATATATGTATGTACTTAAAAGGCTCGCAAATGGTGCAGATGGACACACTTATGAATTTGAATGCGAATACAATGTAATTGAATGATTTCCTCACTTGCCTAAATATAAAATGGCCGCCGCAGTTCAATATTTTAGCCTATATTTACTTCCTGATGGATAATTAAGTAGATTTAACATTGCAGAATAATATTCTTAATATAACAGAGTAGCTAGAGCAAGATTAGCAATGACTTGCGATAGATAGGGTGGCCGAGGAGCCTTCAATGCGGCACTAACATGCACTCCGCCATGAGCGGTGTGCAGTCCCAAATGGAATGCAAATGTATGTGTAAGACATAAAACAAAATGCAACGAAAGCCACACAACAACTATTCCCCCCGCATATTTCCGAGACAATAACAGCCCCAGCAGGTAAAACAAATCACTGAAGTACAGTAATAGAAGACATGACAGCAACGGTGCCGCCTTTGAAAGGATAGGAAACTAAACAGTCCAATGGGGCGATTGAATCCAGTTAGCGCAGCGCCGCAAACCTCCGGCTTGCATCGCCGCTATGCCTTAAAATGATAGTCACATCCAAGGCAATCAAAAGCGATTAACGTAATTGACGACAATTACAAAATAATCATACAAAATAACACTACAGTATGTAGTATGTAGCCAAAGTCTCACAAAATATTGATATTACCATTCGATGTTGGCCCTGATGAAAGTTAATAATAATTTTGGATGCAGAAATTAATATTGATATGCACAAATTTCAAAATGGCCGCTCAGAATAGCCATAATTGACGTATATTTACCCATTATCGCTATTATTAAATATCGTGTATTTAACAATCGTCTTTAGTATGTATATTCAATAAAAGGAATGTCAGATTATAGATATATGTGTTTTGGTGAAACTGTAGTTTCAAACATGGCCGCTAAATCCAACGAATGCCAACTGTTTACGGTATTACAAATCAATAGTTTCATATACGAATTGCCAGTTATATATCTCATGGGCAGTCCTATATTTTTAGTCTTTAAGAACCCGTTCTATACTTGATCATCGTTTGATGCAAAGATAATTGCTTCGTAAATTTGATAGAATATATGTATAACATATATGTGAATACTTGCCTTGTTACTGTATCCTATATGGCACATGGAGTGGCCAAGTCGGCCATCTTTGTGTGTTCCAGCCATCAGCATGTTTCACCTGTTCTGCCGTTTGACAAAGAACTCAAAATGTGAAGTAGACATATGATAAAATGTAGCTAATCACATGTAGAAAAGCCATATATCAAATATATTACACCAAACTGTAAAATATGTCAGTTTTCTGTACAGGTTTGTGCCTGTGTTTTGACAACATGAACCACCATTATAAATAGATTTATACACAGAAAATCGCACAGTGTATCACTTTTACCTGGCAAACCACACAACACATACCATATATACCCACTATTGTACTCTGTTATTAGCAAATCAAATCCAGTGACATGCAAGCAGTTTATTGTCCCTGGTGTCTACCCACCTACTATGCAAGTACATATGGCTTTACCTATGGATAACGTGTACACTAACATAGGCTGTGCATCAGATTGAAAAGCTTATGTGAAAGCATCGGATTCAATACCGGAGTTCGTGTATTCAATCCCCGCCATATGTATTAATCATTTCAACCTTGGATATATATATATATAACATGTACTTTTCCATGATAATTGTCAGACCAATCCAATCGTCATAAACAGATTTTAAGACTAGTCCATTTATAGAAATGGGATGTGAAAATATAAAAATTAAAAAAAAAAACAGTTGCAAAAAGTGAAGATCCCGATGAGACGGCTCGTTACGAGCCGTCTCATCTGGATCTGCACTGTTTGCATACGCCGCTATAGCGGGCTGTCGGGTTCAAATGGTCTTTACAAAGTACTTTCATAGTACACGTATTTGCACCGCAGTTACCTTTCGGATAAGACTTGGCAGCGAGATCCCGTGTTTTATTACCTCAGCTGTTGCTATTAATGGTGCATTGAGCTCTTTCACTTTACAATGCAGTGGTGGTCATCTTGGAGGAAACGACGACTTGTGTAACTATATATCTCAACTGAAAACACTTCACAAATATATTGTTCATAAACATGATAAATAAATATGTCTTAACAACCTATAAAGGCCAATGCTACAATATTTAAAGTGTGGTCTACCTCGTGGTTGTCCGAAGCCCATTGCTGACATATACCATAGTGATTGTTCTGTAGAATGTTTTCATACTATCAGAAGAAAATTATATTTGGCCTAGTATGGGCATAAAGCATTTTGACATAGGGCGACAATTTTAACAACATTCTGCAGTAGTCGTTGATTATTTGCACAATGTTTCGTCGTAACATGTGCTGTTGGTTCATGAGATATTTGACAAAGTGGACATAATTTCCTAAGATCAATCTTGGAGTGTGCGACGGACGCCCATATGTACACATCTCACGATATATGGCCTGCTACTGTGTTTTTCCATACACCAACAAACACATTTGTCATTAAACATTTTTCTAATGTGTGTGCAATACTTTCTGTAAGAAAAAATACTTTTTGGCCAATAAAAGTGTCAACATGTGTTATTTTTAAAACGATAGTTGCTTGGATAAATGTGTAATTAATATTCCGAATGACGCGAGGAGACAACTCCGTGGAAATCCCCAGTCGCAGTTGGTGAATTCGTGCCATATTGATACGTTTTCTTTGATATAAGAGTACTTGGACGTGCGTATTGTAACATATTTAAAAGAGCCATGGTTTAGTATCATTCATGTTCTTCAAGTTTTGTCAAATTGATCTGTCTGTCCATGCGATGATCGTGTCGTTTGAAGAATTTGACATATATGTCTACAGTGGCCATCTTATTTGATGACTCATTGTAACAGACATGATGAAAACAGCAGTTTGTGTTACAACAGACGAACATAAGACACGGGGCAACACTATGTAACATTGACTCAGGTGAGCTAAGTGTTAGATGTTTTCCACAAGAAAATAAACAGCTTCTCAGCTTCTCAAAATTAATTAGGATGATTTTGTTAATCTGTATATATGGTTTGTTGTCCAAGTTCATTATCTATCATGCTCGATGCTGCCAAAATTAATGGTCTCGAAAATAGGATATGATTGTAATTGTGGTGAAGTACGTAGTACGTAGTTTTGTCTAGACGATCTCATTTGTGACCGTGACTGGAGAAATGGGGATTATGGGTTTTGCGATCAGTGTATATCCAGATCAGCCTGTGCATCCGCACAGTCTGATCAGGATATGCACTGTTCGCCATTCCATCAATGAAACACCCGTCAGGCTTCTATCAAGCAATATAGATCGCTAGAGTATGCTATTTGATCAGGAGCTACTGGTCAGAATTCAAATAAACCCCATTCTCCAATCACAACCGCATTTGTCCTATAAACCTGGACAGATCTGGAGCATAGCATTGGGTGAATGTACTTATTGATGTTTACTAGTAAACACGAACACAGTGGAACCGATTTCCCGGTGCCGCCAGCATATGATGTATAGAGAATATCAGGCTCGAGTAATTTGATTTCACCTACAGTGGGGTCAGCGTGTAAGTGCACACACGAACGAACACGACAGGTTGGAACCAACCTGTCGTGTTCGTACGTGTGTGCACTTACACGCTGACCCCACTGTAACTTGCTACTGTCTGTTCCACGTTTTGCTGACGACGAACTTTTGGTTATTAAACACATTAAATTTAAAAAATGTTTAAATGTAAGTACTTTTTCATCAATAACAAAAAAGTCACCCACCCCAAAAACAATTATTTGACATTTCTATCAAATATTGATTTTATTGCGAAAAAATGAGTTTCCTATGAGAATTTGATATGTGGGAAAAGAAGGGGAAGGAGCTGGGGGAGGAATCAAAAAACTAAAAAAAAATAGAAATTGACTCCGAAACCTGGTTAGATAGCTTGGAAATGATGTAACTAAGAAAACAAAAGTTATATTTTGAAAATCGGACCACAAATAAATAAAAAAATAATCTATTTTAGCCCCCCATGTTATTTTAGCCCCCCATAGGAACATCGTTTTTTCGCAATAAAATCTATATTTGATGGAAATTCATCAAATTTTTGTTTGGGGGATGGTGACTTTTATTAAATATTTTTTAGATTTAATTGCTTTACTAGCCAAAAGTCCGTTGGCAGCAAGACGCGGAACAGACAGTAAGCATACTTATCTAGCAAAGTATACTTTGAGGGAGTAATCATTTATTTTCCCGAAATGCATTATTTCATATAGAACTAACGACTGCATATATTTGATGATTAAAAGTATGCAGACTATTTATATTGAATTTATTACATTATCACAGCCAATAATATATAGAATATATTTTATTTCATTAAAAAATTTTTGATAAATGTGTAGTAGTATATAAGAGTCAAAAGGATACCACCTCCCAATTGTGGATGCAAATTGCACACACACATCCTCTTTTGAGCCAACATACACGTGGAAAAGCAGGTAAATTTTTATCTCCAAAATATGAGAAAATATGACATACGAGAATGGAAAGGTCGAGACATCCACTATTGGGACGAAGACATCCATAATTGGGACGAGAGAGTTATCCACAATTGGGACGAGAGTATCCACAATTGGGGGGGGGGGGGGGTGGGGGGGGGGGGGGGTGGTACAAAAGACGACGTTTCGCCCAATTGGGGTGGGGTGGTAGTACAAAAGACGATGTTTACGCCCGATTGTGGATACTCTCGTCCCAATTGTGGATAACTCTCGTCCCAATTATGGATTCTAGATGTCTCAATAGTGGATACATTGCAAAAATCGGCAAAAACATCCACAATTGTGACAAAAACATCCACAATTGTACTACCAAAAAAAAATAAAAAAATCACCAAAATATGACAAAATATGACAAATGACAATGAGAATATCCACAATTGGGACGAAGACATCCACAATTGGGACGAGAGAATCCACAATTGGGTGCAAACGTCGTCTTTTGTACTAGACGTCCCAATAGTGGATACATTGCAAAATTGCAAAACATCCACAATTGTGACGAAAACATCAACAATTGTACTACCAAAATTGAAAAAAAAAATCACCAAAATATGACAAAATATGACAAAATACAATGAGAATATCCACAATTGGGACGAAGAGACTGGTAGTACAAAAGACGATGTTTTCGCCCGATAGTGGATGGGGGTTCTAGTACACTCTGCACGGAGCCACAATTTTTGGAGGATTCCCCCACCCAACTCGCCACCTCGTCTCGTTTCGCCTCGGCACATCCACAATCGAACGCCCAATTGAAGATATATTTCCCAGTGGAATAGACAGACACAATGCCATACAAGGAATGCGAAACATGCGGCAAGGGTTTCGACAAGCCCGCAAATCTTCGAAGACACATGGGTCGCAAGAACCCGTGCAGACCTCCCACGAGAGAGTGTCCCGGATGTGGAGGGAAGTTTGCCACCTACAAGACTCTCTGGCAACATCGCTCGAACAGGTGTCCCGAGGGGGCAGAAGATAGAACCACGGAGGGTAGCAAGAAGAAGGCTGCGACCAGGAAGAGGGTCCTGGTACTAGAGAGGAGGGTGGTAGAGTTGGAGGAGGAGGTAGCTAGACTGCGGGATGGAAAACCTCGCGAGGGAGCGAGACACGAGAACGTCGACGACGAGATCGATTGGGCAGATCTCGATCTGTAGAGAGATTCTGCACATTTTTGCACATTTTTGCACTAGCCAGTTTGCCCCCATCTCGACCCCCAACGGCAAACAAAACACCAGAAAACCTCTCCCAAGAGGAAACACAGAAATGATACCACCCATTTGTGTATTTGGACACATTTGGAAAAGTGTAGAAAAAATTAAAATCGCCTCCCAAGAGGCAAACAGAAATGATACCACCCATTTGTGTATTTGGACACATTTGGGAAAGACTGGTTGGAAAAAGAGGCTCGCATCTACAAGACCTTTTCTCGCAGAGCGCGAACACAGGACTCGGCGATTTCTCGTTTTCGTGTTTCTACGGCCAGCGCTTGCTCTAGATCTGCAATCCGAAGTTGTAGCCGCGCGTTTTCGCTTGGTGGGCCATCCGGACACGAGGTGTGGCCGTGCCTAGCTAGAGACCGTGCATGGGACCGCAACCATCGCACAAGAAGCGCGGCGGACTACACCCATTTTTTCGTTTCTCGTGTCGCGCCAAGTTGTACTTTTTGGCAAAGACTCTACCACACTTTTCGCACTCCATTTTCCCAATAGTGTTTTGTGTCTAATTGGGCGAAAAAATATTTTGGAAAAGATCGAAAACCTCTCTCCAAAGGAGGTAGAAAAATGATACCACCCAATTGTCCACATTTGGACTTTTGGGAAAGTCGAAGAAAAATCGTCTCCCAAGAGCAAAACAAAATCTAGACCACACCGAAAAACAGAAAACCTCTCCCAAAGGAGGTAGAAAGACAACTTGAAAAGACAACTCGGAAATACAACTCGAAAAGACAATTCGAAAAAGACAAAGAACTTTTTTTGCAAAAAAGGCTACTCCATGTAGAACGGGTCGCTACTACCAGAGTGCTGGTGTACGGAGTCGCTAGTTTTTTCCTTCGGCGTACCGGACTGTTTTGCGGAGTGCACGAACTGGGCGTCGGTGTCTGTTTTGCTCTTCCAGAGTCTACAGGCCTCTAGACCCACGAATGGGAACAGTGGTCTGCAGACCGCGTACGCCACCACCGCTACACCAAGCCACCACTTCGCATTCTCTACAGTTCTCCAGACGTCGTGCACCTCCCACCCGGATTCCGTCTGGCACTCTTCTTCCTCCGGGCACTCGTCTTTCTTCGGACACTCGGAATCGGCATCGTCGAAAATTGCGTCCAACAGTCTACGTTCCAACACGTCCAACCGGTTCTCCAAACGTCTCTCCATGTCGGACAGGTGCGTCGATTCTTCGAACGAGCTGGCGTTTCGTACATCTTGCAGTAGATCTGTGGGGAACTCGGTGGGGCCCGCAAAACCAGGCGCGGACACCCTGTGTACTACGGGTGTAGGGGTTTCTTGTTATTCGGGGGTTTCTTCGGGTTTTGTACTACGTTCGGCATCGACATCGTCCCAGATTTTTCGAAGTCTGGCACTGCCGATCCCGTACTTCTTTTTTGTTTCGTCGGCCGTCGACTTTCCACGGGCTGAAATAATTTCTCGAATATTTTCCGGAGACAAATAGGTTTTTGGCATGTTTGCAAAATAGCTTTTCTATCTAGAGAGGGGGACATTTGTCAAATATGGAATTCCCAAATCGTTCGAAATGGTCGAAATGCTTGCTCGGGGTGCTCGGGGTGCTCGGGGTGCTCGGATTGCGCGCCAGATTGCTCGGATTGCGTGCCAGGAAATCCAGTCCGCTCGGGAAGGTCGAAATGCCTGCTCGCGATTCCCAGGGGGCTCGGGTTCTCTGGGTGCCCAGTTTGCTTCCCAGGATTTCTATTTTTGCTATCCTTGTTGGCTAGAAAAGGAGAACCCGAGCCCCCTGGGAATCGCGAGCAGGCATTTCGACCGAGCGGACTGGATTTCCTGGCGCGCAATCCGAGCAATCTGGCGCGCAATCCGAGCACCCCGAGCACCCCGAGCACCCCGAGCACCCCAGACGGAATCCGGGTGGGAGGTGCACGACGTCTGGAGAACTGTAGAGAATGCGAAGTGGTGGCTGGGTGTAGCGGTGGTGGCGTACGCGGTCTGCAGACCACTGTTCCCATTCGTGGGTCTAGAGGCCTGTAGACTCTGGAAGAGCAAAACAGACACCGACGCCCAGTTCGTGCACTCCGCAAAACAGTCCGGTACGCCGAAGGAAAAAACTAGCGACTCCGTACACCAGCACTCTGGTAGTAGCGAACCGTTCTACATGGAGTAGCCTTTTTTGGAACAAAAAGTTCTTTGTCTTTTTCGAATTGTCTTTTCGAGTTGTATTTCCGAGTTGTCTTTTCGAGTTGTCTTTCTACCTCCTTTGGGAGAGGTTTTCTGTTTTTCGGTGTGGTCTAGATTTTGTTTTGCTCTTGGGAGACGATTTTTCTTCGACTTTCCCAAAAGTCCAAATGTGGAAAATTGGGTGGTATCATTTTTCTACCTCCTTTGGAGAGAGGTTTTCGATCTTTTCCAAAATATGTTTGCGCCCAATTAGACACAAAACACTATTGGGAAAATGGAGTGCGAAAAGTGTGGTAGAGTCTTTGCCAAAAAGTACAACTTGGCGCGACACGAGAAACGAAAAAATGGGTGTAGTCCGCCGCGCTTCTTGTGCGATGGTTGCGGAAAGACTTTTTCCCATGCACGGTCTCTAGCTAGGCACGGCCACACCTCGTGTCCGGATGGCCCACCAAGCGAAAACGCGCGGCTACAACTTCGGATTGCAGATCTAGAGCAAGCGCTGGCCGTAGAAACACGAAAACGAGAAATCGCCGAGTCCTGTGTTCGCGCTCTGCGAGAAAAGGTCTTGTAGATGCGAGCCTCTTTTTCCAACCCGTCTTTCCCAAATGTGTCCAAATACACAAATGGGTGGTATCATTTCTGTTTGCCTCTTGGGAGGCGAATTTTTTCTACACTTTTCCCAAATGTGTCCAAATTCACAAATGGGTGGTATCATTTCTGTTTGCCTCTTGGGAGGCGAATTTTTTCTACACTTTTCCCAAATGTGTCCAAATACACAAATGGGTGGTATCATTTGTGTTTGCCTCTTGGGAGAGGTTTTCTGGTGTTTTGTTTGCCGTTGGGGGTCGAGATGGGGGCAAACTGGCTAGTGCAAAAATGTGCAAAAATGTGCAGAATCTCTCTACAGATCGAGATCTGCCCAATCGATCTCGTCGTCGACGTTCTCGTGTCTCGCTCCCTCGCGAGGTTTTCCATCCCGCAGTCTAGCTACCTCCTCCTCCAACTCTACCACCCTCCTCTCTAGTACCAGGACCCTCTTCCTGGTCGCAGCCTTCTTCTTGCTACCCTCCGTGGTTCTATCTTCTGCCCCCTCGGGACACCTGTTCGAGCGATGTTGCCAGAGAGTCTTGTTGGATGGCAAACTTCCCTCCACATCCGGGACACTCTTTCTCGTGGGAGGTCTGCACGGGTTCTTGCGACCCATGTGTCTTCGAAGATTTGCGGGCTTGTCGAAACCCTTGCCGCATGTTTCGCATTCCTTGTATGGCATTGTGTCTGTCTATTCCAATGGGAAACATATCTTCAATTGGGCGTTCGATTGTGGATGTGCCGAGGCGAAACGAGACGAGGTGGCGAGTTGGGTGGGGGAATCCTCCAAAAATTGTGGCTCCGTGCAGAATGTACTAGAACCCCCATCCACTATCGGGCGAAAACATCGTCTTTTGTACTACCAGTCCCAATTGTGTATATCGTGACCAATTGTGGATACTCTCGTCCCAATTGTGTGGATGTCTTCGTCCCAATTGTGGATATTCTCATTGTATTTTGTCATATTTTGTCATATTTTGGTGATTTTTTTTTTCAATTTTGGTAGTACAATTGTGGATGTTTTCGTCACAATTGTGGATGTTTTGCAATTTTGCAATGTATCCACTATTGGGACGTCTAGTACAAAAGACGACGTTTGCACCCAATTGTGGATACTCTCGTCCCAATTGTGGATGTCTTCGTCCCAATTGTGGATATTCTCATTGTCATTTGTCATATTTTGTCATATTTTGGTGATTTTTTTTTTTTTTTTGGTAGTACAATTGTGGATGTTTTTGTCACAATTGTGGATGTTTTTGCCGATTTTTGCAATGTATCCACTATTGGGACGTCTAGAATCCATAATTGGGACGAGAGTTATCCACAATTGGGACGAGAGTATCCACAATCGGGCGCAAACATCGTCTTTTGTACTACCACCACCCCACCCCAATTGGGCGAAACGTCGTCTTTTGTACCCCCCCCACCCCCCCCCCCCCCCCAACCCCCCAATTGTGGATACTCTCGTCCCAATTGTGGATAACTCTCGTCCCAATTATGGATGTCTTCGTCCCAATAGTGGATGTCTCGACCTTTCCATTCTCGTATGTCATATTTTCTCATATTTTGGAGATAAAAATTTACCTGCTTTTCCACGTGTATGTTGGCTCAAAAGAGGATGTGTGTGTGCAATTTGCATCCACAATTGGGAGGTGGTATCCTTTTGACTCTTATATACTACTTGTGTCCCTCAAAGTGTACTTAGCAAGATAAGTATACTTTGCAATTTTGGTGAAATCCGCTACAGGCAAGGAAGGCTAGGAACCCCGTAAGAATTTCGAGATCTTCCGTAAGACAAATTAAGCGTTTAATCAGGATTCAGGTTATTGTAGGATCCTAATATGTTGGCCTATGTCAGGTAACGCTACGTGAAGTTTTTGATTTTTTGTAAACATATATATTTGCATACTGCTGTGTTTTAAACAACACTGTGAAAGTTAAGCACAGTATGTGGAGCAGCGACAGGTCAATATAGGAATGAATGGCCTTTTTGTGGAATTTATCGGGGTATAAAATTGGAAAAGCCACTTTCGCAATTGGCGATAAAAATAAACAATTGGCGATAAAAAATTACAATTTTCAAAAAAAACAAAAACTTTTTTTATTTTTTTCGAAAATTGTAATTTTTTATCGCCAATTTTTTATTTTTATCCTATTGGTTATTATAGGAATGAATGGCCTTTTTGTGGAATTTATCGGGGTATAAACTTGGAAAAGTCGCGGGAATACTGGACGAAGGCCGGAAGGCCTCGTCCAGTATTCCCGCGACTTTTCCAAGTTTATATCCCCGATAAAATCCACAAAAAGACCATTCATTCCTTATAATTCCAGCATTTGAAATAAATTCATCAAGAAAATGTGTTTATTTTCCGTTTTCTTAAGAATTATTTTAACTGCGCCTGTCGGTTACGGAAAGTAGTTCGGCATGGAGTTTACTGGGATATAAATTTTGGACGGAGACTTGCAACGGACCAATCAAATGTTAGGGAATTGTGTAAATATTTTTGTGCTGGAATTATTATGTTCGCCACTTCCATATTCAGGTTGGCGTTTGTCCGTTTCGTTGTTACGTGTTGGCGTCGACACAGAAATGTCTGGCATCATGCGCAAAGTCATATAATTGCGTATATTGCGTGTGACACCAGACATTTTTTAATCGAAAACTCATCTGGCCAGGGCGTTGTTGCCAGGGGCTGCAGTGCTGTTACCAATCATTTTGGACGTCTTGACAATTATTCACAGGCATCCCGACTTGTGCAGGGAAAGCTTACTGAAAGTCCGATTCGGTATAGAGGCGTCCCTTGAACAATATTTAAAGGTACATGCCCACGCAGCAGGTTACACTGTACTACTATTTTTCATTTTCTGTCATGCCTTATATGAGCCATTTGTCTACCCACTAACGAGTTATTTTTAATTACGGCGCGTGTTAATTGGTGTTAAATCGCATTGTATATGCCGCGACCAGAAAGGGTATTTTCCGACCTCGTGCTATTTTTACCAATACGCGTCACGTGACACGGTCAATCATATCACATCTTTGACATGCGCAGTGAAGTTCGTGTGTCACGTATGTGGCTTAGAGTGAATAAAATGTATTGTATTGTATTGTATAGTATCGGAAGTTGAGAAGAAAAATCTCTGTTCGAGTCCAAATCTAAATCTCCACGTAACTCTTTCCATTTGGTGATCTGGTTGCCAATATTAACCACTCTCTCTCTGTACTGACTGTCCCTCAGACATTTCGCCTTTCTTTTTTTTGGCCGACGCCGTTTCATACAATTTCCGTCCTGGACGTGTCGACATGTTGATATTCTTGTTTACATATTGGGAAGCCTACTGGCGCGCGTAGTATACTGCGCATGCGCACCGCAAGCCGTGATGTGAAAGTCGTCGTCCCCGCACATTATCAAAATAGACTGTTACCGCCGCACGTCGCTAACAGTAAATTGATAATTAATAAATGATTATATTTGTATAGCGGGCACTCGTAAATTTTAGAACTGGTGGAATAGTGATATAATTATACACTTATTTAATTCTTATAAAGAACATTTTGTGTCTACTGCGTGGGCATGTACCTTTAAAGTGACTCGTCTTGTACCAAATCGGACTTGCAGTAAACTTTTCCCATCACGACTTCGGACCCTGGTGGTTAAAGGTACATGCCCACTCAGTAGGCACAAACTGTTCTTTATAGGAATTAAATAAGTGTATACTTGTGTCACTGTTACACCAGTTCTAAAAATTATGAGTGTCCGCTATACAGTTATAATCATTTAGTAATATTTATTTTACTGATAGTGACGCGCGGTGATACTAGGGTATTTTCATATGCAAATGAGGCATGATATTTTTTAATTATTTATACTAATTAAATGCGTCACCCGAAACAAATTATATTTTCGACAGATTATAAAGTATGATCATTGCACATCACAAAAATAAATACAGAGAATAAATAGTAATGTCCGTTAACATTTTAAGGAAACACGGTTATCGCCCCTGATATCAGTGTGAAAATGTACGTCTGATATGAATGTATTATAATGGCAATCAATACGTGTGGTAATGGTGAATGAATGTTTATTTTGTCAGAAAATGCCTGGGATGATGTCTCTGATATAAAGAACAGTTTGTGCCTACTGAGCGGGCATGTACCTTTACTGTCAAACGAGACGAGCCATTTTGTACGTAAGAATATGTGCAATATCTGCAAAATTTACTATATTTTCCGTGGCTGTTGGTCTGTGGAACACTGACATACATACATATTTCTACGACCGATATACAATTACACCTGTTGGTTCGGGGAATCGCCCAAATGACGAGTGTTTATATGGGTGGCTGTGGCTGAAGAAATGGGTTTATTGTTTTGCGACCAGTGCAGATCCAGATCAGCCTGTGCATCCGCACAGTCTGATCAGGATCTGCACTGTTCGTCATTAAGGAATATTGATCGTTATTAGGCAACATGAGTGTGCTATTTGATAAGGGGCAACACTGGTCACAAATCCCATAAGCCCTATATCTTCAGTCACAGCCACATATTACCAATACAATACATACATCACGCACACCTCCGAAGTGCACGGAGCCCCGCAGGGGACGTGGACATTTTTTTATTAATTCGTTCCTACGAAATAACAATTCGTTCCTTCAATTTAGCAATTCGTTCCCTCGAATTAACAATTCGTTCCCACGATATAACATTTCGTTCCCTCGAATTAACAATTCGTCCCCACTAAATGACAATTAGTTCTCTCAATTTAACAATTCGTTCCCTCGAATTAATAATTCGTTTCCACGAATTAACAATTCGTTCCCGTGGGAAAGAATTGTTATTTCGTGGGAACTAATTGTTAAATTGAGGGAACGAATTGTTAAATTGAGGGAACGAATTGTTATTTCGTGGGAACGAATTTTTCAATTGAGGGAACGAATTGTTAATTCATGGGAACAAATTGTTCAATTGAGGGAACGAATTGTTAATTCATGGGAACGAATTGTTAATTCGTGGGAACAAATTATTAAACTGAGGGAACGAATTATTATTTCGAAAAATAAATACAGAGAATAAATAGTAATGTCCGTTAACATTTAATGAAACACGGGTATCGCCCCTGATATCAGTGTGATAATTTACGTGTGATATAAAATGTACAATAATACCATTCAATACGTGGGGTAATGGTGAATGAGTGTTTATTTTGCCAGAAAATGTCTCAGATGATGTCTTTGATATAAAGAACATGTTGTGCCTATTTAGAGGGCATGTACCTTTAACTGATAGAAGATGACAATACAAACCACAGGCAGAAAACCCCATCCACAAATTATAATCAGATAAAATAAGTACAGTGGGGTCAGCGTGTAAGTGCACACACGAACGAACACGACAGGTTGGAACCAACCTGTCGTGTTCGTTCGTGTGTGCACTTACACGCTGACCCCACTGTAATGCAAATTGCTGTACCAGGAAGCACAATTTGTGATACGTAACGACAGTTATTACAGACCTGGGTCATACAAATACTTACTGGCCTATTGACAGAAAGAGAATATTTCAATTCTAAACAATAGTTGAATTAATTCTAGATATTTAGTAACCAGAAAAACAATCATTATTTTTCAGTAATATAAATATGTTTTAACAAACAAACACGTAAGTATCACTGGGTTCAGAAATGCCGTTACATTTTTTATTTTGCTAATTCATTTCATCATTTTCAACGAAAATCTGAGCCTAATGCCTTTAAGTATTGCAACCGAGGCGGTGGTTTGTTGTTCACGCTTCTTTATTCCTAATTTATGGCCACCATCAAGTGTGTTGTGTCTAATTTTATTAAATTAATGGGCGATCTCGCACACATATACACATTCACAGACTTTCCGTACAGTTAACCCAGCACAGGCGGGAAACTATTGTCGTCTGCTGTTTTTCATTTTCTAACGTATTTCTTAAAAATAAAAACATGTTTTGCTAGCGGAGAAGATTCTCATGCCTTGGTAAAACATGTTTCATCGAGAAAAAAGGAAAATATACAGCAGTCGACAAAAAGTGTATTCAGCCATGAAAAAGGTAATCAGCTGTATCGGCAGCTGCCTACAAAACCTGAACATAACATGGTTCAAACAGAATTCAGTACTGTTACCGTACCCACCCAGGGGCGGATCTGGAGGGGGGTTCCGGGGTTGCAACCCCCCCCCCCCCGTTCAGCCACGGATTTTACATAGATCACAATTTACCAGCAGTTGGAGTCTGAATTTAAATGCCGTAAAACACAGGAAAGTGCATTTCGAAGAGCTCGAAAATAGGACACCCCCTAGTTGCGAACGGTAACTCTTGTAATTACTCCCGTACTGTCCGTAGCTAGCTACGGACGGTACGAGAGTAGATTGCAAGAGTTACCTTCGCAACTAGACAACATACCGTTCCCCAAATGCTGGATCCGCCCCTGCCACCTATCTTTTACAATCTTCCAAAATTTGCAAGCCTGGCAATTTTGTCGGGAGTAGTATATAAATGGTTGAATGGTTTGTAATTAGTAAAATACAGCAATTGAAATCACGAAATCATGTCGTGCATAATGAACGTGCATTTGTGGATTTTAATATTTATGGTAAGTAAGCGCTTTATTGGAACAAACCCCGATTCGTTTGCGCTGTTTTCTAATATACATTCACAGACAGGTGTGTGAAACATAAACACTCATTTGTTGTGAAATGAGCATACTCTATTGTGGCAGAGAGGACATATATAGAAAAGTGTTCCATTTTAGACAGAACGTTGTTTTTAAAAGTGAATACAAAATAACAACCAGCATTAGTTCAAACACGAGCATTCGTGACGCGAATTATGTTCCAGTACTTTAATAATTAGTAATTTTTCAGTTTACTCATCCGTCAGCTCCGATTATTCTATTATTCTATGAAGTAAATTATGTTCCCTTATATGTTTTATTAGTTTTTAGCCTACGCATATCTCAGACCCAATGTATTTGCTATCTGGAACATATTTTGGTCATGGTTCTTTAACGCAGGTATTTAAACATTATAATATTGGGGGAAACTGTCGTATGCTGTTGTTTCAATTTTGTCTTTTTCTCAATAAAAACATTGTTTGGTAGCACTTTAGAATCATTTACATTGTATATTATTCTAATGTGCTCACAGACCATGTAGTTGTGGAAAAAAATGGAAATGAAAGAAATAAACAGTTGACGATATAATTTTAATTTAATTTACCAGTGTAAGGGTTAGTATCATTGTTCACTATTGGTTGTGTAGTATATATTGTAACAAAAATGAATTTGCAATTGGAATCGTAATTTAGCACATATAAAATAGAGTATTTTGCATGAATGATGAGTTGATATTATAAATATTAAAGGTACATACATGCCCACTCAGTAGGCACAAAATGTTCTTTATATCAGAGACATCATCTGATACATTTTCTGGCAAAATAAACATTCACTCACCGTTACCCCACGTATTGATTGGTATTATTATACATTTTATATCAGACGTAACTTTCCAAACTGATATCAGGGGCGATAACCGTGTTTCCTTAAAATGTTAACGGACATTACTATTTATACTCTGTATTTATTTTTTGATGTGCAATTATCATACTTTATAATCCATCGAAACTATTATTTTTTCAGGTGACGCATTTAATTAGTATGAATAATTAAAAAATACCATACCTCATTTGCATATGAAGATAGCCTGATACCAACGCGCGTCACTATCAGTAAAATAAATATTCTTAAATGATTATATCTGTATATCGGGCACTCGTAATCTTTAGAACTGGTGGAATAGTGACACAATTATACACTTATTTAATTCCTATGAAGAACAGTTTGTGCCTACTGAGTGGGCATGTACCTTTAAACGAGTTTATTGATTCCATAGGAAACGAGTTTACATCGATTTGAATAAAAATCATATAAATCAGCACATACACATAAGTGCAGCATCACCCACAGAAGCTGTACTGGTTACATGTGCTCACCTAGTAGAACGTGTTTTCCGTAGCGGTCTCATTTACATCTATACTAGGATAGTGTATTATAATTTTAATACATGGTGACTCTCGTGATATTACACAGGAGAGGCAAATTTTATGCAATAAGCTGATTTAATGTGAATTTTCCTGTTATCCTTGTTTGTTCCAGTAACCTTTGACAATCATCCAGGTGTATAACAGTTACTGTATTATCTGCAAACAGACACATGTTCTACAGGCTGTATGTAATTGGCCATTGTAAATACAATCGCCAGGCAATCACTTAATCTACTTCAAGGCTTCTGCCACCCACGCCAGCAGAGGCTACAGTTCGCTTGGTGTATGAGTAGAAAATGCAATCAAAGGACTGAACGTCCTGAAGTTCTTCGCAATATGTGTTTGTGGATGACAAATAGACTAGATTAAGCTAGATTGGAAAGCGGTTCGCGAAACATAAGCGCGGGAATTTCACAGCAACAACAACAACAACAAAATCTGAAAAATGGCACAGATCACGACAGTTCCGCATATCTGATGCGGTTTGACAATCTAACAATATGCCCTCTATAGACAAATGACATGATGTCGTGATCTGCCTAACAGTACTCAAATAAACAAACAATAGATGAAAAGTGCTCGTTCTGGGTTGAATTGACAAGAGGGCGAAAACAGATTTTTGGAAAGCCCAAAATGCTATATAGAGATTTCTATTCTGAGACTGTCGAAACCGAAGATTGTATTCGTGCACCGAACCATGGAGTTACGAATCGCGAATACTCGAGTATAGCGGTTAATCGTCGCACCCTTAGACTACGGAAACATTTGCAATAACATAAAATTTAGCACTGAAAAGCAAACACAACATTTATCACACTGAAAAGACGATCAAGCTATGTTGTTAGAACTATTTTATTATGGCGCAAGACCCGTACTTTTAAAAAGTTCAACCCGCAAAATATGTGCTGCGACCGCCATAAGCGCATTTGCATACAATATGTAAGACCTCAAATTTGGATGTTGGTTGTATAATTCTTTGCTGGCGCTCGAGAAAGCAAATTCGATTCTCGACGAAACCAGTGTAAAAAGAAAATTCGAGACTCGATCAAATGTTCGAGCTGAATTTTTCGTATTTTTAGTTGGAATATGCTATTTGTTAGAAAATTGCACGGCAGCAACCGAATCTAATACTCCAACAAGAGTGTTGAAGGTGACAATATACGCCCATCCAGGCATGGCCAGTAAGCAAGTACGATATTACGAAGCTGTGCTCGTCCACTCGCCAGCCCGCCCGTACAAGATGAATACATAGTACGTCCCGTTTTATTTTCAAACGGGCGTATACAATTAATCGACAGTAGTAAAATCTGAGACAGCCAAGTTTGGCTGTCTCAGATTTTACATCTTTCGATTACCTTCAGTCAAATAAACATAACCATTCGTTTGTTCACTGTACTTTCAGGTCTCAAGAGCCAATTGTGAAGGTATGTATATTCCGTAGACAGTATTATTCAACGTGTATTAATGGCTTATATCAGACACGCCATGGGATTTTGTACCTGCTAACGTCAGAATTTGACAACTTTTGTCAACTTTTGACTTAGTTTATGAAAAATATTGTAAATTTTGTAAACGTATATCATGATGTCCGAAGGTACACAATCACATGGCGTGTCTCATATGTGAACAGGAAGCATATGGTGCTTGCGATCATCATTGCGCGTGTTCACACACTGTGTGGTCGCCGTTCAGTCGCCGAAATATGATTAAAGGGACAAGTACTGGGGATGTGGTCGTGAATGTGGTGCTGGTATAGACAATAGATGTCAACAAGCTTTTTGCAATCTTTAATACAATCTGAAATGAAATGTGTGCGGTCCAGAATTTGTATGTGCATACATAATGCATTACCGTAATGATGTACTTTTTTTTCAAACGACTTATTGTCACACCGGATGATTAACGGGTTTGATCAGGAGAAGAATTGACATAAGTGTTTTCTAATCCTGTTCTCAATTGTATGTATATATATATCACTTGCCACAACTTGAAATAAATATTGTTTAAACTAACGGGTTTGATACATTTCCATTACCACCAATGAAAGTGGGTTGCCTCGCATATGAAATTTGCATTTGTTGGTACATGATGCTCTATAATATACCAATAACATTAGTCGTGTTTTGATATGACTTAGTCAATCGATGTGTACATAATTTCCAATACTAAGCATTCGACGAGTACATTTCTTTCACCCACATTAAATCCAGGGCCCGGTTGTTCAAAACACCAGTTAGCTTAACGGACTGTTAAATCCTGAACGGACTGTTAAATCCTTAACTGAATGGTTAAAATCTCTGTTAAAACAGAGATTTTAACCATTCAGTTAAGGATTTAACAGTCCGTTAAGCTAACGGATATTTTGAACAACCGGGCCCAGGCTGCTATCATTATGTAAACTGTCTCTATATTTCAGACGGAAATGAACCGTGCACACATGGCCATACAGAAGTCATCAAACCGCAGATCACCACCTCTTCCGGGCGCCCTATATTCCCTATATCCCGCTACGACATATCTCGGACTGATTGCAACACACTGTACTTGACATTTACTTGGCGACTGGCCCCGATTCGTATCGTCCTCACCCGCCACGACATTGTACCGGCTCGCTCCGTCTCCGAGTGGGAGGAGGATGGGAACGTAACGGAGGTGGAGAGATTGCAGGATGAAGGAACCGCCTTCTACCAGGGGAAGGTGCTACGGACGAATTTCAGCTTCGCCGGCGTATCTGTGGCCAAGGAAGGTTTGGTGAGTTTGGAAACAGATGCCAATTGTATCAGTTCCAAACATAAAATGACTAGTAGGGGAACGCTTTTCAGTTTATGTTACAACTCGTCAATTTCTATATATATAATTTTCGGTAAACGTTTACCCGACCATTATCTCGTGAGCAGGCTCAATATTTAATAACACATATATAGTACATATAACATCAGATTCAATTATGATCCTTGTTTGTATCATTCCATGTTGTGTGCATTTCTTGATAAAGTAATTAGGCCGTAACATTGTATTTACCAGGTATCATACTGTAATGCTTCTCTTGTGTGGTCGCTCTCGCTCATTGTCGTAGCCCCATGTATGTACCCACAGGCTTTTGAACTCCACACTCGCATACCCCCATTATACAGATCCATCTGGTCCGACTATACTACGTGTACTATAAATTGTAATAGACAGTATGGGGTGGATGTTGGGACGGAGGGGTGTTTCAATAGCCAGTGATCTGTCTACCCTCAATGCTTGCCCTTCCACCTGTTAGACAGGTTATATACAGGCTGACGGAGAAGGGATCTACATAGAACCACTACAGTCCAATACGATCAGGTTCTACAACACTCACAGGGCGCGGAGTTGTTTCGGGCACAGACACGGCCCTGCCAACATGCAACGTAGTGCAACGCGGTAAGTCGTCCCGCAGATTAAAAATTAAACTAATGAGACCATCGATGCTGCTGACAGCCTGCAATGTGTCTAGCTATAGTAGCAGTATGGGGGAGTTTCCGTCGTCAAAGGGCGGGTAATTAACGACAACGTCTTGAGCAATCCTCGTTGCTGGTAGTAACTCTGCAAAACACCCGTACCGTCCGTAGCAATACCGGAGCTTCGCAGAGCTACTGCTCGAAACTAAAGCCATCCATGACAATTAACGACTATATTTTGTATACCAAAACGTACGTATACATTACAAGTGTCCGTTTTCTTCATTTTCGTCAAGGACTTTCAGAATTGTCACAGTATATGATGCAAGCTAACATCATTCTGCAATGAGGGTTTCGAATACTACTATCAGAAACATGGTTTCCGCCCATTGTTACAGGTCCCGTCGAGCTGCATCCAGCTACTCGAAATATCTGGAGGTCCTGGTAGTGGCCGACACCACAGTGGTGAAGTTCGTTGGCAAAACGAAAGTCAAGTCATATCTACTCGGTCTTATGAATATTGTAAGTTCATAAATACAGCCGTATGTCTGAACCATGAAACATGCAATTTCCATTTTATTTATTCCATTATTAAGGTTAATATTATTATGATAGAGTTTCAGCGAATAGTCAAAGGTCACTATTTTATTTAAACATTCAGATATTGCTATGCGGTGAAATACAATACCGCATTTGATGTCAGTCACCAACTCGTTTTCCGTTAATGTTTTCAAGGTATAAGTTCGTGTTGTATGTGTTGTTAAATACAAATTGTCATATATTGAACAAGTTGAATGATACGTCAGCTGTACATCGAACATACATATGGTGGTGAATATTACATTTTCATAGTGTATTATTTAACAGGGCCAGTGAACGACGATGGTTAACACCATGAGGGAATTAGCCATCTTGTTCCACTGGCTCCTTCAATTAACTTAAATTACATGCATTATATGCTGGCCGTTACCCACGAGGGTATGAAGCAATATAGAGATATATAACATCCATGCAGAATAGTTCGAATATGCACACACTGTAAGAAGCCATCAATATTATCCTGCCAGTGTGTTCTATGGACAGGTATATGCAGTAGACCTCTCCTTATACTGGCCCCTTGAATGAACGACACAATTCCCTTCTAAATCATACCCAATTTTACTCCAATATTAACCATCTACAAGGTAAGACAGTCGCCAGCTCTTCAACCAGCGGAAGTGGTTATTTATCCTGTGCCCGGTTCGCTAATTCAGTAGTTGTAATCTGTGCGGGTTACACTTACTAAATTAGAGAGCCGGGTCCTGGGTACACTGAAAATATGGCGAATGTCCTACGTTGTAAATGGTTAATATCGGAGTAAAATGGGTATGATTTAGAAGGAGATTTTATCGTTCATACCTCAAAGTGCCTGTGATCCAGCTAAGCCGGCCCGTGTGTTCTATGGACAGGTGAATGCTGTGTACCATGACGAGAGTCTTGGTGTCGAAGTGGAGGTTGTCACAGTCAAGATCAGCTACATGGATGCCGCCGTGGTATAAACGTCTTCTTATTCTAGTATTCAATGCTTATGGTCGAAATCAGTAAATATTATTGTTCAAGTCTGATCTGTGCTCAATCTCGGTTAATGAAATTGCTTGATCTGGTATCAAATTGCGCGAGAGTGCATGTAATGTTTATAATTATAAACGCTGATCTTATTATATGTTGACGCTCTCAGGGATCGACGGGCACTGGCATTGTATTCATATATAGATACACAATTACTATATCAATGTTTGAAATGCTAACATACATTCAGCACACATTTCCATTCGCATACTAGTAACTCTATAGTAACCATGTCCTATGTGTCGATGGTGATCTTTGAGCTGGTGGTGATAGCCACAATACTCCATTTTCTAACACAGATTCAGATGGTTGGCTTTTAGTTTTATTTTCCAGCATCAGCTCAAAATATTATTATATTCTCGTTGAATCCATGTTGTAAGAAGAACAACATTGAGTACGAGGCTGTATACAGGTGGCTGTGACTGGAGAAATGAGGCTTACGGGTTTTGCGACCAGTGTATGCTCATATCAGCCTGTGCATCGGCACATTCTGATCAGGATCTGCACTGTTCACGATTCCATCAATGAAACACCCATCATGCTTCTAACACCCAATATATATCATTATTAGGTTACACAATAGTGCTATTTGATCTATTCAGCAAATACACTGGTCACTAATCCCATCAGCCCCATGTCTCGAGTCACAGCAGCATATTCCCATCGTTTTGTCTGGTGTCCATCAGGAGAAGAGAGTAATAGCGGTGAGAGACCCCAAGAGGACGGTGGACCAGTTCTGCGAGTGGGCGAGTACACGGTCCAATCGGGCGCCATACTCCGGGGGCGAGTCCAACACCAACCACGACGTCGCCGTGCTGCTTACGCGACACAAGTTTGGACCCTCAGGTAGCTGTCCTGCCTAGCCTGAATGCTCTGTCTTTAACGCAGGGCGACTTACAAGTTGCCCTTCGTTACAGAGAGAACATTCAAGTTAGTAGCTGCCCAATATAAACGATGTTCGTGAACTAAAAATGTGACCACTGACCTGGTTAGATTACCAATATGAACTGCATGTTCTGTAAATCGGGCATTCACAGTCAAAATGTCGAACAGTCTAAATATTCCCCTAAACTTTCGCAATTGAGTTATGTACATGCATAACATTCATAACAGTTGGAAGTTTGTATCTATTTTCGACAAATAAAATGTGGCAAACACAATATTTCGAAGTAATTTCCAACAATTGTTGACTTTCCACTTCTTATGGGCGATACTTGTGCTTCTGAGTTATGTTGTTGTATTCATGCTATGTCTCTGATTTCGTGTATCGTCGTTAAAGAAATCCACGTCAGGATTGCCGTACACTTTTGTTAGAATCTGGATAAAAACACACGAACACTTGGATTTAATATAGAATTTGGTTGAGATAATAAGGAATAAACAACGTTTTTAGCCTCTGTCGTGGTTCCCAACTGTTAACAGTCCAACTATGCAACTATACTTGATGAAGGTTTCCTGCGGCCTTCATCCAGTATAGTTGGAATTTTAAAAGTTCACACCCGGATAAATTCTCAAAAAATGTCGTTATTCCTACAATAATCACAGTTCTTAGATAGTAGTTTGAATAAAAGAACAATATATGTGCTACGTACTGCACTACAAAATGTGCCGCATATATACAATTCATATGTTTTTCATAATGATGTACGTATGATGTACGTACATTTCGTATGTGGCACATGTTGCTGTGTTGTATGTTACATACAGACCTGTTCATGTTATTTATGACCTGGCCGTTTGGTCGTGTTCCAGGCTATGCTCCGATAACGGGTCTGTGTGTGCCCATGAGGAACTGTGCATTGGTGAGAGATGACGGCTTCACGAGTGCCTTCGTTGTCGCCCACGAGATTGGCCACATGTTAGTAGTAGTAGTAGGTTCAAGAAACGAACCAATGTCTATACATGCATTAAATGTACATACAAGTATCAGTAAGTGAAACAAAATAAGTTAACGTTGTTTTTTTACTCCCTGTTATAACACACTTAGTGATACTTGTATGTATGTTTGATGTATTCATAGACATTGGTCCGTTACTTCAACCTGTGGTAATGACAACCCTGCTGTGGAAGCCATGGTAGTCGATAAGTTGCCACAGAGGGTACCATTTAAATTGCAGTCATGTGTTTACTATTCAGCAAGGTGGTGTTCTATCGAAATTCAAATATAAACTTTGTACCATCATCACCTGTGATATATAATGCTACATGCCACTTATAAAATATATCTAAACGACGCACTTTCACTGAAATCTGCATTCGGATTGGCAACACTAAATGAAGTATGTTTTACATAATCTCTTATCTCATATAATGTTAATTTATAATGAAACATATACAGTCAAACCTGTGAATAAAGTCCAGCCATGGGAAGTGAAAAATATGGGCTTTGTTCACAGGTGGTCTTTATTCGCAGGGTCATTTATATAGTAATTGTGCCATTGGGATAACAAAATTGTGGCCTTTACAGCCAGGTGATTGCTATTCGGAGGTGGTCTTTAGCACAGGTTCGACTGTATCTGCGATATTGCACGTTATTTAATTAAATGTATTATTGGATATGCATAGAGAATGCGAGGGTAGTGTCTAGTGAACAAAAGAAGCTTACCCGATATTATTATATTTATCAGGTATCTTGGTATATGGTAAAATACGCATTCTAACCTAGTTATTGGTGGCACTGCACTTCTTCACAACAATGAAGCCATTCGGTAATGTCACGTGAAGTCATTCGACCAATGAAACTTTATATCCAAGCCAATGTCTGATATAACCGTTTTGTTACCAAATTCCGCATTCGCTATGAACGTGTCGTCAACTGTCGAATCATTTACACAGCTATCACAGTTTCTGTAAAAATGATAAATCGCACATCTGCTTAGATAAAAAAAACACATGGTTTGTGTGATATCTGTCATTGTAGTTTCGGGCTGATGCATGACGGTCACGGTAACACGTGCCAGGGGCGAGAATACTCCACCTCCCTGATGGCCAGTATCGTCCAGTCGTCCTTCCATCACTACTGGTGGTCAGGCTGCAGCAAGGCCAGGATGGCCGAGGTCATCGAGTATGTATCTATGTGCAGCAATATAGTGGAACCTATCAGTACGCAGAAAGCCTCGCTGGTGCGCTTCATTGTCATAAATATATGATGAGGATGTCTGTTTTACTGTAATATCAGATATATGATCGATAGTGTCCATAGTCGTTACATTTAATAAATTGTTATTAAATCGTACGTGAGGGAGTAAATGTGTATCCGTTTCCAATGTTTCCTTGAGAGAATTCGTCCTCTAAACAGGCTACACGGGATTCTAAAAACACATGATCACTAAATACTGATTGTGGTCATCGTGCCTCGCCCCGTTATTCTACAGCTGTTGGTCGTATAAATTAGCATGTCTCCAGTGACACCTATATTCTTATTTGCTGACAATTTCAGCTACCTGACCTGTCTGAACGACAATCCTCACGACACCTTGGATGGCGATGTTACAACGCCTGTAGGAAGGTCGTGGTCACTGGATCAACAATGTCGACTCGAGTTTGGCGATTCTGCTAGACACTGCAGGATTGTACGTTTGTTCAGTTTCCACTAGTAATTTATTCAGTGTAACGTAAATGTTATGTACTGATTGCTTTAGTTATAGTGCATGGACTCACGGAATTATTAGCAGAGAATGCAACTATTCAATACAATATAATGTTTATGTATATATGTTTGTCGTCAGTGATGTTATGCCTGCTCGTCTGTTTATTTACTTCGTATACTAGTAAATACCTAGGTTAAAAAACAAACTAACGTATCAGATTGTAGATGTCCATGATAAGTTGTCAATTTTGATGGTGTACAATGTGACCTCATTCAGTTGTATTTCCAGTTCAGCGGCATGGACTACTGCGCCCAGTTGTGGTGTTCGGAGGGACTGAGCCAGTACACGTGCAAGACAAAGAATGTGGTGCCGCTAGATGGCACACAGTGTGGACCCACAGAACAGGTATATGCTTAATATATTGTGCATACAGCGTATGCCTTAATACTACTTTCAACACTACACACCTCTATAGTGGTATTTGCAAGCACTGTAGATCCAGATGAGCCGGCTCGTGACGAGCCGTCTCAACAGGCTGTACATGTTTTGCAAGTAATTTTCATATTTTTTGGAACAAAATCCGTTATAATCCCTGAATAGTCTGAAAAACAGTTTGTTACGATTGTATTGGTCGGAAAATTAACATATCAAAATGCATTACAGTTGTTTATGGGTGAAATGGTTAAAGGAACACATGTTCTAGCCATCTACCTACAAAGTACAAATGATAAATGACTATCATTGCGTTGTATTTTTGACTACTGTCTGCTCCACGTTTTGCTGCCGACGAACTGTTGGCTATTAAACACATTAAAGGTCATATGGACAACTGTTTTTGTTGTAAATAATACAATTTGATAATATGACATATATGCTGAAAACCATCGTTTGACATGGTTTGTATTGTCATTATCTACCAGTTTGCAAAATATATTTTGAAATTATTTTGCAAAATTCATATGACCATTAAATCTAAAAAATATTAAAATGTAAGTAATTGTTCATAAATAACAAAAAGACACCCTCCCAAAATTTTAAGTTGATGACATTCCATCAAATATTGATTTTATTTAGGAAAAACGATTTTCCTATGGGAATTTATCATGGGGAAAAAAGGAGGTGAAGAGTGGGAAGAATGATAAAACACGAAGAAAAGGAAAATGGCTCCGAACCTGTAGCCGATTTCATCAAAATTGCAAAGTATACTTTCCTAGCAAAGTATACTGTGAGGGAGCAATCATTGATTTTTCCGAAATGCATTATTTCATGCAGAACTAACGATTGCATATATTTGATGATTAAAACTATGCAGAATTATTATACTGAATTTATTACATTATCACAGCCAAAATTGGCTGTGATAATGTAATAAATTCAGTATAATAAAAATTAATAAATTTATTCTAAAATTGAAAATTTCTGCCTCAAAGTATACTTTGCTAGGAAAGTATACTTTGCAATGTTGATGAAATAGGCCACAGGCTAGATAGCTTGGAAATGATGTACCAAAAGAAAACGAAAGTTAGGTTTTGAAAATCGGTCTACAAATTCAAAAAAATGATATATTGTTTAGCCCCCATGTTAAATCAGGATCTGCACCCTTCATGTTTCTAACAAGCAATATAGATCGTTATCAGACTACAAGAGTGTGTTATTTTACCAGTACCTATGCTAGTCAGAAAGTTCATAAGCCCCATTTCTCTAGGCACAGTTACATATGAAAACAATGTATGCGCTTACTAGTATATTAAATCGCCATTGCTTAATTTAGTGGTACTGTATGTCGGGACGATGTGATTACCATGGTAACCAACAGCCAATGAATGGCGAATGGAGTAGCTGGTCCAATTGGAGCGACTGTTTGACAAACTGTGGGATAGGCTTCCAGCGACGGTCACGGCAGTGTGACAACCCGAGGTACATAAGTAAACACGAAAACCCTTATCTATAATTACATGTCATTTAAAGATATATATTGTCAGAATTAACGTTAAAAATGATGTACAGTCGAACCTCCCCGAACGGCCACCTCTCTGCAACAGCCACCTCTCTGTAACAGCCGCTATTTTATATCCCAAATGGATGATTTCCTCTATATCTAACCCTTACACTGTTAAGCATGAAAATTGTCGTTTGATGTTGATTTTGCATTCTTTCTCAATAAAAACATGTTTTGACAGCATTTTAGAATCATTTCCATTGGAAATGATTCTAAAATGCTGTCAAAACATGTTTTTATTGAGAATTATTGAAGAAAATAAATAAACATCAGACGATAAAATTGTATTCAGCATTAACCTCCCTACAACAGCCACCTCTCTATAACAGCCACTTTTGCCTCTTCCCATGGGTGGCTGTTGTAGAGAGGTTGCACTGTACATGTACATTTCAAATTTTGACTTACCATATTAGAGACAAATTGAAAATAAAAATGCAATGTATACCAAATGAAACATACAGTGCAGTTCAATTACCTGATGAATCACATGCTTTCTTGATAAATAGTAGTTGTGTCCGTTTTCAAACCACATCAGTTGTTCATTGAATTCTCTGTGAATGGAAGATTCATGACATGTTGGCATTAATACTATTTTAATAAAAAAAATCATATGATCATATCGCATTGGGATATCTCAGGAACGATGTTAGTTTATTTCATAAATGTGATACTCATTTGATGCTCTCTTTATTTCTAGCCCTGACTTCGGCGGCAAAGAGTGCGAGGGGGAACGTGAGAATACGGATACCTGTATGTCCCAGGTAACTAACATGTACGGCATTCTGGCACAGTATCCTTTAGTCGACAGTTGCTGGGGTTAGTAGAAGAAGGTGGCTAACTCCCTCATGACTGTAACCTGTTACACTGACCCCTTCAATTAGCAATGCTAACACCATATTTCTAAAAGAAACACATGCATTGTAGTTTATTTATGGATGTATATATTTGAGTTGTTATGCCATGTGATATCTTCCAACATCGATACTGGTTTGGTGGAATTGCCCACAGGTTCTTGAAGAACGGTTCATATGTCGGTGTTTTATGGGTTATTTCGGTATATCTGGTGGTCAGGGTGCATTGTTACCCATATACAATTTACGTCACCTCCCGTGAGTTAGTACACGTATAAGTACGGTAATACATGTTTATTTTGACAGTATAAAGAGGGTGAGTGAGCGTGTAGATAATTGACGATTTCTGTCGTGTGTGATGAGTGAGAATTAGTAGTTACTCAAAACTATGTAAATTACCCAAAACCAACGAAATCCACCCAAATCTACCCAAAATCCACCAAAATACCCATATGACACCGACATACTGACATCTGTTCAAACACCTGTGAAATTGCCTGCAACTAACTGACTGCCACTAATTTAATAGAGTTTAAACCAATGTATTGTATACATATAGCAGTGAATTTATTTAACCACGTGAGCTGATTATCGTGAAATAATGCGATTGCATCCTACTGTGTCCCATTGATTCGCGCATTGTGTCGGGATACACAGCTCACCTGTATTTCACAAACTATATATATGTAGTAATTTCCAATAACCACCGAAGGGTAGCACATTTAATACACATTGTTGTAAAGTAACCATTTTTATTAAATTTTCGACCATATGGTCTTTATCAAAATAGTGTAAAACCGTATTGGCAGTCCTATGAGACGTCTATATTGTAGCTTTGTCACATAGTACTGCCAAATACGGTTTCACACTATTTTGATAAAGACCATGAAAGATCATGTGGACGAAAATTTAATAAAATGAGTGACTTTAAAACAATGTATTATATGTATATTCATCACTAGGAATGTACAGAGTATGAGGATGTGCGTGCAATGCAATGCAGCATCATGGACGCCGTGGTCATAAGTCAGATGACACATACTTGGAGACCGTACCAAGTCGATAATGGTGAGTACAATGGCATTTAGCTTAGAATTCAAAACATATCGTGAACGACAGAACGCAGCAAAAGACATGGTGGATGACAATAACATGCTGAAGCATTTATATAGTACATGTACATGTCTCGCAATAATGTATAACATAAATGCCATTCTCTCTCGATTCTATTGGCCACACGACATTCTTTCTTGTTGCCATACGTCTTCACGCAGGTTTTATTGCAAGCAGATGTAAATACGTGCGTTATCGGAGTCCCTGTATTTATGTTGGAGAATTAGGCGGGGATAAATTATTTACTAGAATAACTATTGTCATAATGCCATACAGTCCAGTAAATGCGGTTTTAGTTCATAATTTAATTTGTGCATAATTAACAATTTCTGTTTTAGCTGCTTCTGAATTGTGCTTACCTGATATTGTCCTACACCCTTAGTAATTTCAGCATACTAGTTTACTTGTTTATTTAATTTCAGCAATGGATAGCTGTAAGCTGACGTGTATATCTGGCACGACTGGCGAGGTCGTCACCTTTGATACGCTAGTGAACAGTGGCACGCCTTGCTCGTATGATGAACCAAATGCTATATGTGTCGACGGCAAATGTTTGGTAAATATTCTCTCTGAGATGCAGTTATTTTATTATAGAATGAATGGCCTTTTTGTGGAATTTATCGGGGTATAAACTTGGAAAAGTCGCGGGAATACTGGACTTTTCCCGCGACTTTTCCAAGTTTACATCCCCGATAAATTCAACAAAAAGGCCATTCATTTCTTATAATTCCAGCATTTGAAATAAATTCATCAAGAAAATGTGTTTATTTTCCGTTTTATTTCGAATTATTTTAATTGCGCATCACGGTTACGGAAAGTAGTTCGGCGTGGGAGTTTACTGGGATATAAATTTTGGACAGAGACTTGCTACGGGCCAATCAAATGTTAGGGAATTGTGTAAATATTTTTTGCGCTGGAATTATTGTCTCTGAGATGCAGATATTTTATATAATATTATGTATCCAATGCATGTACGTCATGTCTGTCGCAGAATGGGATTACATTTGTCAGCAAGTGTTTGTTGAGTGTGGGAGACCGAACGACATTGCACTACCGGTATTTAGCTCAAACAGATACAGCAATTATATAATACATGCAATGGCTAGAATAGAATTATATCAGTTCGTGTTTGTTGGGTGTGGGGAACAAAATGACACAGTACTACCGGCATGTAACTAAAATATATGTGTAGCACGTATATAATGCCGGTACAAGAATTGGTTCGAATGGAACATTAGTCGGGTTATTGTCTGGATTATTATTGTAAATGAGAATATTTGACAACGAAAATCTCAGTGACAACTATTTAGTTGGATAAATTGTTACAAACGGTTATTTTGCATTAGATGAATTATTTGTTGATTCAACTGAGCAAAAACGTGTTAGACAGGAAAGTAATGTTATACATGTATTGAAACTGTTATAGTTTCTTCAAAATGATCGTATGGATATAACAAATACATGCACTCTGCTGGAATTATCGGCACCAACCTTATTTGCATTTTCGTATTTATATTTGGCCACTATTGCCACAGTTCATTGTACAAAGCGTTGTTTGCAATTAAATACAAATGAATGTACAGGGCGCCACTCTGAAGAAACATGTACACAATTACTTTGCACAGCGTTCTCGGCAAATGATACCATAAATGGAAGAAAGCCGCGGAGATGTTAACATTTTTACAGTCCCACGTACTCTGGAAATATCGAAATATGAATAATAAGTCAAACGATTCATGATAATCGTAATCTATTTTTACAGCAAATAGGATGTGATGGTGTCCGTGGCTCTGGTGCAATTGAAGACAAATGTGGGGTGTGTAATGGCGACGGTACCAGCTGCAAGGCCGTCCATGGCGTCTTCAAGAAGAAGTTTGAATATAGCGCAGGTATGGTAGTTGTTCTAGGAAGTGATCATTTTCAGTTGCGTGTTCTAACTAACGAAATTGATCTCTGGTTCATTTGAAATAATGATTATCAGCATACATGTACTTTGCTCAACATGCTACGGATGTACAGTGGAAGCTCTCTAAACCGGACACCAAGGAAATATATGTGATCTCATTTTGAGAGGTTTAAGATGTAACGCATCTCAGATAATAATGCACGTTTATGATTGTAAAATACATATGTATGTCCCAGAATGGCCATATTCCCGATTTACAATGGAGGGTGTCCGGTTTAGAGATGTTTACTTGCACTCAAATAAAGTGTTTAGGGGAACGAACGACGGTGCCATTCTTTCCATTCTGGTACATTCGTAGCCATTGGGTGGGGCTCGGGCTAGGCGGAAACATGAGTTAAACTACGGTTAGCCTGTTATTAGATTTATTTAGCCCCAATGCCCACCCTCTCTATTTTATAGTGACAGCACTGTTGAATGTATATAACACCATGTGCATATGCATATGGCATATTATTTGATGTACACACACACAAATTATTTACATTTCACACGAGGTGTATAAGTACAGTGGGGTCAGCGTGTAAGTGCACACACGAACGAACACGACAGGTTGGTTCCAACCTGTCGTGTTCGTTCGTGTGTGCACTTACACGCTGACCCCACTGTGCTGTGTAAATCAAGTATATGATCATTCTGGGACATACTTATGTATTTTGCAATCATGAACATGCGTTATTATATGAGATGCGTTACCAAGAAGCCTCTCAAAATGAGATCACATATATTTGCTTGGTGTCCGGTTTAGAGAGGTTCCACTGTATAACCTTAAATTATGTGAATGGTTAACAAACCATGACACGTAATGGAAAACCGCATGCCAATATGTATGCTTGAAACGTTATGCATCATTCCGTACGGTATTATGAATGTGATTGTATTATTCTATCTTCAATCTACAGACCTAGCAAACATAGACCTGGATAATCATGTTACTTCTGTATACGATTCATGAGACTTTCACGAGTGTAACGTTTTGTTTTAGCTGGCGGTCACTATGAGACGGTTATCGTCCTGCCCAAAGGATCCAGAGATATATCTATCAAGGAAGCGTCTGTGTCACCTCATTTCCTGGGTATGTGTTTACTTCTAAACCGGACACCAATAAAACACCTGTGATCTTATTTCTGATGAGTTTCTTGTGCATTTAGCTCAGATGATAACATCTGTTCGTGATCGCATAACATACAACTATGGCTCAGATTGATTAAATGCCCGATTTATAATAAAACCTCTCTATGCTGGACTAGAGAGGTTTCACTGTACAACACTGCAGTCAGTGGGAGCAGACTCTTCCATCCGATGTTAATATTTCGTTGGCAATACATGAATAAATATATATATTTTGTTTTTATTAACAGAAAACACCATTGTCATATTCACCTGTTGAGACGCATTGCCCTTCTCACATACGTGTCGCTTGATGCAAATATTCCCTTTCACACCTAAATTCCCAACACGGGCTTTTCATTTCTAAGTATGGAACTATTCCACAAATGTGACAATGCCGCTTTGTCTTAGAATCGAACAATACTGACAAATGCTACAGTTCCTGATGATACGACTCGTTAGGAGACTGCTAATCTGGTTCTGCAGTGTTTGCACATGTTGGCTTCATGGTCTATATAATTGAAAGCACCAACATACACTAAGTCTTCTTTCTTATAGCTATACAGGACACGTTTTATTACCAGTACCAGTTTAACGGAGATGGCCAACAGGGCGGCTCAAAGCAGTTTGCCCTGGACGGAGCCTGGTTTAGGTACACCAACAACGGCGGCTATGAGGAGCTGGTAACCAAAGGTCCATTACATCGGAATGCCAATGTTATGGTAAATTTATATGGAATTTCTTAAGAGCATACCATAAAATTAAATGACTCCATCATTTTTGCACAATCGAAAAACTGTATGTACTGTTGTTTTTCTTAAACATTTACTATTAAACGGCTCCACTTATATGTAACCTTTGTGTGCGAGCGATGTGCTAACACCAAGCAGTCACGTACCTACATTGTTGCGGAAAAGTAATAGACGGGTGGTATGGGAGCGTTATGAAGAGTTACGTTCCGCAACCATCGCTTACGGTTGCAGATATACCCGATGGATTGGAAGATACCAGCCAACGTGAACTTCGAGTATACCGTGGACAAGAATGACTTCACATACCAGGAGAACAAATACCGCTGGAAGTTTGAGCAGTGGAGTCCGTGTAGTGTCTCCTGTGGTCACGGTAGGTTATCATGTGTGGCTGTGACTGGAGAAATGGGGCAACGTGACGTCCAACGCACAATCTAACGCATATGATGCCTTGGAAGTAGTTCTAAAGATGGTTGCTCTTGATTTTCAAAGTTCGGGGATATATTCACAGGTAATACTGGTCTATAGTAGTTATGGTTTATTATTTGGGAATAGGCGACGGTACTGGCGTTATGAAAAGTCAGGAAAATACGCAACGATTCATAATTATGTTGATAAAACAAATTCTCCACTTCAGTATCCATGTAATATTTAAGTGATTCGTTTTCTGTATATGACATACTTACTGATACTAATATTAAGTGACACCCAGGTCATTCCTATAAGATCTTCGCCATCATCTATTGAACACGAGAAGTTTGATGTTTACAGGAGTGCAGCAAATCATATACGGGTGTTATGACCGTGAGTCTGAAGAGAAGGTTGCCGACGAAAACTGCCGATTCCTCGAGAATTCTGACAGTGCCGCCGTGAAATGTGAACGCATAGAGTGCTCCGCGCTCCAGTAAGTGCATGTGCACGACGACAACCTTTTGTCCATAATATGATGTCAAAGTGGAGAACCCAGAATTACATGTACGCCAGACGACATAATTTGTCAGTGGGAGAAAGGGACTAAGTCATCTCTGTAACCATTACGATGCTGAATTAAATTGTGTCTGTGGTTTATTTTTAAGTTTCCTTTTTCTCATGTTTGACAACTCTTTAGAATCAGAATCATTGGATTCTAAAGTGCTGTCAGATATGTTTTATTGAGAATAACACAACAGCAGACTACAATTACATTTGCCACTTTCTAAGGGTGATTGTTTACAGCTACGGGTTTCGTATGTTGCGCGACTGGAGCGAATGTTCCCAGAGTTGCGGACTGGTTGGAATACGCCATCAGCTGTACGAGTGTGAGAGACTGGCTAACCAGGCGGCCGTGGATACAAAATACTGCGTGCACTTACCCGAGCCTCTACACATTGAGAGCTGTAACCGGAGACCGTGTACAGGTATTGCAGAAATCTAGACTACTAGTCTCTGGGTATTGATACACAAAAAAGAGGTTGTACAATTGCTAGGAGTAGTTCGGTAAAAATAATCCCGCTGAGTTTAAGCTGATCATTTGTTGTACATATCTGCTTGAGAAGCATGTTTAGACATACATTTTAACTCCATTTCCGTGCACATGTGTAGGATAAGTAGAACTTACTCGAACATGATGGTGACGTGATATAAACGGCGTGGGGCCGGTGAAAATGTCGTAAAACTAGGGTTGCCTGAGAAGATTGTATTTGATCTTCTTATGAGTAAGTGAACCTATGTTGTATGTAATGTATATTAAATGCAGACTGGTTTCAGCTTATGTAAAATATTGTTTACATTATCCATATAAAGTTTAATGTAGCCGATAATGCGGTATAATGGGTCGTGTTTTCTACCCAACAGAGCCAGACTACAAATGGGTGGTGACCACCGACTGGACCCCGTGTACCGCCACATGTGGGGAGGAGGGAACACAGCACCAACGGTTTTACTGCGGTTCGCTAGACAACGATGGACGTACCACGGAGGTGTGCATTTTCTTTTACCGGTGGTACATCAAGACTTTGAGTTGTTTGTTGTTCGTTCATGATATGAGGCGCCTCTGAACCAAACTATTGTAAACGTCTTTATAAGCCGATACGTTGTCAGATGCGAACTTCGGCGCACACCGGCTCTGACTAGCTGATTCAAGCCTTATAATATTGTAGTATTTGCCCTAGCACATTTGCCCTAGCACAGAATGTCGTCTCGATTAGTCGCATTAAGTTTTGTAGTACTTGCAAAGTTAAATTTCCGCCGTAATTTCCTGTGACTCGCATGATCATGTCACAGCGTGTACATTATCCATTCGTTGTGAGAACGCCAATCAGTAGCCTATTTCACCAACATTGCAAAGCATACTTATCTAACAAAGTATACTTTGAGGGAGTAATCATTTATTTTCCATGAAATGCATTATTTCATATAGAACTAATCACTGCATATATTTGATGATTAAAAGTATGCAGAATTATTATACTGAATGTATTACATTATCACAGCCAAAATGGCTGTGATAACGTAATAAATTCAGTATAATAAAAATTAATAAATTTATCCTTAAATTGAAAATTTCTTCCTCAAGGTATTCTTTGCTAGAAAAGTATACTTTGCAATGTTGATAAAATAGGCTACATGTAATAGTATCGGGATTTGCAAGCGTGTATGGGGCGGTGCTCCGTTCAAACGTAAAATGAGCACGCGATGGGATATGGCAAACAATAAGTTAGTTATTGTTCACATATTGAATTTCTAATAAATTAATTTACGAAATTAATTTATTAAACATGTGAACTAGACTCGAAACTCTATATAATATATAAGTCAATTTGATCACACAATAAATAAACATTGCATTTGCCGCTGGCTGGTGAGACATTTTATATCACTTAAATAGGTTGACGATAAATTCTGCTCAGACATCACCAGTCCGAAGGAGCCGCGACCTTGTAATAGACTGCCGTGTGTAGAATACATATGGGTGTTAACGGAAGAGTGGTCTGACTGCACGGAGCTGTGTGGCAACACTGGGGTGAAGTGGCGACGGCCCGAGTGTAAGATGACCATAAAAGACGAAGTGATTAGCAGTGTCACCGACACGTACGTGACCGCGCATGGAACCATACCTTTGTATATATTCTACTTGTTTTATTGTATTATGCAATTAGTATTGTCTAGTCAATTCAGTTTAGTAGACATACATTTACTGAATTAGAAATCTCGGCTAAATTTTTATTTTATTTTATTATCAGATACATTGTACATATTATTCCCTAAATTTCTGACCCTATCCTATGCCATAGTTGGAACCCATCACTACACATGTTACATCACAGACATTTCTAATTTGTCATACATGGAAACCACATGTTGTCAGCATGTTAATTGTTTTCATGTGCACGTATATAACAAGTAATGACTATAGTAATTATTAAAGTACATATACAAGTATATGTATAGTCTAGTAGTTGATGTGGTTGCTATTATTATAGCAGTGGTACAGGTAGATGCATTGTTAATACCGGTTGAACATGCAATAGCCATGATTATGACAATGATATCCAGTTCCATCACTTGTAACCAGTCATAGAATACAGGGGCGGATCCAGCATTCGGTGAACGGACGGTACGGGAGTAATTGCAAGAGTTACCGTTCGCAACAATGTCCTATTTTCGAGCTCTTCGAAATGCACTTTCCTGTGTTTTACGGCATTTAAATTCAGACTCCAACTGGTGGTAAACTGTGATCTATGTAAACTCCGTGGCTGAACGGTGGGGGTGTATGTTGCAACCCCGGACCCTCCCCCCCTCCAGATCCGCCCCTGGAATGAAATTATCACTTCCAATATTCAATAAATATAGTAATTATGCATGCACGAGTATATTAAATACACATGATTGTATATTGAATACAGGCAATGTGCTGACAAAAAGAAACCACATGAACATGAGGAGTGTAGCAGGAGACCGTGTTTCCGGTATGAGTGGGAGGGTCTGGAGCCATGGTCCACGTGTTCCCACGCCTGTGGACAAAATGGCGCCATGACCAGGGAGGCTATCTGTAAAAACGTCACATTTGACGATCGGGAAAGGCGAGTTAACAAACAGTTCTGTCAGCAAATTGAACTCCCAGAAATAAGCAAACCGTGCAATAGAATAGACTGCGACATATACCAGTGGGTGACCACGGACGAATGGTCAGAATGCTCTGATGTATGCGGTAACAGCGGCATGCAAACTAAGTTGATTACATGTCAGTTGACCCGTGGTGATCAGGTAGACATTGTAAATGGCACACTGTGTGCAGGGAATGACATACAACAAGAGAAGAGACCATGCAACAGAATCCCCTGTCACATATATGATTGGCAGATAACTACAAATTGGACACAGTGTCCTGATGACTGTGGTGACCGCTATAACAATACAGAAAGTTCGAGGCATATTAGCTGTGTACAGATATTGCTCTCTGGAGAAATAGAAGTAACAGATGACACAATGTGTGACCATGAGACAAAGCCGGCAGACACAAGGCCATGTTTGGCACCAGATTGTTCAACTTACATATGGACCGCAAGTGATTCCTGGTCAGATTGCTCCACGACGTGTGGAGAGAATGGGATGCAACATCAATTAACACACTGTATAAAAATGAACACCACTGGAAAAAATGTGGTAGACGATGTACACTGTATGAATGTGACTGTGCCGGAACCTGCGCCAGTCCGGGCGTGCACCGTGCCGCCGTGTATACAGTACCGGCACGGCGGGTCGGACACCTGGTCCGAATGCAGTGTATCGTGTGACCAGGGAACCCAGTCGAGGCCGATGGAGTGTGTACTACAGTACGCAGGTAACGTGTTCGTTTGTGATTGCGAATGGTGAAAGTGGGCTTATGAGTTTTGTGAGCGGTGTAGCTCCTGAATAAATAATACACTCCTATAGCCTGATAGCGATCTATGTTGCTTCTTAGAAGCATGATGGTTGTTTCATTGATTGAATAACGAACAGTGCAGATCCTGATCAGACTGTGCGAATGCACAGGCTGATCTGGATCTACACAGGTCGCAAAGCCCATAAGCAACATTTTCTCCACTTACAGCCACATGTATTCGTGACATATGGATTAACTGTACGCGACGTTCTGCTTATTACTGATACCGATACTTTTCTCTGAAACGGTCTTAGACGGAGTAAACATATGCCTATGTTACAACAACAAGTACTGTCGTTTTTGCGAATAATCGATTTCCGTGTGACACGGAAATTGATTCTTCGCAAAAACGACACAAGTCTGTGCCGAACTCAATGGACGACCAAAATGCAGCTCATGAAGACGTGTTTGCTGCGCCATATTTCATCAAAATCCGTGTCATATTAAGGAAAATATCAAATAATACTTACTTTGGAGTGGGCAAGATTTCAACACTTTCAGCCACTGTTGTTGTGGTTATAACCACGTGATCATGCACCTTGGTTACTCGCTGATGTATCAATGAAACCGACCATGTGCTGTTGTACTGCAGGTGGACGTGAAGTAGCGGTAGACGAAATCTACTGTCAATCAGCCAACCTGTCATTGCCACAGCGGCCGTGCAGCCTGCAACCGTGTGACTTCTTGGAATGGGGCGCCGGCTCGTGGACTAAGGTAATACCAGCGGTCTCTGTTTTACTCAGTTATTGTAATATTAATTATTGTTTTACACCTGAACAGTTTATTTTTGATATGTATAAATTGAAGGGATCATTTGATGAAAGAGTTAAACTCCATGACGTTGAGTTTGTATTTATTTGTGCAGTCAGTCACGTACAGTAGTGTTGGTTTCACTTCGAGACTGCTGATTGTGGAAAGTAATGTGTTTCGCGGATTCCCATGTCGGCAAAGGAGCGCACATGACTTATGGTGCTCGTCAGAGTCATGTGTTATTATAGTGTCCTTTAACAGCGAATATTGACGTACATTGATAAACAATATATATGTAGAGCCAGAAATGGTAAAGTGCTATTGGGACGATATGATTTACAATTAGGCTCGTATGTACACTAAACTATTTTAGCCGCAGTGTTCATGCTAGTACCGCGGCAGATATGTATTTGACGGGAAGGAGGTGAAAATGTTACCATACATTATTTACACTATTCTCATTTTCATATAATATTGTCCTCGAGGATAATTTGTATCGTGTACATCAGTTAATAAATTATGTTCTTTCCAGGAAACTGTATTCGCTGAGCTTAACTGAAAGTGTGTTCGATAATACTTGGAAACGTTGAAAGTTATTATAGGAATGAATGGCCTTTTTGTGGAATTTATCGGGGTATAAACTTGGTAAAGCCACTTTCGCAATTGGCGATAAAAATAAACAATTGGCGTTAAAAAATTACAATTTTCGAAAAAAAAAACATTTTTTTTTCATTATCGCCAATTGTTTATTTTTATCCTATTGGTTATTATAGGAATGAATGGCCTTTTTGTGGAATTTATCGGGGTATAAACTTGGAAAAGTCGCGGGAATACTGGCGAGTTTTCCAAGTTTATATCTCCGATAAATTCCACAAAAAGGCCATTCATTCCTTATAATTCCAGCATTTGAAATAAATTCATTAAGAAAATGGGTTTATTTTCCGTTTCCGAAAGTAGTTCGGCATGGAGTTTACAGGGATATAAATTTTGGACGGAGACTTGCAACGGACCAATCAAATGTTAGGGAATTGTGTAAATATTTTTGTGCTGGAATTATACACTCATATTATACGCGTCTTTCGCAGAATGTCGATAGGATTAAACAAAGCTGAGGTATTGTGTTTATACAGATTGCAACAATCAATAAGGACCAGCATCTTACAAAATGGATCTTATAAAGTCCATATTATTTACGATCCCGTGAATAAGTGAAGTACCTTTACTGTCACAGGAGAAACAGTTTACACACTGATTTCGGTCACAGGTTCTTAAAGAATGGTTCATAGTTCGGTGTTTTATGAGTTATTTCGGTATATCTGGTGGTTTAGGTGCATCGTTACGAACATACAATTTACGTCACCTCCCGCGAGTTCATACACGTATGTGTACGGTAATTTACAAAGGTGTGAAACGGAGCTTCCACCCGCGTACGTTTTCAACCAATACAACCATTATTTGTTAACCGGTAACGATAACACCGGTCCCAAATTGTTCGTTTAGATTGATGTATATGACCTGAACCGCCAATGCAAGTGAAACATGTATATACCGTCTAAAAACGTCAAATATTCTCGGATAGATGGTCGAGCTCTCAAAGCGGTGGTATTTGGTTACACACTGTGTTTAAAACTTTACAGCGCGGCATTCAGTGACTGACACACATGACGTGGTATGTCATAGTGGATTTCGACACATTGCGGGAAATTGCTATCCAATCAAATGGCGCGCCACGCGTGTAATCTCCAGCTTTGAGGGCTCGTTACAGAATCTCGCAATTGTATGGATTTTAATGTCTTAAATATAGGAACAGATAAATGCATTTCAAGTATTCCATCGGCATCAGTAGATTCACATATGTCTCCTGAATCGATAGAACCAGAATTTGGAGTTTGTGGTTGAAAATCGATGATATAATCGGTCTGAAAGCAACACATGTTGGCAATTTTATTGGCCAACTATTGAAAAAGCTTTCAATCCGTGTGTATGTTAACAGTATAAAAGGGGTCCGAATGTTCGGAACGGTGAATGTGTAGATAATTGACGATTTCTGTCGTGCAATCATTGAGAATTATTAGTTGCACAAAACTATGCAAATTACCCAAAACCAACGAAATCACCCAAAATGTACCAAAATATCCATATGACACCAACATACTGACCATCTGTTCAAACACCTGTGTAATCTCCGTGCGTGGATGTGCATGATGATTATGATGTACTTGTGCTGTGGCGTTCTGGAAATAATGTTAGTTTCTTTCCCTTTGTTTATTTACAGTGTTCTCGTTCTTGCAACCAGGGAACACAAACGAGGCCCCTGTACTGCGGGGACCCGGCGTCTCCAGCCGAGCCGAGCAGGTGCCTCGGGAAAGCTCCAAGTCATTCCAAAACATGCGGAGAGAAGCCATGTCCTGGTACGGGTCGGTAGTATTATGATGCATTTTTGTATGGGTAGCGGTTGATTGGGTGACCAGTGTGGATCCCAATCATTATATTCAAACCATTAAATAAATAGACTGATAAACCGTATGATTCAACGTAGCATCATTTCTGTTGAAATTAGTCACGTCATTTAATAAATAGTATATTAAATGATCACTAATATAAGATCATCTATATAGAGAACAGTAGGTTAGTGCCGTGAATGGGAAACAAACAATTGGCAAGGCTTAGGAAACGGGATGGGCGAGGCTCTGCCGAGCGCATCCCGTTTCCGTGCCTCGCCAGATATTGTTTCCATTCACGGCACTAACCTACTATTCTATTTATCCCGTTAACACCTACAAATGGCTTTAAAATGCAAATAAAAACAGCCACCGCACATATTCGTACGCAGTGATTAGGTCGTATTGACAGGATATCAAAAATGTTTCACGGCACCGTGTTTCACGACACATACGCACTGTGTTGACGGGATAAATAATACATACACACATATTTGTTTTTAAAAGTTTGTATATTATGACAATAACTGATAGTATGTGTATATCTAGAGTTCATATCAGCAGATATATAAACACAGTAGACTATATCGCTGGCATGAAACATTTGTTTGACATCCTACAAAACGTTTGAGTGTGTATTTTTTGCATTTAACTTTATATTGCCCTTACAGTATCAGCTACTCGCGGTCCGACATGTAAACGGGACCGAGCGACATTCTGCCATAAAGCTAACGACAAACTGTGCCGAAACCCCGCCTACCTTCGGGTGTGTTGCCTGACGTGCCAGGGGCGGCCCCAGGGTGACCAGGGCCAGCGATACTACAGACGGCGGGGTCGGAGGTTGTCGTAATGAACATGTATATATGTACCACGATCTCGTTGGGCGCGGATCAAGGTGGGGGCGTTCACGCCCCATCTAAAAGTTGCTGATTTTAATCTTTAACCTAGTTTTACGTGGAAAACTATAATTCTTCTTCTTATTTCTTACCCAAAGTGTATGTTCTTACCACGCAGTTGAACAACGTATACTTTTGTGAGAAATGAGATAAATTGCAGAAAAATACAATTATAACTTTTATACTGATATACATTATGGGTATTCTGCATGGACTGGATCTATGGAATATTTACGATCATGTGTGACTCATTTACAATTGTTAATTCACGCCCCTCTAAATCTAAATCCTGGACCCACCCCTGAAGCGTTGTATAATAGTATATTATAAAGTGTTGTATAATAGGGAACATGTGGATTTCATAGTCAGGGACCACAAATGCATCATACTGTAACATGTATTGCGTTACTGTCTGAAACAACAAATATTTCATGAGTAAATAGTTGTGATCAACAAATTATATGGACACAGTCTTCTTTAACATAATTTTTTTTTTTAACAAACGTTACTTACTAATAGGTTCAGTACATTATACAAGGTGTATGATCACGTGGTACTAACAACAACAACAAGTACTGAAATCCATCCGATTGAAAGTACGTATTATTTTATATTGTCCTTATTACATAACATATTTTGATGAACTATGGCGCATCAAACGCGTCTTGTTAAGCTGCATTTGGTGGTCTCTGTATTTTCGCCCAAACTTCTGTCGTTTTTGCTAATAATCGATTCTTTGCAAAAACTACATAAGTCTGTGCCAAACTCCCTGGACCACCAAATGCATCTCATGAAGACGCGTTTGCTGCGCCATATTTCATAAAAATCCGTTGCATATTAAGGAAAATATCAAATAATACTTACTTTGGAGTGGGCGACGTTGTTGTTGTTGTAACCATGTGATCATGCACCTTGTTATATGTTCTAGCTAGATACGAGACGTCCAAATGAGTGGTAAAATTAATTTAAAGGTACATGACCACTCAGTAGGCACAAACTGTTCTTGATAGGAATTACATAAGTGTATAATTATGTCACATATTCCACCAGTTCTAATAATTACTCCACGTATTGATTGGCATTATTATGCACTTTATATCAGACGTAAATTTCCATACTGATATCAGGGGCGATAATTGTGTTTCCTTAACATGTTAAGGACATTACTATTTAGTCTCTGTAATTATTTTTTGATGTGCAATGATCATACTTTACAATATGTCGAAAATATTATTCTTTTCAGGCGACGCATTTCATTAGTATAAATAATTAAAAAAATACCATGCCCCATTTGCATATGAAAATAGCCCGATACCACCGCAGTCACTATCAGTAAAAGAAATATTACTAAATGGTTATATCTGTATAGCGGGCACTTGTATTTTTTAGAACTGACGGAATAGTGACACAATTGTACACTTATTTAATTCCTATAAAGAACATTTTGTGCCTACTGAGTGGGCATGTACCTTTAATTTGCATTTTTTCAATGAATATTACTACATAATTCCAGCACAAAAATATTTTCACAATTCCCTAACATTTGATTGGTCCGTATCAAGTCTCTGTCCAAAATCCCAGTAAACTCCCATGCCGAACTACTTTCCGTAACCGTCAGGCGCAGCTAAAATAATTCTTATGAAAACGGAAAATAAACACATTTTCTTGATGAATTTATTTCAAATGCTGGAATTATAAGGTATGAATGGCCTTTTTGTGGACTTTATCGGGGATATAAACTCGTCCAGTATTCTCGCGACTTTTGACTTTTCCAAGTTTATACCCCAATAAATTCCACAAAAAGGCCATTCATTCCTATATTGTAATCAGAAGCAATGTTGTTATATGCTCTCATCAACAAGCAGTCTAATAGGGGAGAGTGGGGCACACTGAAAAAACCCCCCACCTTTTTGGTATTTCCTACATGTACCTGCTGAAAATCAAATATACTACACAATAGAGCCACCTTTACTCTAGTTTCAGTTGAACTCGTATACATACATCCATTCGTCGGACACAATGTATTATCTATTAAACATATTTTTAAACTGTGCCCCATGGGGCACATTGATACATCATTGCGTCACTCAGTCTAAACTCACAGATATTACAGTGCCCTAAGCCACAATAGAGAAAACTCAGCCTGGCCATCCACATATTCGTATGAGGATCAAACTGATTTGTTGTTTTGTCTATTAAAATAGAGGGCGTCGTGTGGCTCAGTGGTTGGAACGTTTGCCTCTGACTGTCAGTCCGGGTTCGCCCTTGCTGTGGCATTATTGGTCACGCTTAAACCTGAATAAAATGTTCTTGAAACCATGCACGAGTAACCGTTGTTCACATTCACCATGCTAATATCAAATGTGATTACACGAAATGCATCAATACAGTGACGTGAATACATGTAAGGGCATGCCTAATTTGAATAAATGACAAGGTTTGCATGGCTTGTCATTTATTCAAATTAGGCATGCTCTTATTGTGTTTCTATATTTGTTTCTCACACTGAATTGAGAAAGCTGTCGTTATATTTTTAAATAATATTTCATGTTGGTTTTGGACATTTACAGACAATAATTATAGTCAACGTTAAGAACACATATCGATGTCATTCGGAGATGCTAGAGTTACCTAGGCTTGTTGCTAGTTTTACGTAGAGCATGTCACGTACGCATCAGTTATTGCACATCACACGGTTGCAATGTCATGAACAGAGTACTTATCATCATCAATATACTGGGTGTATGTCCGTTTGCCGACCCGCTTCTGTTTGCTGGAGCGCTGAATGAGCCTGCCCCTGCTGGGGCCCTGTGACTTATACAGCCACACGTAGCAGGAGGTGTAGCAGAAGAAGACGCAGATCCAGGCAAGACAGAAGGACCAGCCGTAGCTGTAGGTGCGAGACTCGTTGAGGAGCTGCTTGAAGGGTAGGACCTGTCCGGGTAGGAGCTCCAGCTTACGTAGAGTGTAGCACTTTCCTTGGAACAGGGCGATACTCAGTGTCAAGAAGAAGCCTGCAAAAAATGAGGAAATACTTCATCATCTCATTAACCAGGAAATATGTGACTGTGACTCAGAGTGATTAATTGAAGGGATCAGTGAAATAATGGGATTATTCCCTTATACATATTATTCCTGCACTATTCGCCATTCCATCAATGAAACACATGTCATGCTTCTAAAAAGCTACAGAACGTTATCAAGATACATAAGTGTGCTATTTGATCTGGAGCTACACTGGTCACATATCCCATAAGCCCCATTTCTCCAGTCACAGCCACATTTCACTTGATGTTCATAAATCCTACAAATTCATGCTTCTCACTTGTTTCTTTGTCGGATTTACAAATATCCCTGGGTGAAATAAATATTATATGTGGTACAAACTGCGTATCATTATGTGGCTATGACTGGAAAAATTGGGCTTATGGGATTTGTGACCAGTGTAGCTCCTGATCAAATAGCACTCATGTAGCCGGATAACGATCTATATAGCTTGTTAGAACCATTGCATGCGTTTCGTTAATGGAGTAGTGAACACTGTAGATCCTAATCAGATTCACATGTTGATCTGGATGCACACTGGTTGCAAAATCAATAATCATATTTCTCCAGTCACAGCTACGTTTGCTGTCATGTCATATGTCGTACCAACCTGTCGTGTTCGTTCGTGTGTGCACTTACACGCTGACCCCACTGTATGTGTTCTACATATACGTGTGACAAATGCGATTCAGCTTTGCTAAAGTAAACGATGAAATAATATCAATACATGTATATCACACGCGATAGAAAATACATATTCTACATAACCATTCGACTTCATACTTTTAACTCAATATTTGGACAGATTGTGCTCATACTTACGGAAGAAAAGATCTTGAAAATAGATCTTTTCTTGAATTTTCAAGAAAAGATCTTGAAAATTCAAGAAAATAACTTGAAAATTCAAGAAAACATCTTGAAAATTCAAGAAAAGATATCGAAAATTCAAGAAAGTATCTTGAAAATTCAAGAAAGTATCTTGAAAATTCAAGAAAAGATCTCGAAAATTCAAGAAAAGATAAAAAAAAAATGAAGTGGCCCTAATGGGCTTCCGTACATACTAGCATAACGAAATTAATTTATATACGTTATAACTTTTGCCAGTGTAAATCCTATAACTTATCTTGTATTATACACTTGTTTCTTTATCGGAATTTCACACAGATCAGGAACTAAATATTTGAACACAATTTTTGTTGACTGATGGTTGGAAAATGTATACATATGATTTTAATTTGAGGAAGTACCAACTTGATTACTTTGTGATTATCTTTCCTTTCAAATATTTTGGAATGCGATATGGTTAGGATATCGATGACAAAAGCTTCATGCGTTTGACTTACCTGCAACAAGCGACATACATGAAGCCAGTTTGTATGCCTTCAAGCAAGTGTAACTTGAAAAGAGACCATAGCTCCCAGAAAACGACCCGATCACTATGGCAACCATACACAGTAGAGCGCATGCACTAGCCGAGGTTTCTAGATCTGTAAGAATAAATATGTGGTTTTGAAAAACAGAATTGTCAACGGTGCTAAAACAAATTAAATCGCAATCATTTCCTTTATCAGTACCTATTTTTCTATAATATCATATTCTTACCCATCCCGCGGCCACCTACGTTTGCACAAAGTACCCTGAGACTAGTTGTTCTTTGTTATATTGTAGGATATGTAATGAACTTCTTGTCTTTCTAAACACATAAGGTATTGCTGTATTGCGCGTCTGTAGAACAGCCATTTCGACACTTGTGTGTAGTTTGCCTCTGTTTGTATTTTATCCCGTCAACACAGTGCGTATGTGCCGTGAAACACGGTGCAGTGAAACATTTTTGACATCCTGTCAATACGACCTAATCACTGCGTATGAATATGTGCGGTGGCTGGGGTACTTTTTATTGCATTGTAAAGCTATTTGTAGGTGTTGACGGGATAAATAGAATAGTAGGTTAGTGCCGTGAATGGGAAAAAATATCTGGCGCGGCACGGAAACGGGATGTGCTCGGCAGAGCCTCGCCCATCCCGTTTCCTAAGCCTTGCCAGATATTGTTTCCCATTCACGGCACTAACCTACTATTCTCTATAACCGTGTTCCAAATTTACATTTACTTGTGCTATCCTGGACGATAGTGGCAATAATGGCACTATCCTTGGCACAAATGACGAGTCCAGTAAATCCACTTTCGGAATGTATAGAGAATAGTCAAAATGTTTCACGGCACCGTGTTTCACGGCACATACGCGCTGTGTTGACGGCATCAATACTAGTAGTTGTCTTCTGTGTTTTGTAATCTTAGTTTCTGAGTGTATGGTGGTAAAAGTACATTTTCATTTATGCATAAAGAAAGTCATGATCATTTGAGCCACCATCGTGTATTGATCTGTGCATGTTAATATAATTGAGACACGCCATGTGATTTTGTACCTTCGACATCTGCGTAATTCATGAAATATATTGACAGAAAATGTCATATTTTCCGTAACTTACGTCATATTCCGCACGTACTCTGAAAAGTTTATCAACTTTTGACTTTATTTATGAAAAATTTTGTAAATTCTGTAAGCGTATTCAATTCAATTACGCAGATCTCCGAAGGTACACAATCACATGGCGTGTCTCATGTGCATATAAACAATATAGTAATCTATTTGCACGGAGAATACTTGCATCTAATACATACTGATGACTAAATTAAAGCCCGAAAGTAAAGTTCTAATTTGTACATACGTGTTAATTCTGGGGCGAAGAGATACACGCTGGACGATTCCCTGGCCGTGTCGAAATACACACATTTACTTCTTCGTTTGCGATTCAACCCCAGGCGGACTCGGACTCCCGCTGCAAATGGATTGTAGATGAAAATAAATTTCGCACATGTATCTAATGTTTAGAATACTGAATTAAACGTTGTTTCTTTTTTGCTGTTTACTGTCTATTTTCCATTTTTTTTATTATCATTAAAATCCTGGTATTAGAGCACTTTAGAATCATTTCCAATGGATAATTCACGATAAAATACCTCCTTATACTTTACACCTCCTTAACACTGTTTGCACAATTACAAATAGAATGAAAGCCATCACAATAATCAGTAAACCTTTACCTCACATTACGCTCATGTAATTAATATATATATCCACTGGAATTGTTAAGTTGGTGTACCTGGCACAATTTTACACGATGTATACATTGTCTCATGCACATCAACTTGACGATCCAATGTACCTACCCTCCAAGGCGTCACAATCCCGGAATAGGTTGCCATACTGCTGAAACAGGTTCACTTCGTGATGAATCTCCCACGTGCTGTTGTCCTTGTCACGTGGTTTCTCGTCATGGCCACGTGGCGTCTCGCCCTGGTACCCGGCGTCCATGCTCGCCAGGTATATGGTGTCCACCGGTGCGTCGTCACTGTCGTCCATATTTAAGGTCACCCAGTTGTCCCCAGATCTGTAATCACGGAGACGGTATTCCTCGCCATTTGACATGCCAGGGATACTGTATTGTTTCCGAAGTCAATGCAGTAGTATGATGGAAGCATGCCAATGTCTAAAATGTGGCTGTGACTGGAGAAATGGAGCTTATGGGATTTGTGACCAGTGTAGCTCCATATCAAATAACACATTCCTCTAGCCCGATAACAATATATAATCCTTTTTAGAAGCATGACGGGTGTTTCATTGATGGAATGGCGAACATTGCAGATCCTGTCACACTGTGCAGATGCACAGGCTTATAGAGAATAATAGGTTAGTGCCGTGAATGGGAAAAAATATCCGGCAAGGCTCAAGAATTTCTTTATTTCTCATCAGAAGTATATGTTGTGACCACTCATTTGAACCGTCTCGCCGAGACGGTTCAACATATACTTTGGTTCAGAAATAAGGAAAATAGATAGAGAATAGTAGGTTAGTGCCGTGAATGGGAAAAAATATCTGGTAAGGTTCAGGAAACGGGATGGGCGAGGCTCTGCCGAGCACATCCCGTTTCCGTGCCGCGCCAGATATATTTTCCCATTCACGGCACTAACCTACTATCTATTTATCCCGTCTTCACCTACAAATGACTGTAAAATGCAATAATAGTATTGACTGGATATCAAAAATGTTTCACGGCACCCTGTTTCACGGCACATACGCACTGTGTTGACGGGATAAATCTGGATCTACACTGATCGCAAACCCCATTAGTCCCATTTCTCCATTTACAGACACAGATTGTTTATTACTGCATGGCTGAGGACAATTGGTTTATTCTTACGTGGCATTACTTGTAGAATATGCAATGCCGACTTTTAATTGGAAAAAATAAATAGAGAATAGTAGGTTAGTGCCGTGAATGGGAAACAATATCTGGCAAGGCTCAGGAAACGGGATGGGCGAGGCTCTGCCGAGCACATCCCGTTTCCGTGCCGCGGCAGATATTTTTTCCCATTCACGGCACTAACCTACTATTCTATTTATCCCGTCAACACCTACAAATGGCTGTAAAATGCAAAAATAGTATTGACTGGATATCAAAAATGTTTTACGGCACCGTGTTTCACGGCACATACGCACTGTGTTGACGGGATAATATACAAAGAATACTGCTTCAAGCCATAGACTTGTGGTGGAAATAGACAGTTAGACAGGGACAGAGACAGCGCATCGAACGTGTGACTATTGTGACAATGGTGGTGTCAGTGACGAGTTCCATTTCATTTTCGTGTGCCAGTACTATAAACAAACACGAAACTATATGTCAAGCCGTTTTACTTCCGCATGCCGGAGCGTGATGAAATTCAATCAACTGTTTCGAAACGATATCTGGAAAATTATTAAGGAATGTTAACAAACACATTATTGTCTTTACAACTGAAACAGTGTGCTCATCTGTAATAGTTATCGCGAGTGCGGCTGTGAGGGAAACACATGCATTGCATTTCTTATTTACAAGGAAATACTCGATTAGATCCTTATGATCAACAACATGCTACAGTGGGGTCAGCGTGTAAGTGCACACACGAACGAACACGACAGGTTGGAACGTTCGTGTGTGCACTTACACGCTGACCCCACTGTAAATAAAACATCCTCTGATCAGCTCATCTGCTGTTTTACATGGTACACACTGGCAATAACCGCGTTTTACATTGCGAGTATATTTCGTTGATAAAACATGTAAGAATTGTAATAGAAAAACATCTCTGGCGAGCATAGTATGATTGTTATCTATAATATCATTGTACATGCAATGTAAAATTAAGGATTAAAAAAAAACGATATACAAAAATAAATACTGAAAATGTTTTATTAATAAATAATTCCAGCACAAAAATATTTACACAATTCCCTAACATTTGATTGGCCCGTAGCAAGTCTCTGTCCAAAAACATTTTCTTGATGAATTTATTTCAAATGCTGGAATTATAAGGAATGAATGGCCTTTTTGTTGAATTTATCGGGGATATAAACTTGGAAAAGTCGCGGGAATACTGGACGAGGCCTTCCAGCCTTCGTCCAGTATTCCCGTGACTTTTCCAAGTTTATACCCCGATAAATTCCACAAAAAGGCCATTCATTCATATAATAACCAATAGGATAAACAAATAAAAATTGGCGATAAAAAATTACAATTTTCGAAAATTGTAATTTTTTATCGCCAATTGTTTATTTTTATCGCCAATTGCGAAAGTGGCTGTTCCAAGTTTATACCCCGATAAATTCCACAAAAAGGCCATTCATTCCTATAATAAAGACAAGCATTTCAAGGCTACACCTGTACATGTGAATACGTGAATATGCACGAATAACATGTATATACTTAAGACTAACATTTTAAATGAATTAGGCGTTTCTAAATGATAACCGAATCGAACAATTCGTTGGCATATTAAAGGTACATGCCCACTCAGTAGGCAGAAAATGCTCTATATCAGAGACATTATCTGAGATATTTTCTTGGAAAATAAATATTCATTCACCATTACCCCACATAATAATTGGCATTAGTATACATTTTATATCGGAAGTAAATTTCCACACTGATATTAGGGGCGATAACCGTGTTTCCTTAAAATGTTAACGAACAGTAACGGACATTATTATTTATTCTCTGTATTTATTTTTCGATGTGCAATGATCATACTTTATAATCTTTCGAAAATATTATTTGTTCAGTTAACGCATTTAATTAGTATAAATAATTAAAAAATAACATGCCTCATTTGCATATGAAAATAGCCTTATACCACCGCGCGTCACTAATTGTAAAATAAATATAATAAATGATTATATCTGTATAGCGGATACTCGTAAGTTTTAGAACTGGTGCAATAGTGACACAATTATACACTTATTTAAATCATATAAAGAACATTTTGTGCCATTTAATTGGGTATGTACCTTTAATCAGCTAGGCAGTGGTATACTCTTGTACTTACGCCGTTTTACGTTTGACTCGACGTCCTATCGAGTCTCGAACATAGCGCACACTGATGGCGTCATACGTCTTATATTTCACGACGGTGGCGTCATAATCCGGTATTCTCTTCACACCCTGTGCCTGGCCGCTCCCACCCGGTACATACAACTTCTTGATGAAGATCGGCGGGTAGTAGATCATCTCGTCTCTCGTTGTCGCGTTCGGGAACACGCCATGCCCGCTAATCTTGAAGTGGATCTGTAAGTATGACTTCGTGTCGAAAGGCCAGGCGAGCTCGGTGTGTGTGGTGTGGTTTACCTCGGCGATGATCCGGCCCAGGTCAAAACCGCGATATTCCCAGTAGTCCGTAGTAAGAGATAGGATCAACAACACTGTCGTGTTTCCCGCGAATATCAAGCTGCTGTAGTCGCACACATGGACCATTGTTTTCTTGAAGCATATCCGATACCATGTGACATATAAATCATCGTTTATTCAACGTTGCATATGTGATTAAACAATAAAGTTAAATATTGCGACTAGATTGTCTTCATTCAATTCCTGTTAATGTGTTATTCCCACAAATAAAATGAAACATATTGTGAGTAAACCCGTCTTCACATTTTCCCATCTCAGTATTTTGGCGACATCATTTTAAAATAGAAATACCTTATATGTGTGGCTGTGACTGGAGAAATGGGGCTTATGGATTTGTGAACAGTGTTGCTCCTGATCAAATAGCACACTTCTGTGGCCTTATAATGATCTATGTGTCTTGCTAGAAGCATGACGGGTGTTCCATTGGTGGAATGACACACAGTGTAGATGCTGATCAGACTGTACGGACGCAAAATCCATAAACCCTATTTCTCCAGCCACATATTGGTAAACGGCATACAACACTAGGTAAATCTCAGATGAAATTTCTCATTTGGTCTGATTTCCAGTTTTTACGTCATTCTGACTTTCGACATAAGTATCGACAAACTGAGGATTCGAGCCTATACTAGCCGTATCATTAGGATATACACTGTATCTGAATAGTGTAACCCTTTCATACCCTACATATCTCTATATAGCGGTGTTTGCAAACAGTGTAGATCCAGTTGAGCCGTCTCTTCAGGATCTGTAATTTTCATATTTGGTTTAGAAAAAAACACTTTTTATAAAGTGACTGCTCTGAAAATCATTTTGTGACGATTGGATTGACCGGACAGTTAACATACTAAACTCCATTATTTAGGGTTGAAAGGATTAAACATTTCAACACCGCAGTTCACAATGTCGACAGTTGCAAACAAAAGAGACGCGCCATGCGATTTTGTACCTTCGGACATCTGCGTGATTTCATGAAATACGTTTACAAAATTTACAATATTTTCCGTAAATGGCGTCAAAATTTGACAACATTTTCAGAGTACGTGTCTCAAACGTGTAGATGCAGTTCGTAACTAGCCGTCTCATTAGGATCTACATTCTCAGAAATATGTCGTGGTCTTCACACAATTACACCTCCTCATTAATGTGATTATCCAATTAATACCACGGAAGAAGAGTATATTCTGGCGGTGAAAGCGACACCTGACCATCACCGGACCCAAATATCCTCACACTGCAACATGCTCTAAGACTTGCTAACCACCGGCACTGTTGTGTCACCAATACATCCAAGCACTATATACTCAGCGACAAAAGAAGCCGTATAGTTTTGAAAAGAGCATGTACAGTGGGGTCAGCGTGTAAGTGCACACACGAACGAACACGACAGGTTGGAAACAACCTGTCGTGTTCGTTCGTGTGTGCACTTACACGTTGACCCCACTGTATTTAGTTGGATAAAATGTTTTGTAACATTTCTTCTTTTTGCACCAAATATACTTTTCATGGAAAGTGTTGAGCCGATACAATAAACATTATGCCGATTGATATTGAATAATCACACGTGAGTCGGCCAAGTATGGTTTTACCACTTCCGGTCCGTGCATAGTTACGGTAGATTGATTCCGTGCAAACTGTTGGTTATGCACAACCTCGAGATACCAATAAAACCACGCGGCAACATGCAGTGCAGAGATGATGACCAACGAAATCGTGTAAATGACGACATAAAGTTGTTTGGATCTGCTGCATTCAGTGGAATATATTTTCATGATTACTGTATAAAATTAGGGGATAACCATGCTTTGTTTTTCGATTTGGAGCGGTATGTGGGAGGTTTTATGGTCTGTGAATCAGTTTTACGGCGACGCGTTAGCGGAGCCGTAAAACTGATTCACAGACCATAAAACCTCACACATACCGCTCCAAATCGAAAAACAAAGCATGGTTATCCCCATTCTAATGCACCTAGTGTGCTCACCGCTTTCTATAAACGTCGTAGCATATCACGAACAGTGATATTTTTCATTACGTCAGCAGGTTGTTGTCGTCATATCGATAACCGCCTCACACCAAATGAATTTGAAGAAATATGTAACTCCGCCGAAGAATATTCCCATTTCAAATAGAGATTAACGGGACTTTTTCTAAGACATCTATACATTTATTCAACTGTAATGTTTATATTAACTGTTGTATTGCTTGTGTATGTGTAGTTGCAACAGTTATTTGCTTTTATTCATTTAAAGAAATGCCAACAATTCTGCATTGGGTTCGTGTGATTTTACAAAGGAAATGTCAGCAACAACTTGTGTCAACAGGCCTAGGATTTCCCTGGATTTACGCCTAATTCAGGTGAATACCCATCTGCAATACTGTTTATTATGTAGTCATGTATGTGCACATTTGAATTCGCAGTTATAGGCTGGTACTGGCATATTGAGTTTGCATTTGAGCACTTTATTAAATTCTTCTGCATTTTGGGCGGGTGGGGTAATATTTTTAGGAATTTGTTGAAGGGCCACCACACTGAAGCCACATTTGTCAGCCGTTGGTAAATTCTCTTTTCCGCTTTGGGTTGTACATGTCAATATGGCCGAATGGATAACCGAAAATGTACCGAAATTAATTTGGAAATATTTGCATTCCCCGCCGCTGGCCATTGTTTACAAAAGCGCGTAGGGTTACATAAATATGTCAAGTTGTAAAACACAGGCTGGTAAAACGGAGATTTTATATGCTGTGATTTTTCATATTTTATAGGCTCTGATTTCAATTGACCAATCAGATGTGTGCTTTCTATTTTCGGTGCATTAGAATCTGTATTTAATAATTAAGTCACATGATGATGTCATGTGACATGCTGAAGAGGTGTGAATTTAATACATGTATAGTTATTTCATAAATATGTTTTCGTTGTTATTATGATTATACATCTCCCCTTTACCCAGATCAGCCAGTATTATTGGACTGACCGGTTCTGTTGTCGCTTAGTATATCATGGTGGCGGGTTAACAGCTAAGTCGCCATACTACACAGTGTATGATATCTTAACTACATAATTATCGCGCCAGGTCTTTCTTTCAACTTGTCAGGACGAGATGAATTGGACGCGATAACTATGACAAAATTTTGTCAAAAACGTGATGCTGCCCATTAATTTTACAAATTTGTTCGTCGAATAAAGACAATTAAAACGAGTTAATACAGTGTATCCGTCTTGATCAGGTAATAAGTCGTCTTGCGTGTCAAGACGACTTACTAACTGATCAAGACGGGAGAAAAGGTAATATTAAGACGACTTAGTGTAATTGGCCCGGGAAATTATGACTGTCATACGCTGTTCTGTCGAAATGAAATATTAATGCTATTTGCGCCATTTCTATTAGAAGCAGCTGCTGACCGCTTCCGTTGTAGCGCCGCTGATCGGATTTTGGCGCCCCCTGGCGGGTTACAGGTGGCCGCGGAATGGCCGCCTCGATCACCGAAGCAATTATTCTGTCAAAACTATTTAGCTTCGTACGGTATGCCCCGAGTTAGAGGCACTATATATACTGAAAGGATAAAGAAACGCAGGGTAACAATATACGCAATAATTATTTAAATGCTTGGCCAAAATTATGAAAACCGGTCAGGCGACTATCTTGGTCACTGTGCACCCAAACCGGTGCCTAAAGTTACTCAACCGTGTAATGCACCGTACCACATAGAGAAAGTGATAAAAACAAAAAACACGTGCAGCATGATGATGATAAGTTCGTCAAAACATTTTGTCATACCACTTGATACGCTTGAGGTATACACATCGTTTTCCGCTATTTACACTGAATTTATAGCTCTCACAATCATGGTACGTCTGACGGAAGTTCAGAGGGGTCAGGCTATTGCATTGCTAATGCAAGGTCAAACGCAACAGCAGGTTGCTATGCAGTTCGGTGTGAATGTTTCCACCATAGAACGTCGTGTCCGTCGTCCGAGAGAGACCGGAAGTTTGCCGACCGACCGAGATCGGGACGTCCGCGCGTAACGTCGCGACGTCAAGACATAGCTATTCGTCTCGCCCACCTACGTAATCGCCACGTTACTGCCAGCCACTGAAACCGCTATTAACACGGTAGTCAATCATAATCGTCACATTCATCCCAAAACTGTAAGAAATCGATTGCGCGAGGTTGGTCTGCGAGCACGTCGTCCCTACGTTGGTCTGCCTCTCACTTGTGCACGTCGCGCGCGTCGCGCGGGTCGCGCGCGTCGTATGGTTTGGTTGGCGGCACATGCTCCCAGACGATTTCCAATGAGGAAATGGAGACAAGTCTTTTTCACAGATGAGTCCCGGTTCACTATTTTTCGTCCGGACGGTCGACGTCGTGTATACCGACGTCGTGGGGAACGCTTCGCCGACGCTTGCGTTCTTGAGAGGGATAGGTTTGAGGGTGGCTCGGTTATGGTCTGGGGAGGGATATCTCACGGGGTAAAGTCACCGTTGATTGTAGTAGCCGGGAATTTAACCGCCGTAAGATATAGTTGTTCCGGTTGCGTCAACTAATTTTCCAGCATGATAATATTCGGCCCCATGTAGCCAGAGTTTGTGAAGACTTTCTCGCTGACCATAACATTCACCCACTCGACTGGCCAGCGTACAGTCCCGATTTGTCCCCAATCGAACATCTGTGGGACGAACTTGACAGGAGGATAAGGGGGTGTCGGAATACCCCTTCTAATCTCGACCAACTGAGGACTGCATTGTTGGAAGAATGGAACAATATCCCAATAAGAAGGATAAATGCACTGATGAATTCCATGCACAAGAGAATCAGGGCTGTGACAGATGCGCGAGGGGGACATACGAGATACTGACAAAACAGTGGATTTCACTGTGCGATATTGGGGGGTACCGTCAATTGTGATTCAATTACTAATGAATTATCGGTCAAAACCTAATGCAATTTTGGTAATGTGTTGACTAAAGATGTTTTTTTAATACTCATATAAAATATTGTATATAACAGCAAACACATCACTTTAAATCACCTCAAATGTTTACCCTGCGTTTCTTTATCCTTTCAGTATAGTATGCGGTATATGGTCGTACATGGTCATTTCAGTGAATGAAACACAAGATAACATCTGTGATCTTATTTTTGATGAGTGTCTTGGTCATTTATCTCGGGGAATAATGTCTGTTCATGATCGCATATCACACAGCTATGGCTCAGTATGATCAAATGCCTGATTTACACTGGAACATCTCTAAACCGGACACCCTGGGGATCTCCCACACTGTACTGGGGATCTCCCACACTGTACTGGGGATCTCCCACACTGTACTGGGGATCTCCCACAGTGCTGGGGATATCCCACACTGTACTGGGGATTTCCCACCCTGTACTGGGGATCTCCCACACTGTACTGGGGATCTCCCACACTGTACTGGGGATCTCCCAGGGTGTCCGGTTTAGAGAGGTTCCAGTTTATATTTAATGTACACATTACAATTGTATTAATTATGTGCGTTTTAATTATATATTGCCGCATTCAAACCTGTGACTTGTTGCCACCTGTATCTGCAATGCGTTAAACCTTTCATCCCTAAATAGCTGGAATGGATTTTGATATGTTAATTTTGCAACCAATCCAATCGTCACAAAATGATTATTTTCATTCTAGTCCAGTTATGAAATGGGGGAGTTTTTGTTCTCGAAAGTTACTTGCAAAAAAGTGCAGGTCCTGATGAGACGGCTCGTCACGAGCCGGCTCATCTGGATCTACACTGTTTGCCAATACCACTATACAGGCATGTAGTCTATAATTTAAAGGCATGAAAAGGGGGGAGATGTGCGTTTTCGTGATGAAAGCAAGAAACTTTGCATACAACCATTTTGAAGTATTCTGAATCCAAAAAAACAGTCTGGATTTTGCCTAGAACATGCTGAAAATGAGGCCCCAAAAGGGGTCCTAGTTTTTTTATTGAAAAAATCACATTACCAGGTAATGTGTTATATAATATAATAAAAACATGTGATTCTAGTATGATTCATGTACAGTTTGTTTGCTCAGTGCATATTTAATATTATTTTTAATGGTTTGCTAAAAAAAGAGGGGTTTTATTACCAAAATATTACTATTTTTTAAAAACAATAGTTGTTTAAGTTAGTAAGATAACGCATGAAATGAGACGATAAGTGAGTTTTGTGATATCCACTCATTGCGTAGAACCATTTTGATGTATGCTTAATCCAAAAAAAAGGAGGCACTCTCTATCTCGCATATAACATGCCAAAAAACGAGGCCCCAAAAGGAGGAGACGAATTTAGAAAATTGTAAAAGAAGACTTGATGTGTACATTTACAATATTTCAGAAGTGATAAATTGATAAATGTTATGGTTTAGTATTGAAATTGGGTCTATTTTTTTTTAAAACATATTTCTTTTATTTTTATCAAAATGTTTGGTGAAAAGAGGCCCATAAAGGGTTATTTAGAAAAAATAGTAAAGTATACTCGGATATACAGTATATGTATTGGACATACTTATATATTCAACATTATATCACTAAAATTATTAATTTATTAGGCTCATCCTAGTTCATCACATTTTCTATATTTTAAATTTTGCCATACATACAATGTGAGTCCCCTTAAGGTAACGATGTGAATTACATATGTGGAGAAACCTAATAGGCCTTATATAGTATCTGAATAAATTAGAATATTAATTCTAACATTATCCGGCTACGTAATGCAAACGAAACATACTGGTGCCGAATTATGCTGAAGAGCTACTGCTTGAGTGCAGCCAATGGCATGCACATATACATGTACAGGTTCCATGTGATTAGCATGTTCAGGGTTATTTCCCCTTTCAACTATTTTTGGTTGTGGAGTCAGATACATCACAAACCGAGTGGCTGAATCATGTATCCACATTATGTGACACTGAGCTGTTAGAGCCTAACCAACAGGTATCGTGGTCAGCATATTTTGCGGGCCAACGAGTTACAGAAACCATTACACCAACTATCGCTTCTGTGTTACCACTGTTTCGTGAAAATGCACGCTTTGCATCAATGGTCAAGCATGGCATGAACATTATCAAACAAGCAACACAGTATAAGCATCCATCACAAACACCGGTCCTCACTGTGGATCAGCCCTTGTACGCTATAGCAAAACGGATTCAATGGTCATGGCCGGATGTCTATGGAGATAAGAAGTATTGTGTTATGATGGGAGGCTTGCACATTGAAATGGCTTTTCTAAAGGTTATTGGTGAATGGTTGGAAAAGAGTGGTTGGTTATCAGCTTTAACAACAGGCTGGTGTCATAACACCAGGAAGGGCGGACAGCATTCAGAAAGGCGCACACACTTCCAGATGCCAGTGGGCTCATCAAGTCATGGCTGCAGCACTGTTCATCCTAATGAAGAGGTCATACACTGAATACACAGGGAGCTGCACTGGAGATGTGAATTTGCTCACGTTCGATGACTGGTGTAATTCCATGGACAATGCCAACCTCCACCCACAGTTCTTCTACTGGCACAAGACTCTGATGTTAGAATCTGTGTTGCTCCAGTTTCTGAAGTCACAACGGGAAGCCAACTTCGGTATGTATGTTGATTGCCTTGTCCGCATTGTTCCCTGGTTCTTTGGTCTAGATCATATTCATTATGCACGTTGGCTTTCTGTCCACACATATGATCTACTCTGTCTACAGGAAACATGTCCTGATGTGTTTGGAGAGTTTGTTTGTGGTCATTTTGTTACGCATAAGACACATAATAGATTGTCAGCAATGGCACACGACCAGGTGCACGAACAACAGAACGCAGTCATCAAGGGGGACGGCGGATTTGTGGGCATCACAGAAACTCCAGATACTCTTCGGAGATGGATGGTTTCCGCCCCGGAAGTAATACAAATTATCAAGGAGGCGGATTCTGATACTGACAAATCGCACAGTAAACACCATGAAGAAAACGACGGAACACAAAAAAGATTTCATTCACAGGTGCGCCAGTTGGTAGATGTTATCGACAAACTGGGTAACCCATTTTCAGAGTGCTCTTCCGACCTACTGTCTTTGGATACGAAGATTATTATGTCGAAAGATGTCGTTTCGTCAATAGAAACTATTGAGCGCATTGGACAATCACAATATGAAACACTAGTAGATGAACGTACTCTTGGTAATTCTAGACCAATCAATGATCCAATCGCCAAGAACAATTGTCCTTTGCTCAGTTCTGACCTAAGGATGTCGTCAGGGTAGCAAGATAAACTCTATGAAATGTGACATGCAATTGTTCTCAAGACTGAACATCTCATGTCAAAATCTGGAGATTTAGATGGATTTTTTGAACACGAGAATCATGCTTGACCACCTTCATTATCTGAAAACAACGTGATGAGAGCTTGCAACAAATCAGAACTGTTGAAATTTCTAGAGCAAACAAATGAAGAGCCTGTTGATCAGCCAAATGTGACCTTGAAGATATTAGACGGAGCCGCCATAGTGCAATATATTGATCCAAAGAAAACTGAGAAGAATCTCAAAACCTTTGAACACTATGCAGGTAAGTTGTTTTTGCCATTTCTGATTAAACAGCTGGAATCGGTCGATCGTCTGGATGTTGTTTGGGATGTATATCGCCCTGATAGTCTGAAAGCCTTCACAAGACAATGCCGTGGTACGGGAGACCTGTTGAGAGTAACTAGAACCACCAATCTTCCTACAAACTGGAAAACGTTTCTTCGCGTCGATGGGAACAAAACGGCTATGTTCGAGTTCTTGGCTTTGGCAATAGAACATGTCCAAATTTCCCCCGGAAAACAAATGCTTACAACTTTTCGCGACGGTATTCTTTCGAACTCATCTGTTGAAAATGTTGACTACTCAGGGCTCCAAGCCATTTTCGCATGAAGAGGCCGACTCTCGCATGATATTGCATGCAAGCGATGCATTTAGACACGGATTCACGGATGTAATGATACAAGTAACCGACACCGATGTTGAAGTTCTGGCTGTTGCTGCTGTTAGCGTTGTTCCTGGTTGTAAATTGTGGGTGGCATTCGGACATTAAAAATCTTTCTGGTATATTCCAGCACATTCCATTGCAACGCGGCTTGGTCCTGATGCATCTTGGGGTCTTTTGTTCCTGCATGCGGTGTCCGGGTGCGATACAGTCTCTGCATTTTATGGTGTGGGTAAGAAGACCGCATTTACAGTATGGATGTCACCCTTGTTCAAATATGTAGCCAGTGCTCCGGAATCCGTCTCTGATGATGTCATTGATTTGCTTGAGAGGTTTGTTGTGCTACTCTACAGCAGAACATTGTGATGTGAAACGGTCAATCTTGCCAGGAAGCAATTATTTGCGCATGGAAATAGGCAAATTTTCAACATCCCTCCAACCAGATCTGTCCTGGACCAACACATTAAAAGAGCTGCTTATCAAGCAGGGCATGTATGGGGAGGCTTTGCTCTCGGATCCCAAACTTCCCGACCCTTTTGACTTGGGATGGGCCATGTATGATGGAGTGTGGAAGCCAGTTTGGAGTAAATTGCCAGAGGCTTCCAAATCTTGTTCAGAGCTGGTCAAATGCAGCTGCATCTATCTTGTACTCAGCTATGTCATTGCCGAGGTCTGTGTGATAGAGAATGATATGCAAGAATGTGTTGGTAGTTGGCGTAAAAAAAGTATCATAGAGCAGAACAGGAGGTGACTAATTGTGTGTTTATGACATATGAACTAGAGTAGTATATGATGTAAATAAGTTTGTGCATAAGGTATTATAGTATTATGAACTGCACATCACATGCGGAGAAGTGGATTATGTGAATAATTATGTGTTTACGAGTGAACTCAACATCAGATGTGGCGAAACACTTGATGTGATTAATTCCGTGCTAATGACAGTAGTACATGTGTATATGAACTTGAGAACATATGCTGAACAATATACAATGTACATAGTTCCGCGGCTATCGAACATATACTAGTATGTATATGAACCCAACACCATGATCCGAGTATTACTTGAGGTGGATAAGTGTGTGTATAACATACACATACTTGTATATGAACTCAACACTATGATCCGAGTATTACTTGAGGTGGATAAGTGTGTGTATGGCATACACATACTTGTATATGAACTCAACACCATGATCCGAGTATTACATGAGGTGGATAAGTGTGTGTATGGCATACACATACTTGTATATGAACTCAACACTATGATCCGAGTATTACTTGAGGTGGATAAGTGTGTGTATGGCAATACACATACTTGTATAAAACCCAACACCATGATCCGAGTATTACTTGAGGGGTGATAAGTGTGTTATGGCATACACATACTTGTATAGAACTCAACACTATGATCCGAGTATTACTTGAGGTGGATAAGTGTGTGTATGGCATACACATACTTGTATATGAACTCAACACCATGATCCGAGTATTACTTGAGGTGGATAAGTGTGTGTATGGCATACACATACTTGTATATGAACTCAACACTATGATCCGAGTATTACTTGAGGTGGATAAGTGTGTGTATGGCATACACATACTTTGTATATGAACTCAACACCATGATCCCGAGTATTACTTGAGGTGGAATAAGTGTGTGTAAATAGCATACACATACTTGTATATGAACTCAACACTATGATCCGAGTATTACTTGAGGTGGATAAGTGTGTGTATGGCATACACATACTTGTATATGAACTCAACACCATGATCCGAGTATTACTTGAGGTGGATAAGTGTGTGTATGGCATACACATACTTGTATATGAACCCAACACCATGATCCGAGTATTACTTGAGGTGGATAAGTGTGTATGGCATACATACTTGTATAGAACCCAACACCATGATCCGAGTATTACTTGAGGTGGATAAGTGTGTGTATAGCATACACATACTTGTATATGAACTCAACACTATGGGACACGTATTTTATGATGTGGATAAGTATGTGCTTTAATAAAATTGTGCCAATAATTCAGTGAGCGTATTATGAACTAAACTTCATATCCCACGTCAGCAATTATCCTGAGACATGTTTGGCTTTGTATATATTTTGATGCATTGTTGTATGTGGCAGTGACTGGAGAAATTGGGCCTATGCGACCAGCGTACTCCCAGATCAGCATGCGCATCCGCGCAGTCTGATCAGGGCAAACACTGTTTGACATTCAGTCAGTGAAACATCCACCATCCCAATCAAACTGCAAGTGTGCTAGCGGACCACAAGTAATCCCATAAGCACCATTTAAAAACTCCCATAAGCCACATTTCTCCAGTCACGGCAACAAAAATATGTGTGTCCATGTACATGTATGTATAAATCTTTTTTATATTTTATATTTTGGCTTAAAAATGCTCTTTTTGTTATAAAACCCCATTTGGGGGCCTCTTTTTTGTCAGAAAATGCAATTAACACACATGCAGGGAATCAGAAAATGCAAATACTATTGTATTAATACAAGAATGACATGACGTTTCACATCCTACAAACAAAAGCTATTTTTTATAGGATTTAAGGTAAATAATATAATTTTCAGTAATTAAACCCCTTTTGGGGCCTCTTGATGCCTATTTTTTAACCAATAATGAAAAATAATAAAAGCTATGCCTTGCAAACTACAAACAAAACATGATGCACATTAGAATCGCATGTATTTGTTCAATTATATAACGCATTACCTGGTAATGTGAATATTTCAATAACAATTTTAGGGGCCCTTTTGGGGCCTCATTTTCAGCATGTTCTAGGCAAAATCGAGACTATCTCCTTTTTTTTGGATTCAGCATACTTGAAAATGGTTATGTACAAAGTTTGTTGCTTTCATCACAAAAATGCACATCTTTTACCTCTAAATTATCACATCTTTGACACATTTCCGGGTGTTGTTTCTGTATTAACACAGCTCGTGTGCAAGGTATGTGCATGAGGATGTGATAAATAAGTTAGATCACGTTTGTCCGCATGTACGAGCGATAATCCGCTCGCTAAAGCTCGCGGATTATCTCCTCGTACATGCGGACGAACCGTGATCTAACTTATACTTATAGACTAATGTGGTGTACAAAGGGTTACTATCTATATCACTGTTAGAAAAGTCTCAACATATATCAAGATAGGATTCTCGGTTAACGATGGGACATTCATTAATTACCTCATTCAAATATGACTAAGTGTATCAGTAGAAGATGGAAGAAGGGGCTGAATGCCTCATGGAGTTAGCCCCTTTTCACTGATCCTTCGATTTGACATAAAAAATACTGTGTGAAATTTACGAACTAGTATACATAATCCGATTGATAAACTAATTCACCCCATCCATCAATACATATACAGGGTGTCCGGTTTAGAGAGGTTCCACTGTAAATCAGGCATATAACCATTCTGTGACATACTGATATATTTTGCAATCATGAACATACATTATTATCTGAGATGCGTTACCAAGAAACCTCCTAAAATAAGATCACATATATTATCTCTGTGTCCGGTTTAGAGAGGTTACATTCTAGCATGATAATGTTAACCAAAATAATCCGAGTCTCGGAATCGCGTATAAAACAACATAGAGCAACATAAAAACTGAATGTGTTAAAATAAATGTTCATTATGCTGAAAGATAATTACTTATACTGCTATTGATATTAATGAAACGAGTGTCCAGAATTAAATGTCTAAATATGTTATACATCTAGTATGATAATTTCACAATAAATATGTATTATGTTTCACAATTTGTTATTTCTGGTGTATTATAGCGGAAGTATATTAGACTGACTTTATGGAATGTGACCTTATGTTTCAAATGTAGTGGAATCATACATGTGACTGAATTTCTAAATAAAGCATATCTGACCCTGTACTTCTTTGAGTACTACTCAAAGAAGTACAGGGTCAGATATGCTTTATTTAGAAATTCAGTGATATTATACAGAACATTGAGTTGCCATCTCTGCCATTTTAGTTTGTACATGTTATCGGACCCTATACATATTATTTCAGCATATTACACAAAAAAGCTAGATACCTGAGCTTTTCTACCATCACCCACAAAATATACAAAGGACACTTGTTCAATGTGTAAAATGTCAAACTGGTGCACTGTCTATTATTAGAAGTACATCTGACACAGGTAAAAACCGTATTTCCTCGAATAGCAGGCAAGTAGACAGTAGTGACAATACACTCAGAAAGCTGCAAACACGGCAATTATATTCGATACAGTATGTATGGTAATACAGGTATATATCTACATCACTGTGTATTGTTCGTACTGTTACACAGTCTTTACTGAATTATCAAACTTTGTATATAAATTTGATGAAAACAATGCATAGCTTGCTGTAGTCAGATGTCTCCCCATCATATTGCACCAAATGTTATTCATATGTCATATTATAAGTGGTATGTGTCAAACGCAATAAGAGGGCGATGACTTGTACACACCCAGATGGCCGACATGGCAACTCCGTGCATTGTGCAGGATATAGTAAGAAGAGAGCGTTCACATGCAGGTTATGCATATATCCAATCACATTTACGAAGCAATTATGCATGAATCATTATTTGATCAGGGGTCCCACGGGTCTTTAACCAGTTACAGAGGGGAATCAACTCGAATGCAGGTGCGCGTTTTGTCTATGTGAACAGCCAAAACAGACCAATTAGGGATCGTAGCTAGCTATATCCTTTTGCAAATCTATTTATATAGATCCAAGTCTTAGGCTGCTTTATTTCAAGCGTTTTATTGTTTGCAATAAAATTTAAATAAGTTATGAAAAAATATGAAATCTGGTCCTGGGCAAATAAATTGCAAGCCCCGATCAGATTATACATGCTAAATACTGTAATAGGAAGACATGGATCAAACACAAGATAATTTCCAGGCACAAAAACTATTTACACAACTTCCCTAACATTTGATTGATCCGTTAAGCAAGTCTCTGTCCAGAATTTATAATCCCAGTAAAACTCCATGCCCGAACTACTTTTCCAGTTAACCGTCAAGGCCGCAGATTAAAAAAATTCTTAAAGAAAACGGAAAATAAACACATTTTTTTCTTGATGAATTTTTTATTTTCAAATTCAGTGGAATTATAAGGAAATGAATTGGCCTTTTTGTGGAATTTATATCGGGGATATAAACTTGGAAAAGTTCGCGGGAATACTGGACGAGGCCATTACCGGCCTTTCGTCCAGTTATTCCCGCGACTTTTCCAAGTTTATACCCCGATAAATTCCACAATAAGGCCATTAATTCCTATAACATGAAATCCCACTATATTGACTTCTTTTCACAACAAAATCATACTACAATTTCGCTCCTTTTTTGTTTACAATCAATAAAACCATGGGCGGATTCAGGGGGGGGGGGGGGGGGGGGGGGTGGGGGGGGGGGTTGGCGGACCCGGCCGCGCGCCCCCATAAAATTCGCCGAGTAAACGATTTTTTTACAATTTACAAGTTACAAGGTACGTTTTTCATGCCAAGTGCCATGTTCTTTCCATGCATTTTTTCCGTCCGTTGTCTTATTTGTTTCAAAATTTCCAAAAAATTTGTAAATTTTTCAAGATGAAAAATCAGTGTCTAAACATACCTTGTGACAGTGTCAATAATCTTGCTCTCTAAAATGCTCCAGAACGCAGGAAATGCGATGTAGAGCTTAGCCTCGTTCGATAATATAGTCAAGTATTGCAAAATTGTTACCCCCGAAACTCCTGTATCCGCGCCTGAAGGACCCCTGATGCCCCTAACCACTAAACCAACTTGGAACCGATTTCTATAAATAAATTCAACGGGAGAAAAGAACTAACTACGATCTCTCATTTCGCCATCGACCTCGGTATTATAAGTGGTTATTAAACAAGTTTAATTTAAATACCTGACCGATTTTCGATGAAATAAAGACTCCACCGAAAGTTTGACAAATAATATCGGTTAGAATCCCTGCTACTAGGCTATATAACCATGGAGTGTGCTATTTTATATCAGGAGCTACAACTGGTCCAAAAATCTCATAAGCCCATATTTTTGTTTTCATTCCACGGCTAACAATAATGATTGGTGGTTTGGGGATATGGGAATTCGCTTATGGCAATGGAGGCTGGCAACTTTCCAGTCCGCGCTCCGGCTCCTGCAAACATAATTCGATCAGACCTGTTATTCTAGACAGGACGGTAACAATTTTTATTTTAGAATGCGGGAAACGTAAATAGTCGTGCTGCTGCTGAATTTACATTTTAATCCTTCTTCCTCAATAAAAACATGGTTTGATAGCACTTTTAGAATCAACATTTCCTTTGGAAATGAATGAACTTACAGTTATTTTTTAAGGTTAAGGGTTAATAGTAATGGCCAGAATTTTTGTTTCACTGGCTGGAAAAGTGAACTGTACAGGCCCCTGATCACACTGCGCAGATGTCCCAGGTTAATTCCGTAATGGAAACGCCCAAATATACATAAATCCTCAAATAATTAAAGCTAGTTTCTAAATAATTACAGCTAGCATTAAATATTTAAGAGCTGGCTCCTAAATCCAGTTGGAGAGCTCATTAAATCAATTTGGAGCTAGCTCTAAACATAATTTACAGCTAGCAATAATTTATGTGAGCTAATGTAGATTCAAACTAATTAATGCTAGCTATAAAATATTTAATGGCTATCCCTAACTTTACTAGCAATAATTTATTTGAGTGTATGGCTAAGATTTGGCGTTTTAATGAAACATACCGGGGCTACCCTCCTCGTCGCCTCGCCCATACGAAAAAACACATGTCTGTATTCACAACCAGTAAGCCTATTTCACCAACATTGCAGAGTATACTTTTCTAGCAAAGTATACTTTTTGAAGGGAAAAGAAGATTTTCAATTTTAGGATAAATTTAATAATTTTTATTATACTGAACATTTATTACATTATCACAGCCAAGTTTGGCTGATGATAATGTAAAAAATTAAATTCAGTATAACATAATTCTGGCAATACTTTTTTAAATCATTCGAAATTATTATGCATTTTGTTAGTTCTATATGAAAATAATTGCATTTCAGGAAAAATAAATGGTTCCTACCCTCCCCAAAGTATACTTTGCTAGAAAAGTATACTTTGCAATGGTTGGTGAAATAGGGCTACTGTATTACTATAACTATACTAGCCGATGTAGAAATGTAGAAACACAATGCTATTTTTGGCTAACTAATCTTTTTAATTACAAAACAATCATTGTGCATATACAATGGGGGGGCCCGAAACAATAACAAACGTTAAATACTTTCTGTTTGACAACCCAGACCCAAATGACCATTCCTCCATAAATGAAATAGTAACCATTTTTACATTATATGAGACAAACGCCATGGGAGTTCTGTACCTAACTTCGGACATCTGCGTAATTTCAATAAATACCGTTTACCAAATGTAACAATATTTTACCGATACTTGGCGTCAAAAGATGGACAAAAATTTTCAGAGTATATGTACCATTGCGGAAAATAATAATACTACTGAAAGTTTTGGTCCAATTTTTTAACTTTACTTATGAAATAAATAATTTAGTGAATTTTTTTGTAAATTAACGCAGCATGTCCCGATGCTACAGAATAACAATGGCGAGTCCTCATAATGATTTTTTTATTTTTGGCAAAAATACAACATAAATACCCGGGCCCGCCAAGTAAGGTCCGAAGGTGATCGGCGTGCTATTTCCGTTTTCATCAAAACCAATATTGAAATTGTAAAGTAAGCAATACAACCCTAGTAGTAAAATAGAGGGATTCCAAAATGATACCACCTAAACGGTGGTAATCATTTCTCCACCCTCTATACTAACTCCCACCACCCCCCGAAAAATCTAAAAATTAAAATTGGTTAAACGATGGAAATTGTCCCTCCCTAGCCCAACCACCAACCACGAAAAATTCCAAAATTGGTTTGTCATAAATACATCATGTTGTTTTCATCCACGTTCCAATTGAACAGATAAAACAATAGTCTTAAAAACAAGGATTTTAATTTTTTGACGGACCCCAAATTTAATGACTTTATTCTAATAAGATTTTCGTGATTTAAATGGTGCCCACTAGTGATAGTTTTATATTCCTCTACCCCACCCCTTTTTTCTCCTCCAATCTAGATAACATTATTTTCGCAGATCAGCCAACCTAATTCTACCAGCTCTAGTCTACCACGTTTCCCCACCTGTAGCCTACCGCTGACAGTGTAGTTGGCTTAATAGTCCTAACAAAGAAGTTTGGGGCACTAATGAATTTTAACAAGGGCATCTGGGGCAAATTGAAATTGCGGGGGGACACAAGGAAATTTTTCTCCCCTCCAATATAGCTCAAAATTTATTTCTACGATTGTCGAATTGTAGTCCAATTATAATTTGGTGTCCATAAATACCTTATGTTTTTTTTCACGTCCAATTGAACGTAATTAATTTAAATTTATAGGTTTAATAAAAAAATAAAAATATTAAGAACAAAATGGATAATAAAAATACACAACCGAAATTGGAATTGTAATAATGTACCTTGCTGAATAACTTTTACGCCGCTGTTTCTAACAGTAATTAAAACATAAAACACGGTTAAAAATGACAATACTATTGGTATCGAATACATGAAATATCAGCGTAATTTTATTACGCTGCGATAAAAACGTTGAATTTTACCAATATTAAAATCCGGCAATTATGTCGCCGGTATAAAGTCCTCAAATTTATGTAATGAAAGCGACCAAAATAGAATCAAATAGGATCGTAGAAACACTAACCGAAATATTATCAAACTAAAATTTTAATAAAACAACAGTTAAAATAAATCAAAGATTCGTTTTACGGATATGCCGTTTCTACACAATAATATCGCTTTTAACCGAAGAAATTGAAAAATTAATTAAAAAAGAAGAAATTGGAAATTGAATAGAAAAAAACAACTATTAGAGAAAATATGGAGATAATACAATACAATTGGTAATTAATTGAAAAGATTTTTTTAATAACTGTGGTTGAAGAAATTTAATGAACGAAATACGGGGGTTATAATCCTATATATAAACAATTCCTATAAAATGAGAACACTAGGCGATATCGAAAATACATGAAATACCAGCGTAATTTATTACGCTTCCCGATAAAAACGATTGCATTTTACAACTAGTTATACCGGCAATTATTGTCCAACTATACAATAGGCAAATACAAACATTAAGACTGGATAACATGCGTAATCGGATAATGAAATTAAGGTGTATTAAATAAAATTAAATTCGTTAAAAACCCAACGATTCGTTTACGAATAAATACAATTTCTAAACTATATCGCTTAAATAAAGATATTCAATAATTTGTAAAAAAAAAAATAACAAAAGCCTGCCCACCTCGTTGGCACAACACCCCCAGATCGGACTGGCAAGATTGTTCTAAGCCGGCACCCTCAGCCACTGGGGTGTTTGGGACCTTTCTTAAGCCCACCACATCTGTTTGGCTTCACAGTCTGGTTTTAACGGGTCGCCTTGAACCCCATTGCCAATTCCTCTAAATTAAGAGAAACCAGCGAAGTAAGGAGAGCCTTATTGTGGTGAATTTGGTTTTCCGAAATTGGCAAAGCTCTTAGGCAGAAATCTGTTTAGGCCCGGCAACCGTTTGAGCTACACAATTACATCTCCAAAATACACACATATGGATAGACTGCATTTACCAATTAAAAACAGACTAGACGGACCGTCATACCGATCAACCAACATAGCACACCCACGAGAAATAGCAACCTCAATTGTTGGTAAGGTCAACACACATTATAAATACCTACCATCAGTTTTTCCCTAAATAATAACAAATACAAAAGTGTGCATATTAATAATTTATTTATTAAATACCTATTGGCGAAAAGAAAACATGTGATGGTTTTACGTTATTTTGTTAATTTTTATAATTAATTTTTTATTATTTTTTTTTCTTTTTTTTTAATAATTTGAAAGCTGAACACTCCCTAATTAGTTACCATAGTAATTAATTTATGTTGTAACGACAATAGTTTTCAATTACACGGGTTATTGGCCCTCATGCGTAAATTGATAGCCGAGGTAAACAGAGCCGTATAATTCTCAGTGAAAAATAAACACATGTTGTTATAGGTATGTAAAATTTGTTTACACTGCACCAAATAAAATGTTTGAAAAAAATTATAGGAAAGATTAAATAAAATTAAGAATTTTTTTTTTTTAAATTATTATTTTTAATTTTTTTTTTTTTTTAATTTTTTTTTAATTTTTTAATTTTTTTTTTTTTTTTAAATTTTTTTTTTTTCTTTTTTTAATTATTTTAATAATGGTGCTGTAACATTTCCTCCGACTTTATTTCCAAGTTTTACCCTAAATTTATCCCAATCAGGTACACTCAATTTTTTGGCCATGGTGGCGCGCGCCTTGATTCCTTAAATCTAATTTTTTAATTCTTCAATATTCTCCCCATTTCTTCCACCACGGATTCAAACTCTAAATTTGATTATTTTTTTTATTTTCTTATCGGCCAACGCTTTTGGACACCATAACGTCGATGCTAAGTTTTTCTTAGTACCCTAGCGAGAACGGATATTCTATCATGTTTTTCTAACTTTTTTGTTTCTCGAGTTTTCCACCCGCCGCCCCTAATTACCATACAAAGTGTTCCAGAAAAAATAAAACCGTAATTCCTCCACTCAAAAACCCCTGCAAGTGGAATCATTACAATTGTAAGAAATAGCGTTTGCATCAGTCCCCGCCCCACACAACACAGAAACACTTGCCAGAACCGTAAACTAAGATGCTTCAGCTATGTTTTGCCGCGCGCCTCTATTTAATTAGAGTGCTCCTTTTTCTCTTTTGCACATTCTCTAACTAAAAATATCCTGCGATAGCGACGAAATTATTCATTCAACCTAAAACAATTCTGAAACTTTTTTCCGTTAATTAATTGAATACAGTGTTGGTGGAGTGGTTTATTGAGAAGTTTGAATACAGTGTTTGGTGGAGTGTAATTGAGAGGTTTGGAATACAGTGTTGGTGGAATCGGTATTGACAATTGGAATCGGTGATTCGTTCATAGTTAAATTTATTTCAATATAATTAGTAATTTACACAAATAAGTTCAATTTAACAATTGAGACCAAGAAATAGTTGAAAAGAACCTCTCTGAGTCACCGATTTTCGTAACAAAGTTAATAACACTACCTTGGGGAAAGTCTAATTTCGATCATCACCGAGCAAACGAAACCACCTTACGAACTATCATCCAGAGATTTTAAGTGAACTCCAACCCCCCTCCCCCGTTCTTTCCCCCATCTACTAATACAAATATTTTATAGCTACCCGCGCCCACAGGTTTACCATTCAGCATTGAACCCGAGCAAGAACCGCCATTTGGGACAACTTCACCGCTGCAAGCTGTCATAAGTTTGTATCCCCCATATTTATTAACTCTGCTTTGCACCGAACGAAATATTCATATGCCCCACCAACCAATGGGAAAAAAATGGGCCCCGCATTCTCAGCCCAAATACAGTTATCGACACGTTTTGGGCGTTTTCATTTTTTGTTTCACTATTCCGGCAAGCGCAATTGTTTGCGTTATATGCCTCAGTTACAAATCTCATAATAGGCCTCCCTCAAGGAGCTTTTGTCGCGGCTAAAATACGAGCATGTTTTTAGTTTATTATCGGTTTATTTTTTACATCTAGTTCGGTAAGTGTCCGCTTTCTGTTTGAGAGAGTCCTCTAAGCGCAAACCGTCAATCAAAGCCCCCTCCGTAATGGTTATGCCTGGTGGCCTCTAAGGCTTATTACAATACCCTCCAACCGGGTTCTCTTTTTGAAATTCGGTTATTTTTTCATCTAGTTTTAAGTTAAGTGTCGCTTCTCTGTTTTGATAGAGTCCCTCTAAAGAGCAAAACACCCTATAAAGAACCTCCGTAATTATGCCCCTGGTGGTACTTCTCTAGGGCTTTGTCAATCAACCCGTTCCGGACTTCCATCAAAGATCAAACCGGGTCTCTTTTTTAAATTCCGGTTATTTTTTACATATAGGTCAGTTAAAGTGCCGCTTCTCTGTTGAGAGAGTTTCTCCTGATCGTAACGCCCCAAAATAAGCCTCCGCAAATGGCCTCTTTAGTGGTTCTTCTCGGACCCCCCCCTCAACCCCCAGACCTGTCTCTTTTTAAATTAAATTCGGGCTATTTTTTTCATCTAGTTCGGGTAAGTGTCGATTCTTTACCTGTGAGAGTTTTCTCTAAGCGCAATCGCAATCCATAAGCCTCCCGCAATGGCCTCTGCAAGGTTAGACTGGTGGTCCTTCCTCGGACTTTATCAATACCCGACCGGGTCTCTTTTCTAAATTTGGATAATTTTTTATTTTGTCTAGTTACAGTAAAGTGCCTGCTTCTCTGATGAAGAGAGTCCCTCTGAGCGCAACACCTCCATAAGCCTTCATAAGGTCCCGCCTGGGTGGTCTTCATTCTCGTGCTTTCATCAATACCCGAACCCTACGTGGCCTCATTTCGAAAATCGATTATTTTCCCGTTCTAAATTCAGCAAGTGTAAAGACTTCTTTGCTGAGAAGAGTCCTTCCTAAGCCGCAAATCGCATCATAAACAAACCTCCGTAATGTCCAGCCTTACGGTCTTTCTCCCTCGGGCTTTATCCAATCCCCAAACCTAGGGTCCTCTTTTCCTAAATTTTGGTTTATTTTTTTTCTACCATAGTTCGTTTAGTTTCCCGTTATGCGTTTTCTTCACGACCTTTTATTGTGTAATTCACAGCCAGGGCATAATTCTCCTAACGTTGTGAATAGTAAAGACTCTTTGTGAATCTCGACCGTGGGCCCTCGATATAAGTTCTATTAATCAACGGCCTTTGTTTTTTATTGGGTAGATTAAAAAAGGTTCGCCCACTCTGTCGGGATGAATCCCCCCTTCTGCAGGTTTCCTAAATTATTTGAATTTGTACACCCAATTCGGAAGAACTAACCTGGGTCCGTAAATAAATACTCATAATGTTTGATAATATATATTAACGAACAATGCGTTTGAATTCTAAATTTTACTTAAAAATTAATTAATTTGGAAATTTCTAGGAACGACCCGAAATCGGGTAATCGTTCTTCAAACTCTCGCCCTTTATCATCAAGAATATAAATCTTACAACTCGTGGATGTGTCCCGAATTCCAAAACTTTATCATTCATCTGGGTGGTGGGAAGTCTAACGTTACAGTCCCTCAGCCATAGAAAACAATCGCTGGCGGGCACAGATTTTTCAGTAAATGTGGCTGGGGGATCCGTCTATCGTGGTTGTACGGATGTTTGTCACCCGAACCAGGTGCCAGGGCACCCTGAGAGTTTTTCGTGAAGGTGGAAAGTCCCCACCGGTTTATCACACGACGTACTCACCCGGGGTAAACACATCCTTTGTTTGAGGAGTATGTCCCTCTTCTCTAAAACCGAGTTTGAAATACCCAACCCCGGGGAGACCACTTACCTTATTAATCACTTGCTGATCGGTCATTGTTGCGAGCCCTGTAAGCATTCGATACTGTGATGGTTGATTAATACCGTCAAGCTCTGAGTTTGACAAAATCTTTGAGCTGTCTTGATTCCCCACAGTCCGTGAGGCAGCTTACTTCTAATTGTAGTCCATCCTTCACATATGTAAAACCCATTCGCTCTTCCCCACATTCTGCCATCCAACCGTGAATGGTGATTGATCTAAGGCCTAACCCGGCGTTTTCCACGCTTGCAGTTGTCTATTAATTTTATTGAAGTTTACACAACTCCCTTTTTGAACATTAGGTTTATAGTCAGCAAACAAAATAAAAATATCTTTCAATGGATATCCAAAGCGATTTAGCTTTAACTCTAATCGTAAAAGTACTCGGGTCGGAGGTAAAATACCACACAAAAAGACGTTTGTTAACCGCCTTGTACACCCAACCGTAACGGGTTAGACCGGACAGGTGGCTTTGCCACCAAGCAACTTCCCTAACATCTTTGAACCAATATAGGTTGCCCAAGAATTAACTACGAATGGAGGGGTGGTAAAACGGCTGGAAAGCAACACCGCTGCAGTTTTGTCAAAGAAACCAAAATAAATTTCCGCTGTATGGTGCGCAACAGACCGGGTGTGGAGTTTCATATAAAAGACCATCTGACATCCAAGAATGTCATGCGTCCGAAGTGTCTACAACTTTCAACTGTTGTATTATACTAATTAAGGAGGATTCTCAAACAGGAACTAGGTATTTCACTAACCTCAAGACGAAAAACTCCTGGGATTCCCATTTCCAATTTCCAACAAATTAACCGTAATGGCCTTTGAAAGAACTGTTTGTAACGAATTTTAACGTTTTCAAAAAGAGGGCGGACTGGAGACAGAAAGCCATTTCCCTACCAAGCACCGGCCTCGGGGACGTTCTCACATTACACGGCCCAGTCCTGGGAATTGGACACAAGACTGATTTTATACACGATCACTCCCCGGTGGAACCCACATCGTCCAGTCGGAACGCCGGGAATTTTGAACCCCGCACTATGACTTTCGGGACGGAAGTGTCCTGGAAGGTCAGAACACTCGTTGGCGTTTTTGTTTTCCTTGTAAAATGTTTTTAACCTCCGAAACTGGCTCAACGTCGATTACATACAGCAGGCTTGCTGAGGTTCAAAGAACGCGTGGGGTTAACATTTAATGTTTAGATACGGGTCTAGGGTTCAACCAGCAGGCCGGGTTACCTTACGTCGACGTCAACGACTCCATTCGCACGTACGTCTATGGGCCATTCTTCTGGCGCACAGAAGCAAACTCCGCAAGTTCTATACTGGGCATGGGAACAGCGTTTGAATGCACAAAAACAATTTTTATGGCACTTGTAGAGGACGACCCGCCATCTCAGCTTAGGGGGTGGACCTGGAGAAGGCGATCCAGAATTATCAAGACGTTTTGCAGAAATGCCCAGCACCCCAGGTGAAACTAATGTAATTTGGAATAGGTCCTTTAAAATATGGTGCGCCGAGCAATATGATACTACGAGAACGACCCGGTTGACGGTTACAATAATCATAATCGTAATCGCCACCTGCCAAATCAAAAAATCGGCCACAAACGGTTAACGTGAACACGGAATATCATCAAGCGCACCCCCAACAGTGGTAACCGATTTCATAAAAACACCAAAATTGGATACACCTCCCCAAACAATTCGTAAATAATTCGGAACCCCAGTACCCCAATTCGTAAATTTGGATGCACCATCGAGTTCCATCAAAACAGACCAATCGCGATTGGAGGAAACACCAATCATCAACAATTTTGTTGAAATTGGGAAGCACAACCCACAACGAGGGGAGGAGAAATTTAGGGGCTCGTCATCGCCCCTCGTGGCGATTCGGATTATTTACGCTTTGGTTGTAGGAAACTCGTCTTGACATAGAATAATAGGAGACCGGCGAATTGCCACGATTAAAGCCCAGGTATTTTTTGGACTAGCCATCCGGCCGTTAATTTGAAATAATCAGATTAAAAGCAAGTAAAAAGAAACGATACGTTCCGATCAGTTCCCCCCCCCCCACCCCCCTCCCCCCACCCCCCCCCCCCCCCCCCCCCCCCCCCCCATGTATTGGTGGCGGCAGCCGCCTTTATTCCAGCCTAATTTAGCTAGAAAGACTGGCGAGGGCTTTTAGATTGTTTTTTTCTTTATCCACTCCTTGGCTTCCACCCGGATGGAGCGGGTGCTGGTGCTGGTGCTGGGCGCTGGGTGGTGTGGCTCCGCACCACCATTGTAAAGTTTAGAAACTAATGGTCTGATATAGTCCCATGCCTATCGCAAAACGATGGATGCTTGCAATACGTGACGCCCTGCCCCTCTCTGAACAGAGTGCGGAAGACGCTCACCGAGTGTCGTCTCCTCGTGCAGGAACCCTCGAGGATTTGGAATTACGCGGATCCGACTTATTTGGTGTGCGGAGAGCCTCCATCACGGTTTAGCCGAGGCGGCCTCCAAGCGAGCTTCTCTTTCATTCCCCGCAAAGACCGCAGGAGTTTTGTTGATCCGCTCGGTATATCTCTATCGTCACCGGCTTCCTCCAGTTTTCTTTTTCTTTCTAGCGCGATATGTTCATTCCAGCGCCGGTGAGTTTTGAGAGGTTAAGGACCAGTTCGCCCCGGACCGTTTTGATAAGAGCCTTATCTAGTCCAAACGGAGTTTCTCGAAGAGGTAACGGTGGGTCATCGTTGAGTGATTTTTAAATCCCAAATTGCGATTGGACGCTGAACGTGGTTCTCCATAGTGTTTGAATAACGTTCGGTGGCTATTTGAGGGACCTCCGCTGAGCTCGACCGATTTCTAATCGCGGGTGGCCCGTCTTCGCTATAGTTTTGTTCGTTCGTAGACTTTAGGGCCTCTACAGCGCGGGCCGGGCCCGGTATAATTGTTTTGTTTAACCCCTCTTCCAATCCGTGAAGCCTATGTTTACCGTCCCTTATGGAATCTGGCCACCGCCCCGGGTTTCCTTGCAATGGTGGTTTTTAGTCGAAATAGGGGTTTTTCCGGTCCTAATGTTGACTAATGGGACCCAGTTAGTTGCTGCTCTTAGTGCCAAATTTTAAACCGCGCTCATAAATTTTGGAACGTTGGAGTAGTCGCGACCGACAGAGGGGACCAGAACCTTTTTCTGCTGCCAAAATTGTTTGTAGTAGTCGTTTTACAGCTCCCTCAATTAAGTTAATACCTGACTTTGACTAGTGGGTAGCGTCACCCAACTTGTGATTGGATTGGAATAGGAGTTTCTATGGTGGGTGTCGTGAGGGAATCCTCGAAGTTATCATCATCACCATCGAGGTAATCGTCCTCTTCCGATTTCATCCATTGTCAACATCGTAATCAGCCATATTTATAATTTTCTTAAAATTAATTATGTATTAAAGACAAAACCATACGGGTTTAATAGTTTCAATAATTTTGAAAAAATTAATTATGTCTTCGAGTCAATACGGTCGCAAACTCAATCCATACCGCAGACTGCGTGAGCCCCTCGGGGCAAAAGGCGTGAGACAGAGTGTCGTTATTACGAACAACCCATCGACGATCGACCAGAACCAGCAGCTCTTAGTCCGCTTCCCCAACCTCGGAGCTAACGACGTCATTGTTCCGGTACTGTCGCCTCGCTTTCACTATTTCGCTAACGTCGACGGACGCGGACCGAACCGTCGTTCAGAACCTGGGTCGCGCCATCGTCAAGAAGACCATGATAAAGATTTCTGGTAATGAGGTGATGTCGATCGACGACAGCGACGTCTACCATTGCTATCAGGACCTGTGGAAGACGTCACACGAGCTTGAAAACGCTGTCTATCAAGGTATTGACACCAGCAAAAATAAGAACGTAACCAAACTTAGAATCGGGGCTGCTAACAAGGTAGATAACAACGCGAGTGACAACGCGGTCGCGGGTGCTTACGGCAACCGCTTCTACATCCCGCTCGACTTTGAGTTGCTGGAGAGTCACATGCCCTACTATCAGAGTGCTTTGGCTGACCGCCTCGAATACGAACTAACGTTCAACGACTACGGCCGAGTTATCATAGCCACCGACCAGTTATCGACGTATACGATCGATAATGTTTTCGCTGGAGTACGACATGGTCACGATGACCGAACTAGCGCGATTGATCAGAACCCAGTACGCCAGGGCGCGTTGCCATACTTTACGACCGAGTTCTTCGCCATCGCAAGATGCCGAAAAACAAAAGCGACACATTGTGGAATATTAACGTCAACGTACCCGCCCGCTCGATGAAAGGTATACTGATGTTGTTCGAGGATGCTCGGTTCGCGTTCGGTGCTAGAAAAACCGACAGATTCTATAACCCCAAAATCACGAAGGTAGAGGTGACGATCGAGGGAGTCCCCAATCAACTCTACAGCGCGGGTCTTCGCGCGCACCAGCAGTGGGATGAAGTAAGAAAGCAGTTTGTGCTGCCGGATCTAAGCGCTCTCCGGAGGTTGCAGCAGTTGCTAAAGACCTGCATCTCTCGGCCGTCTCCCTCGCGGAGTTCCTGAATACCAAATACGCGTTATGGCTAGACATGCGAGCCAGCGACGATGACCAAATACACGGTAGCGGACGCCAAGTTGAGAACGCTAGTGAGGGTGTGACGATCCAGATAACCAAAGAGGCGACGGAGCCGGGCCATTGAACGTGTACTTATATATAATTACAGACGCACAACTCAACATCGAAGATGGTCGATACGTATCAGCGATCTACTAATTCTAACGATTTATTAATACATAATTTTGAAAAAATTAAGAAATCTAGCAATCAATACCAATTCACGATTGGAGATGCTCACTCTGCCATAATATGTGGGCAGACAGGATGTGGAAAAAACGGTTTTCATCCTCGACTTACTCGAGGGATCCTACCGCGATGCCTTTCGTCACATTGTGATCCTATGTCCCACTGTGCGGCACAACGATACTTATCAGCGGTGCCCGTGGATATGGACCGACCCTGAGGTATACGTTATTGACCCCCGGTGATAGGCTTCACGATTGGTTGCGTGGTTTATACCAAATATTTCAGGGCGAGCCCACCCTATACGTGATTGACGATTGCTCAGCCAAGGGCGGCGATGACCAAAAAGAAGGACATGCTCTCCGAGCTCGCATTTTCTGGCCGCCATGCTAGGCAAAGCGTATGGATATCCACTCAAAAATACAACGCCGTCCTCAAGGATCTGCGCGAGCAAACGAAATGGGTCGCCCTCTTTCACTGCAAGGACCGAGACTCATTCGATGACTGTCTTCGAGAGAATGACGTTATCCCAACGCGCGAGGAGCGCCTGGAGGTTCGACAGATACTTTCGAAAACTAAGCACGCCAAGCTTCTGCTAAAGACTGATCAACCAACTGCTTATAAAGTTATCAACTAAATCTAACGATTTATTTAATAATTAATAATTTTGAAAAAATTAGGAAAATTATAAAATTAGGAAAATTGCAAAGTAATAAGCTATTGCAATGCTTAGCAATTGCTGAACAAATGCTGAATAATGCTGAACAAATGCTGAATAATGCTGAACAAATGCTGAATAATGCTGAACAAATGCTGAATAATGCTGAACAAATGCTGAATAATGCTGAACAAATGCTGAACAAATGCTGAACAAATACTGAACAAATACTGAACAATGGTTAACAATGTTAACAATTTGGTGCTCCGCTGCGAGCTTTGTTGCGAGCATAATGGTGATCATAAGTATCGGGTGGTGCGCATTTATTATTTTTGTAATAAATAAATATGTTAAAGTGATGAGACTTGTTAGAATAGTTAAATTAATTTTAAGAAAAATGAACTGCGACGAACTTCTCGATCAGCTAATAGAAGAAACCTCAACTCCGACTGCCAACAATAATGATCCGACAGAGCAATCGGAATCGGGGGTTGGTATTGGGTTGAGTGCAACGACTCCGAATGAAAATGAAAATGCGGCGCGACGAGAGCGGCTAGCTGCGCTGGTTGCTGGGGGACAATCGGAGCATTATCTCGGTAGGCCGTCTCTCAGTTTTTCAGGTGGATAAGATGTCAGATGCGGAGATCGATAAAATGTATGCGCGATACGAATCCAAATTGGGAGCAGAGATGACAAAAACTCTTGGATCGGCGGCTATTCATTTGTACGCTACCGCCGTTAGTAGACTTCTCCCTATACCAAACACTGCGGGGTTGATTGATGATCTAGAGACTGACCCTTTTATAGGACACACTCTTAGAACGGCATGCTGCTCAATTTATCACAAGTTTGGAATGTACTTAGCTCCACTAACAACCGCGTTGACCACGGGTAAACACTGTCAATTTGGACATATATGCCCACGAACTATAAGCTCTAATATTAATATTATAAATGATGACACAAGACACACCCACGAGAGTGACGGAGTTGAACCAGATTGCTCCAACACAATCGAACCAGAGTGTTACTCCGCCACTGGATGACATACCGCATATAAAAAATCCCAAAAGACAGGCAGCTGGGCGGGCGGCGGCTGCCACCCGAAAAAAAAAGTTAAACAAGATAAAATACTCGCCGAGCTTCGAGAGGCTAAACTCCAATCGAGATTGGGGTTGCAATCGGGGACGGAGACAGCAAAACATCTGAATACAGAGTTGAGTACAACAACACCCCCAATTCACGAATTGGAAGCACACTCAACACCCAATACCAACTACCGTTGGAGTTGGGCGAATCCGATTGAACCCAAATTCGTGAATTGGAGTTGGGTGTTGGTGGTGGTCTGGCAGTTGTTGGTGCCCTGTGCGTTTGGAAATATACCCCAAAAAACAACCAGCCAGTGTTCAGAAGAAAGTTACGAAACACCAATCATCAACAATGTTGAATTTGGATGCGCCCCATAAACATTGATTGAATGGATGTCGCGACCCATTTTATATGCAATAATTATAACAATGGCTGAACAAGATGGTAAAATGTTTAGTGAATGCGCTTTATCACGCCGTGGTGATATCGGGTTTTCAGTATCGGGTATGCTCGACTATCAAAGATGGCCCTAGGAGGAACCGCTCCCAAATTGGACTTTACTGTGAGAGACGTAGGGCTCGCGACCTTAGATGTAGCGGCCGCAGTTTGGACCCGAGATTATCTAGTTAAAGCTGGAATTCTACCAGTTAATATATGGAAATAAATGGCTTCAATCGCAGTAATAGTAGGTGGTGCGCTTGTAAACGCATTGGCGTTCAGCGGTAGCAACTTTATATTCTCTAAAATGAAAAGCTCGAACGTGGATGAGGAGCGTAAGCGTTTCATGATTTAGCTGTAGAACAACTCAATAGCGCAAAGGAAGCATGGTCGAAAAACGAACCGCCCATCTGGACTGGGTCAATGAAGAGCTTCGCCGCGAAATCACGCCGCGCAAACTTTTCAGAACGTTGAAGAAGCCAACCGCGAGTACGCGCTGGCATAATCCGCACAAAAGTCTCGATCCAATGGATCCCGAGCCCCAACTTTCAGATTTCTATGTACCGTCAGAGCCCCAAAAGGACCGCGAGATCGCGTTCATCATCGTGGGAATGGGTGTGGTGGGTCTCGCCGGCTATTATATTCAATCGAGATTTTAAATTAATTAATTAAAACAATTTTTTTTTTATATATATATATAGAACGATGTTAGTTGACGAACTTTATGACGCTATGATCGATGTAGGCTACACTGCCCAAAAACATCGTTTACCTGGTGCAAAGAGTATGATTCGTCTGGCCCGAGATTGTCTCGAGACGTGGCGCGAGGACGAAAAAGCGGCCACCCTTTTCGCAAAGCGGATGTTAGATTCCTCCATCAACAATGTTGAATTAGATTCCCCTCTCCTGTTCCAACCCAAACGCGATTGGGGCTGCAGCGAAACTTCCAACAAAGGTTTATTATTAACGACGCAGTTACCGGACGAACTGGCGAGGGCATGTTGGAGATTGTCCGATATATATTAGAATACTTCGCATACGATGAACACGCGCAACTTGATACCAAACTAACGCGCAAGCTGTCGAATACATACTATAGCCCCCGCGGCTACTGGAAGGGACTCGCGGCCATCAAGAACCTCGCGGCGGCGACCAAGGTTTCAGAAAACGCTGTCAAGGAATGGCTCAAGAAGCAGGCCATCTGGCAGATCTATTTACCCGCGCCTCACAATATTCCGCGCCCAAAATTCGACGTTCCGGGTGCCGAACCAAGTTCACCAAGCGGATCTCCTGTTTCTCCCTCACGATCGCGTCGGTCGCAAAACGTACAAGTACGCACTGACAATCGTTGACGTAGCGAGTCGTTACAAGGGGGCTGAGCCGTTGCCACTAAAGAGTCTAAGGAAGTGGCCGAGGCTCTTTCCCGAATATATAAGAGGAGTCCTCTCAAATGGCCGAATCTTCTCCAGGTCGATCCCGGCCGCGAGTTCATGGGCGCGGTCTCTCATCTATTGTCTAAGCATAAAGTTTCTATCAGACGCGGCCGCGTCAACATCCACCGGGACCAGGGGATCGTGGAACGCTTCAATCGAACCTGGCTGAGAGACTGTTCGGACACCAATACGCTAAAGAACTTGTAGACCCTCATTCGCGATCGACCGAGTGGGTGGCCAGACTGCCCGCCGTGGTCTCCACACTGAACGGAGAGGTGACCAGATTGATAGGTAAGAAGCCTGTAGATGCTATCAAGTTTAAAAGGGTGACGAGCAAGCCCTCTGCCGTCTCGCGCGGGCGACCAGTTGGTTTAGAGGAGCAGCGGCTTCCATCAGATATTGACGTCCGGTACCTCTATCAACCGGGAGAGCTCGAAGGTGGCAGCCGCCGCGCGACTGATCCCGTGTGGTCAATGAATGTATATCATCTGGATCGCTCTATTACCAAACCTGATGAGCCCGTGCTCTATTATTTGACTGATGGTCCATCTCGCGGTTTGTTCGCGAAGAACTTCTTATGGTGCCTTCTGACACCCAGCTACCCCCGAATCGTCAGATTCTTTAGAGATGTTCGGTATGTATTCCGTCTGGTAACACGCGTCTTTTATCGTAGTACGCCGAGATCCTAATTTTTTTTGACAGTACGTTTTCATAACACCGTCTTTCATTTTAAATCCTCTATTTTGCGCTACATCTATAATGTGTTTTCCATCTTCTGTAGTTTCACTTAGTACTCGTTTATATCTATCCCAATTTAAATTGTTAGTTCTCTTGGACATTCCTTTCGCAAGAGTTTTTATTAATTTTTAATTTGTTCCAAATTATCTTTAGTGAAATTAATTTTTTTCTACGAAATAACACTTACTAGATTAACGCTATCGCCCTATCCCCGCTAAATCCATTTTGAAAAGTCCGGGCTCTCTTTCGCTCCATTTATCCCAAGCCAACCATTTATTTTTTCTTTTTCAAACTCGTCTAGTAAGTTAGGTCTAATCAATTCCTCTATCGTTTTTCCACTAACTCCTATATACATACTATCTGTATCCATCTGTATTAATTCAAAGTCTTCTCTTTTTACGTATTTATCTAGAAATTCGTAGTAAAATTCCAACATTCTCAATTTAGCTAGTTGATAAACCGCTATTCCACAGTGGAAGGGGCTCTTTACTGCACACCGGGGTTTTCGGAAGATATTTCGTACGCATCTCCTATCTCTTCCAAATCATCAAAGAATGCAGATCTTAACGCTTTGTCAACACAGGTTTCGTCTTGTGTATATGTCGTATTTAAATGTCTCTCTTTTGCCTCTATCATTTTTCCACAACACGAATTGCCTAATAATTTCATTATATCCGCTACTGGTTTCTTATTTGGTTCTACATCGCCTGTTCGTCTTGCGGCTGTAACTTCTTTTGCGAACCATTCGAAGGGTTTACCACTAATATAATCTATAACACGATGAACTCCCGTTATTTCTAGGCCGTGTTTAAATACCATTTCAACAGTGGCGCGTACAGCAATACTTTAGTGGCCGACATAGATCCCACCAATTTTCTTCCATTTCCTCTAGTTCTTCCAGTATCTTCCAAATATTTTAACATGTGTGTGGGAACTTCATCAACCTCTACTTCTCTGTTTATAAATATTGGGGACATTTCAGAAAACTTATGTTTTAAGTTGTGTGGAACTTCTATATCCACCTCCGCAAACCCAAACCAGTCTCCAGATAAAACTCTTTTACAAAACTTTTTAATAAATTTAGGGTTATGTGGGGTATCTATATGGTGTATAGTTTCTCTCCCACACGGCATCTCTTTATTTAACGTAGATAAATATAACGCGTTTGCATCGTACCCCAAAACAGCCTTGCAAGATTTGTTAATTTCATTTGAGGAATTAGATCTAATATTTGCAAACCAGCTTCTGCATATCGTGTAAATACTATTGATGGACCGCCAACTAGAGCGTCCTTCATCATTTCGTATGTTTCTTCTTTTGGTGCATATAGAGCATCCTCCGGTATAATCGTCTTTGAAGATTTTTGTTCTTTAATGGTTCCTCTCAATAAATATTGTATAGCTACTCCAGGTAGTGTTACCGCATCTTTGAAAATATCCACACCTCTGTGTTTATAAAATTCACACATTTTTTCCACCGCTTCTAGGAACGGTGCTACATCTAAATCGTTATATATTTCAACCAATCTCTGAAAGTTTTCATATTATTTTCTTCGAAAATTCTACGACATTTACTTAATTCTGTTTCGTCTATTAACATTTTCCCAGATAGTTTGGAATACCAATTCTCTATATCCGGTAGTCCTGGTAATCCAGTTTGTCTGGAGAATCGAACCACTCATAAGGAAAGAAAGATTTCTGTCCTTTGCAGTCGTAGGCTTTTATCCAACTATCATAACTTACACCAGGTCCTAGATAAAGTATTACATCAAGAAATCTAAATTCTGGAGTAAATAGTAAATATTGTTGCGTTTGCACGTTTTCCGACCATTACTTTCTTTGTTGTTGATGTCAGTTCGCCTACTAGGTATTTCTTTATTAAGTTTATATCGTACTTACTGCTGTTAAAAACCTATAACCGGTACTTGCTCTATCCACTGTTCGATCTTGGCGATTTGGTTTTTACGTAAATATTCCGTATTAAACTTATATCTTGACCACACTTCTTCTCTTATAGCTTTTCCCCTGACTTTCAAATCTTCTATGAATTTTTCTATAAGTTTTGCGGATCTTTATCACAAATATGATTACTGTTCCTGAGAAATTATCTCCTATACTAACGCTTGCCGGAACGTGCTCAGCTTCGTACTCTAAACTATTACCGGTAGTTTCAACTTCTGGCTGGAGATACGCCTCAAAATCGTATACTATCTGATATGGATAAAGAGTAGTGTCACAACCGATCTTTATATCTTTACCCGTTCTTTGGAATTCGCATTCCCACATAACTACTAGGTTGAATTCTTTGCTTTTTCTAATAACTTTATCTCTTCTCATTGTGGATGCGCGTTCTTCTTTTTTATGCTTTGCATGAATCTCACACCCGTGCCAGTAACAGCCGTGATATTGATATACGGTATTGGTTTCTGGACAGTATCCATCTACCGGAGCTCCTAAAATCCATCTTTCACCTCCGTGTCCGCACTGTTCGTGGTGAATGTAATTAATTCCCTCCGCTTTTCCACAGAATACATCCAATCGATCGCCCCATAACTGTTAGAACCTTTTGGGTAAAACGCTTTCTCGAACGACGAACGCGGGCGCTCTAAATAATTACCATCACATACTATTTTTGTTCTCACCTTTCATACATTTTGGTCCGTGTCTCTTATATTACTCGCTGTCGTGAATTTCTGTTTGCAATTATCGCAGGCGTAAATTTTAGATAGGTTTTTAAGGTTTTTTATCAGAAATGCGTGATTATTAAACAGTCCTATTGTCATTGGTTTATTACCTATTGCCTTATAGTGTGCTGGTACCTTTTTCAACCACCATACATTACATTCGGTGGGTTGATATACTTCTATACCGATTTTAAAAAACTCTTCAACCTTTTTCAGATCTGAAAAAGGAATTGGTGAAACCACATTACTACCAAAATATTGCTTACTAGTTCTTTTCGCCTTTTCTGTACATCTGTCGGGTCTTTTATCTGTCATATGCATAGCTGACAACCTGAACAGACAAAGGTCGTCATTATACTTATCTAAAGAATACATACCTTTTTTATTCTTCAGCCATTCTGGAATGTTTCTCCTCCTGCCGCTTCTTTGGATTGTAGTCCCAATCTATTCCCCTACTACCCTGTATTAGCTTTACAAAACTCTACCCATCTTACAAACTTCCACTTTGGTATTTGGTCTGTCTATTTTATCGGACATTATTCGTGTTTGCTCCTTATCTGACAGCCATTTTTTAACGGTTTTCATTGATGATAGTGGTTCGCTACCACCGAGATTTTTGTGAAATATTATAGTTTTAGGTTTTCCATTTTTAATTTCCTCCATATGTTCTAGCTTGTAAGAATATGAATATCTCAAATAAAAATTGGTTGTTAGATACGGAGCGAGTTATCGGACATGCGTTCAGACTCGTTAATGTTAATGTTTTTTACGAAAGGATAATGTAACAACTACCGTCTTCCATTTTCTACCTTTTCCAATGTTTCATCGTGAGCCCCCAATATTTCTTCACCTTTTTCCCACTATCGCGCTAACGATAGATTTTTTCTTATTATTATTTTGGCGTCTAATTTGGGACAAATTATTTGTGCTTGAAGGTTTGATTACACTAGCCCTTAACCCCGCAATACTTTCTTTTTGAATTCTGTTACTACTTCCTCCGCTTTGGATATATCTTTAAAGGCTCCTCGTTTGTGGGCGCGGGTAAACCGCTTCATAAACGCCTCATTCTTTGTGGCATTTATCAGCTTTGTCAACCCCCTAACTCTCAACCGTTTACTATAAGTAATCCCTAGAGATTCGGCTTCTCTTCTCAAACTTTCTATTTCTGCTCTAGTTTCTGACGTTATCATATTTTCTGTAATATACTTTTGTATAACCTATGAAATTATCTGTTCAATTGGTCTTGAAAACATTATGTTTTTTTCACTTCTAATTGAATATAAACATAAACATATACATATATAATGGAGTGTGAGACTTGTTGTAAGACGTTTACGCGTAAAGAATATCTACGAAGGCATCTAGCGAGACGTAGAAAAATTCCTTGTGTCCCCCGCAATTTCAATGCCCCAGATGCCCTTGTAAATTCATTAGTGCCCAAACTCTTTGTAGACATAAGCAACTACACTGTCAGGTGGCTACAGGTGAACGTGGTAGACTAGAGCTGGTAGAATTAGTTGCTGATCTGCGAAATAAATTATCTATATTGGAGGAGAAAAATGGGGTGTTGGAATATAAACTATCACTCGTGGGCACATTTAAATCAGAAACTTATTAGAATAAATTCATAAATTGGTGTCAAAAATAAATCCTTTTTAAGACTATTGTTTTATCTGTTCAATTGGACGTGAAAACAACATGATGTATTTATGACACCAATTTTGAATTTTTCGTGGTTGGTGGGAGACAATTTCCTCGTTAACCAATTTTTGATTTTTCGGGGGGTGGTGGAGTAGTATAGAGGGTGGAGAAATGATACCACCGTTAGGTGGTATCATTTTGAATCCCTCTATACTACTACCCTCTCAATTAGGAAGAGGATTTATATAAGCTTGCTTTCTATCCAATCCCATTTGTATAATTCTGTATTTACTATGATTGATGCATTACTTGTAAATAATATACAAATAAAATATGTTTAAACTAACCCTCTCAATAGTTTGCTCAACATCACGAATATGGAATCCAAGATAGTCGCCATTCTATATGTTATCAAAATCGCGTCGCGTTCACATGATAATCTTTAAGGTTTAAGAAATGTGTTTGTGCAACGACATCGCTTTATATTAGTGAATTCAGTCCTATGTAAATATATAATATACAACCTGAAAATTCAAGATGGCTGCTATAATAAATATGTAAAACATATAACAAAATTACGATTTTATTTGTACATGTATTTGTCACGTGAAACCGAAGTGACTTCCAGCCCATTCATCAATATATTGAGAGGGCTATGCCTGCTGAATGTGATGTTTATGTGTCATAGAAGGTAACCACACTGTCAAACCAAAAAAAGATGCCGATCACAAATAACCCCCAATTAGCACGTTGGCGCCGCGGGTATTAATAGGGGAGCCCGTTTCACTAAACTGTATACGATAAAAATGTTAATACGAACATGTTGCTGATGTTTATCAACACAACTTCACCTCATGCCCAATTTTTCAAGCGAGTCATACTTAAGTTATCCTCATTATTGTCCGCTAGTTCTAACATATGAGTTGAACTTATGTAAAACAGGTGGTTAATGGACAATTCAAATACAACAGCAATAGCTGTAATTCATGTATGGCCGAATAATAATGTTCACTTGCTCCTAAGTATAATGAGGATAGCACAAGTGTGACTCGCTCGAAAAATTAGGCATACAAGTGGCATCACATGAATACACTCGGGGGCCACACAAAGCATTACGGCAATTTCCAATGCATTTTAAATGAACATTGACAACCCGTAACTTTTGTTCGACTGAATTTCTCCAAAATGCGGGCATATACGTTCTGGAAAGAGTCACAGATGAACATAGTTCAACAAGCACCATATGACGAACATTAGATACTCGGCTGGACGTTTACATAACACGTTTTCAATCGGTACACTATGTAACATTCATTTTCCTACACAATCATGAATGTCACTTCACTCGTCACACACCGTACAGTGGGGTCAGCGTGTAAGTGCACACACGAACGAACAGACAGGTTGGAACCAACCTGTCGTGTTCGTTTGTGTGTGCACTTACACGCTGACCCCACTGTACATGGTATATGTTACATGCACTATTATACAACTATTCAACAACCTCGCCCTTAAACTTTCGACCATATGAGGTATTTATCAAGATTGACATGATACAGGAGAATATTATCCAATTTGAGTGGATAGCACTCGTTGGCGTCTTGTCTGTGTTAACCCTTTCAACCCTAAGGAACTGGAATGGACTGTGATATGCTAATGTTCCGACCAATCCAATGGTCACAAAATGATTTTCAGATTCGTCCATTTATGAAAAGGGGGTATTTGTTGTTCTCAAAAATATGAAAATTACTTTCAAACAGTGTAGATCCTGATGAGACGGCTCGTTACGAGGTGGCTCATCTGGATCTGCACTGTTTGCATAAGCCGATATAGCGGGCTTTCGGGTTCAAAGGGTTAATCTTGATAAAGGCCTAGTAGAAATGTGACGAGTGTGTTTACTAGTATATTTATGATGCCACTCCCTTTGGATTAGGATACACACCAGCGAAAGGCCCGCCTGTCTCTTTTGTCGCCCGCCGGGTCATTATCATTGTGCACCTATATCAGTGTATTCACATACAGGGGTTGAGCAGCGGGCAATCCACGTGGAATTGAACTGTTTGCATGTCAAATTCCCGTCTCTGGGGACTGTTGTGCAGTATGAAGACCGATGTATGTCAACGAAACCCCCGCACACACGCACACACGCACGTACGCACTCGCTCACTCCCCCGTCCGTCCCGAGAGAGGGAACTACTAGTATTGACATTGCATTTACAATATGTGATAAATAGAATACCAGGCTGGTGTCTTTTGATATCAAGTTTATCAGGCTCGGCTGGAAAACGCGAGGAATCGCTCGGCTGGTGTCTTTTGATATCAAGTTTATCAGGCTCGGCTGGAAAACGCGAGGAATCGCTCGGCTGGTGTCTTTTGATATCAAGTTTATCAGGCTCGGCTGGAAAACGCGAGGAATCGCGAGGAATCGCTCGACAGCCGAGCGATTCCTCTCGTTTTCCAGCCGAGCCTGATAAACTTGATATCAAAAGACACTAGCCTGGTATTCTCTATATACTTGTATACATTTACATATTTACAACAGCATGAGTAGACGATAAGTAAACGCCACTCACTAAATCACTGTTGACATATGCATTGACATGCATTGACATGTGCATTGACATACATTGACATGCATTGGCATGTGCATTGACATGCATTGACATGTGCATTTACATGTGAATTAATATACAACGATTAACACATGTATCAAGCTGCATGATCACGTGGTTACCACAACAACAACAACAATGTCTGAAAGTATGAAAGCGCACCCACTCAAATAAATATTATTTGATATTTTCCTTAATATGCAAAGGATTTTGATGAACATCCGGTTATAACGAAGTGATAACAAGTTTAACAGGCTCGGCTCGGAAACGGTAGGAATTCCTCGGCATGCCTCGGAATTCCTTCACGTTTCCTATCATTTCCTGATAAACTTGATATAAAAAACACTATATATAGCCTGGTAAGCTCTATATACGTGACAGGTTAGTAGGGAAAAATGAATCAGTTGGGTGAAAATTACGATATTTTAGTAGTTTTTTTTCATTGCTTGGAATCTTTATTCTTTTCCGAACATACATTTTGTAGCCAGTATGACATTAAATAAGCTCCAACAGCATGCATATCGAAAAGCATTGGCGCAACATGATAACGTTGTACGTTGTGACGTCAAAGCTCAGTATAATCATGATGTTGTCTACCACATGTAAGCGCTAAAATGCAGCGCATGCGTGAACACATCAGAACTTATCTAGCAAAGTATACTTTGAGGGAGAAATTTTCAATTTTAGGATAAATTTATTATTTTTTATTATATTGAATGTACATTATCACAGCCATTTTGGCTGTGATAATGTAATAAATTCAGTATAATAACATACTTTTAATCACCAAATATATGCAGTCGTTAGTTCTATATGACATAATGCATTTCGGGAAAAATAAATGATTACTCCCTCAAAGTATACTTTGCTAGAAAAGTATACTTTGCAATGTTGGTGAAATAGGCTACTGAACTTATTGTATTTTTTTTTATCAGAGACCAAATTTTTATGCTTTTAACATAAAATGGCCACCGCCCCAAACTGATCATTTTCAATATATTTACGATAATATGAGACACGCCATGTGATTTTGTACCTAATAAAATGCGATATTTTCATGAACTATATACAGAAACATCATTTACAGAATATACCAGAGTTCTGACATCATTTACGGAAAGGTACACAATCGCAGTCATATGTTATCTTCAAGCGGGCACCAAAACTGCACTCTAAATCAGTGTTGACATGTGCGTACGTACATGTATGTATACACGCTTGACACAATAGTGACTTGAATATCATTATTACATGTACTTTGTATTCATAAACAAACATACATTTATATATTCACAATAATATATGCTGTCATTGTTGGCATGTGCATTTATATACACGCCTGACAACACGATGATATGATTAAATATATTTCTTCCTGTCTATTCAGATTCACTATATAAAATATACGCTGTCTTCAAGCGGGAGCCGACAGTACTCTCTAAATCATTGTTTTCGACTTTATCACTCTGAAGGCCCTCGTGACGAATATCCAGAGCCCGAAGGCAATAACACAGATGACCACGCCCACCCAGGTCATGGGGATGGCCCACCCAAGGGAGACAACTCTCGCCCCACAAGCGGCCGTTGGCAGTTTGTCCTCGTCGAAGTTGTAGCACTGGTAGCGCTCATAGTACATCTTCGTGTGGAATATAGTCAGGCCGAACACCGTGAATAACCCTGGAATAATAAGGAAAAAACTAAATGCAGTGAACCCTCTCAAAGCCAGACATCATGGGGGCCTCCCCAGGGTGTCTGGTTTAGATAGGTTCCACTGTAATCCAGGGATGGTAGCATTAAAATACATGCTTCGTGTGAAATACCCTGAACAACACTGGAACAATGAGGAAATGGTGAACGGTGAAAACGTCTAAGTGAAACCTCTCTAAACTGGACACGCTGTGATGTCCACAGCGTGTCCGGTTTAGAGAGGTTCCACTCGACATAGCCCGCTTCTTCCGCTGACCCTTTAATTGCGGCAATAATATAATATCTTTCAACAGAATTGAAGGGGTTAGTTTTTTCCACTGACCCATTCCATTACTGGGCAATATACATTGTACATGTAATTGACATCATCCACGTGATCACCTCCCCTGGCGACTGACATCACTGAGTGTGTTACCTGCCCTGGTGACTGACATCACTGAGTGTGTTACGTCCCCTGGCGACTGACATAGTAGAGTGTGTTACGTCCCCTGGCGACTGACATAGTAGAGTGTGTTACCTCCCCTGGCGAATGACATCACTGAGTGTGTTACCTCCCCTGGCGACTGACATAACTGAGTGCGTTACGTCCCCTGGCGACTGACATCACTGAATGTGTTACCTGCCCTGGCGACTGACATCACTGAGTGTGTTACCTCCCCTGGCGACTGACATCACTGAGTGTGTTAAGTCCCCTGGCGACTGACATCACTGAGTGTGTTACCTGCCCTGCCGACTGACATAGTAGAGTGTGTTACCTCCCCTGGCGACTGACATCACTGAATGTGTTACCTCCCCTGGTGACTGACATCACTGAGTGTGTTACCTCCCCTGCCGACGGACATCACTAAGTGTGTTATCTCGCCTGGCGACTGACATCACTGAGTGTGTTACCTCCCCTGCCGACGGACATCACTGAGTTTGAGACCTCCCCTGTCGAAGGACATCACTGAATGTGTTACCTCCCCTGACGACTTACCTGCCATACAGTAGAGTACGCCGGTTACCATACAGGCGGACACCTGTTTCTGGACGATAGCCAACGTGCCGACGGCGACGGCCGCCGCCAGGTCGATCAGGCTCACGATGAAACACGACGCCGCCGAGTTCTGCATTCCTGGCAACACGAATAAGGGAGATAATGAGACGGGCCATGCGATTTTGTACCTAAGAACATGTGCGATTTTTCATGAATATATTTACAGAAACTGTGATATTGTCTGCAGGTGAAAGGTGACGAAATTTTCATAGCAATTGCGGAATTAAATTCCTCATTTGCTATGAACATTTCGTCAACTTTCGTATCGTAAAGTTTGTAGTAAATATGTTCACGAGATATGGCGTGTCTCAAAAGTATCTGTTAAATGATAGTAAAGTCCGTTGAAGGTACCTAAATGTGCACTAACGGATTGGTGTTATTATTATTATTAGTATCATCTTTATCATTCTGTCAACACTATTGTTTCCACATCCGGGTAAATTGTTGTCGTGTATACGTACGGCCGATACTTTTCATCCAGTAGGGCAGGTCTGTGTCCTCCTCATCGTACTCGGTGACGAAAGCGTAACACTGCCGTAGCGCCTTCCCCTTCGTGTACTCCAGGCTGGCCCGCGCCGAGTCTACAACAATAAAGCTATGAATATACCCAAGGTGCATGATCACGTGGTTACAACAACAACAACGTCGCCCTCTCCAAAGTAAGTATTATTTGATATTTTCCGTAATATGCAACGGATTTTGATGAAATATGGCGCAGCAAACGCGTCTTCATGAGATGCATTTGGTGGTCCAGGGAAATTGGCCTAGACTTATGTCGTTTTTGCAAAGAATCGATTTCCGTGTCGGAGACACGGAAATCGATTATTCGCAAAAACGACATAAGTTTGGGCGAAAATACAGAGACCACCAAATGCAGCTTAACAAGACGCGTTTGGTGCGTTACGTTACAAAATCCGTTACATTGTACGTAATAAGGACACTATACAAAAATAAGTACTTTTAATCGGGACTTTTTGTTGTTGTTAGTACAACGAGTCCTCGAACTAAACATCGAATACACACCTGGGTACATGTACTCACGTCGACTGTAGGTGGTTGTAGTGATCTTATGGATTAGTACAGTGGAAACTCTGTAAACCGAACACCCTGGGGACCTCCCAGGGTGTTCGGTTTAGAGAGTTTCAACAGTGCCCGGTTTAGAGATGTTCCACTGTGAATCATCAGACATATGACTATGACAAGGTATGCGGCTGTGCTTTGCCAACTTGAACAGCCATTATTATCATAAATATACACCAAAACAATGAAACACGTAATATTAAGGATACACGGACTGCCTATGTGTTCGGTTTAGAAAGGTTTTAATGTACATGTATTTGTGACTATCCGTGTGGGCACATGCATGACATGCGCTTACGTGGATAATTAAGGGGTCAGTGGAAAAGGGGAGATAACTCCCTTAGGGAGATAGCCCCCTTCTCACACCGATCCCTCCAATTACAGTAATGTCAACAATGCGAATAAATCCCGTAAACGACATGCTGATGCACTGACTAGTCAATTCAATTTCAACGTGTCACCATGTTCACATGAGGGGCAGTTGTTGTAGACGGTCGTGAACCTTGACCTTTCTTGAGAGGGAGTCACATATCCTCCAGACGCCGGTGTACGTGGAGTAGAGATAAAAGGCCGTGACATTGACCTTACCTGAGAGGGAGTCACATATCCTCCAGACGCCGGTGTACGTGGAGTAGAGATAGAAGGCCGTGACATTGACCTTACCTGAGAGGGAGTCACATATCCTCCAGACGCCGGTGTATGTGGAGTAGAGATAAAAGGCCGTGACATTGACCTTACCTGAGAGGGAGTCACATATCCTCCAGACGCCGGTGTATGTGGAGTAGAGATAGAAGGCCGTGATCTTGACCTTACCTGAGGGGGAGTCACATATCCTCCAAACGCTGGTGTACGTGGAGTAGAGATAGAAGGCCGTGACCTTCACCTTACCTGAGAGGGAGTCACATATCCTCCAGACGCCGGTGTACGTGGAGTAGAGATAGAAGGCCGTGACCTTCACCTTACCTGAGAGGGAGTCACATATCCTCCAGACGCCGGTGTACGTGGAGTAGAGATAGAAGGCCGTGACCTTCACCTTACCTGAGAGGGTTAGTCCACATCTTCATTCAAGACGCCGGTGTACGTGGAGTAGAGATAGAAGCCGTGACATTGACCTTACCCGAGAGGGAGTCACATATCCTCCAGACGCCGGTTTACGTGGAGTAGAGATAGAAGGCCGTGACATTGACCTTACCCGAGAGGGAGTCACATATCCTCCATACGTCGGTGTACGTGGAGTAGAGATAGAATGTCGTGACATTGACCTTACCCGAGAGGGAGTCACATATCCTCCATACGTCGGTGTACGTGGAGTAGAGATAGAAGGCCGTGACATTGACCTTACCCGAGAGGGAGTCACATATCCTCCATACGTCGGGGTGTACGTGGAGTAGAGATAGAAGGTCGTGAACCTTGACCTTGGCCGAGAGGGAGTCACATATTTTCCAGACGCCGGTGTACGTGGAGTAGAGATAGAAGGCCGGGACATTGACCTTACCCGAGAGGGAGTCACATATCCTCCTGACGCCGGTGTACGTGGAGTAGAGATAGAAGGCCGTGACATTGACCTTACCCGAGAGGGAGTCACATATCCTTCCATACAGGTCGGTGTTACGTGGTGATAGAGATAGAAGGTCGTGAACCTTGACCTTGACCGAGAGGGAGTCACATATTTTCCAGACGCAGGTGTACGTGGAGTAGAGATAGAATGCCGTGACATTGACCTTACATGAGAGGAGTCACATATCCTCCAAACGCAGGTGTACGTGGAGTAGAGATAGAAGGTCGTGACTTTGACCTTACCTGTGATGGAGACACATATCCTCCAGACGCCGGTGTATGTGCAGTAGAGATAGAAGGCCGTGACATTGACGTTACCTGTGATGGAGTCACATATCCGCCAGACGCCGGTATACTTGGAGTAGAGATAGAAGGCCGTGACCTTGACCTCACATGAGAGGGAGTCACATATCCTCCAGACGCCGGTGTACGTGGAGTAGAGATAGAACGCCGTGACCTTGACCTTACCTGAGAAGGAGTCACATATCCTCCAGACGCAGGTGTACGTGGAGTAGAGATAGAAGGCCGTGACCTTCACCTTACCTGAGAGGGTGGCACATATCCTCCAGACACCGGTGTACGTGGATAGAGATAGAAGGTCGTGAACATTGACCTTACCCGAGAGGGAGTCACATATCCTCCAGACGCCGGTGTACGTGGAGTAGAGATAGAAGGTCATGACCTTGGTTGTGAATGAGCCGTTCGTCGTCATGGTGATCTCCGACTGTTCCAGTACGGCGTAGTCGCTGTCCGCCGCCGACGGCTTCGTCACGTAGAACTCGCTTGTATTCACCGTCGAATACTGGGCCAGGATCGTCGGGTCAAAATATATGTCTTCCCACGCGTCCACTGATGAAATATATAATCAGAATATTACCCCTTACTGCCTTTTCCACGTTGCTGCTGACGAACACATTAATCTAAGAAATAGTTAAATGTATGTACTATTTCACCAATAACAAAACATTCACCCTCCCAGTTTTTATATTTGATGAAATTCCATCAAATATTGATTTTAATGAAGAAAAAACAACTTCCGAACAGTCTGATCAGAAATGGGGCTTATGGTTTTTGCGAACTGTGTAGATCCAGATCAGCCTGTGCATCCGCACAGGCTGATCAGGATCTGTGCTGTTCGCTATTCCACCAATGAAATACTCGTCATGCTTCTAACAAGCAATATAGATCAGGGGACCGTTTCACTAAACTTCGTACGATAAAAATGTTCGTAAGTACAAACTTATGATGGCTGTAAATATCACATTAACATTGTTTTCTTGTAAACAATTATTGGATTTACATTTATTGAGCATAGGCTGCATATGACCATTGGCTGCTATGCTCAATAAATGTGAATACACCAATTGAAATTTACAGACGATCCTAAATTTGCACTTACGAACATTTTAGTCGTATGAAGTTAAGTGAAACGGTCCCCAGATCAGTATCACGCTAGGAAAGTGTGCTATTGTTCCAAGAGCTACACTGGTCGAAATTTGCATAAGCACAATTTCTTCCGTCACAGCCACATAATAGCAAATATACGATAATGTTAAAATCGTTTTCGTAAATATGCAGTTTAAAACAGTATCTCGTTATTACCAACATTGTTTTTCTCAACCGGCGGCCCATGTAGACAAAATCTGTGATGGTTATTATTTGGGCTAAAGCTGTGACGGATGGTGGTGTCCATTAGGCCTAAAATAATTACGGCCAACAGTCCAGATATTACTTTTTTCATTGTTTTTATCATGGTATCTTTTTCGTTAGACATGTGTTCGTGTCGATATGGCACAATTTGTGATTTCCAACTTGTGTATGACATAACAAGTAGTAAAGCAGCCTAAGTATGCTTTCAAAGCCAAAGAGACCAAAATGGAGACTTTCTTTTGTATTTTTGTTTTTCAATAACGTCTAAAATATGTACGGTTGGCAGCATAAACGGCTTGTAGTGCGGGCAACCCGACCCAACCTAGTCATATTATGACTAGGCTGGGTCGGGTTGCCCGCACCACAAGCCGTCTTAGGCCTTACCCGAGAGGGCGATGATGATGAAGAGACTGCCTAGGACGCCGACGCCGACGGCGCTGGTCACCAGGATCACGAGGGGAGACGCCGCCATCTTGTCTCCCGATCGAATGTCGTACCGCGGGATCTAGTATAGCGATCACATATCTGAAATGTACAATACCGGCGTCACCGGATCTAGATCCGAGTTCACTGCTTAAGTATATAATGTTGAAAAATAAATGAACAAGTAAATTGCAGGGTTTTTCGTCCCAGCAACAGCGAAGGTTAAATAGATGGATATCGGACCTCGGTTTCCAATCTCAGCCGAAAGACAGGTGGGATGGTACGTAGCCCCGCAGTGGACGTAGATTATTTTTTTTTATTAATTCGTTCACACGAAATGACAATTCGTTCCCTAAATTTAACAGTTCGTTCCCACGAATTAACAAGTCGTTCCCTCAATTTAACAATTAGTTCCCACGGGAACGAATTGTTAATTCGTGGGAACGAATTTGTTATATCGTGGGAACAAATTGTTAATTCGAGGGAACGAATTGTTAATTCGAGGGAACGAATTGTTAATTGGATGGAACGAATTGTTATATCGTGGGAACGAATTGTTAAATCGAAGGAACGAATTGTTATATCGTGGGAACGAATTGTTAATTCGAGGGAACGAAAACAAATCCATGTCCCCTGCGGGGTTCCGTACATGTTCGTGTTTATGGAATATATTTTTAATCATAAGGTGATATATGTTATGTAACCTGAAAACGCTACTGACAAAGACTGCAGATCCTGATAAGAATGCCCGTCAATTATAAGTTGTGGCTATGACTGGAGAAATGGCGCTTATGGGTTTTGCGACCAGAGTAGATCGGTGCATCAGCACAGTCTGACCAGGATCTGCACTGATCGCCATTCCATCAATACCCGTCATACATGTATAACAAGCAATACAGATCGTTATACAGCTACAGGAATGTGCTATTTGAGCAGGAGCTACACTAGTCACAAGGCCCATAAGCTCCATTTCTCCAGTCTCAGCCTCATATATGAACGCCATTTCCGGCATATTTCGCCGATCTTTAATTTTAAACTATATATACCGCCGTTTGAAATGAAAGTGCTTTTCTCATATACAACTACTGGAGGATTATATCGATTGTGTCGAGAAAGAAATCTACGAGCTCATGCCAGCGTAATCAATGTGACAAACACGCCGCCATATATGGCCATATAAAGAAACCATAAACCGCGAGACAAACAGAACTATACAACACGTTTTGTCGTCTGGAAGCACTGCAGCTGAGTTTAAATTGTGTCTGCTGCATTGTATTATGTTTTATTTTCCGAGCAAAGCGTATTATTACGGAGCGCAGCAGGGGACGCAGAATTTTTTTTTATTTATTCGTTCCCACGAAATAACAATTCGTTCCCACGAAATAACAATTCGTTCCCTCAATGCGTTAATTCGTTCCCACGAATTAACAATTCGTTCCCACGGGAACGAATTGTTAATTCGTGGGAACGAATTGTTATATCGTGGGAACGAATTGTTAATTCGAAGGAACGAATTGTTCAATTGAGGGAAAGAATTGTCATTTCGTGGGAAAGAATTAATAAAAAAGAATCCATGTCCCCTGACAAGACATATTAGTGTTGCGAAAGAAAGAATAATAATGTTATTGTCTGCTGATTGTTGTTATGTGTTATGTTATACAGAAAAACATGTGCATGTATAGTGCATACAAACATCTGGGGCCCGTTTCACTAAACTTCCTACGACTAAAATGTTCGTAAGTGCAAATTTAAGATCGTCTGTAAATTGTAATGTATGGATTTACATTTATTGAGCATAGGCTGCATATGCAACCTATGCTCAATAAATGTAAATCCAATAATTATTTACAAGAAAAAATTGTTAATGTAAAATTTACAGACTATCATAATTGTGCACTTACGAACATTTTAATCGTAGGAAGTTTAGTGAAACGGCCCCCTGATTCTCATGTTCTGGTAAAACATGTTTGTGTTAAGAAATACAATGTAATAATAATGCTGTCGCCTGTTGCCTTTTTATCATGCTCAATGCTCCTTATTATCATGATTCTCATGTGCTGGCAAGACACTTTTTGTTAAGATATTAAAAATAGCAGACGGCAATAATAGGTTTTCAACTCTTAAGGACTGACTATATATAATATGACCATGTGTTTCAAATGTAGTAGAATCATATATGTGACTGAATATCTATATAAAGTATATCTGATTATATAAGTATATTATACAGAGCAATGAGTTGCCATCTCCGACATTTTAGCTTATACTTGCTATCGGACAGTTTCACCAATTGGAGCGTTTGACACGTACAGTAAATAATATGGCAGCAAATCTAATAAAGGTTGGTGCAATATATCCCAGATAGATAGAACTAGAACGCCCTATAAATAGTATTTCCGTAGACTACACACAACGCTAGATATATCTGAGCTTTTCTACACTCACTCACAAAATACACAATGGACACTTTTTCCATGTGTAAAATGTCTAACTGATGCACTGTCCATTATTAGAAGTACATCTGACACAGGTACACGCCGTATTTACTCGCATAGCAGGCAAGTAGACAGCAAGTAACAATACACTCAGATAACTGCTTACAAGTCACTGGATTCAGTACAGTATGTATGGTAATACAGGTAAATATCTACAGCACTGTGTATTGTTCTTACTGTTACACAGTCTTTACTGAATTCTCAAACATTTTAACAAAGGGTCAACAAACCCTTCATATATCAGACTTTGTATATAAATTTGATGAAAACAAGATATATCACGCTGTTGTCTGATGTATCCTCATCATGTTGAACCAAAGTTTATTCATGTGTTTGTCATATTATTAGTGGTATGTGTCAAACGCAGTAAGAGGTAAAACTGGCCAATGGCTTGTACAAGCTAAGATGGCTGACATGGCAACTGCATGCACTGTGTGGGATATAGTAAGAAGAAAAGGTTCACATGTATGTTATGCATTATATACCTTCACATTTACGAAGCAATTATGCAAGAATCATTGGATTATCAGGGGCCCCATGGGTTCTTAAGCTTCAAGTATAGTAACACTAGTCCCGTTATTAATCAATGTCATTGCAGACGCTGTAGTTTAAACATAAGCTAAGTAGCCATGGTAACGGATGGAAATCACCTACTATACTAGCACTCCGGCGGCCCGAGTTCGATCCCCGATCATGGCACTCACGTTTGCGAAAAACAATTGTATTCCAAGCTCTACCACAGATGGAAGAATCAGACCTGTGACACATTAAAATGCCAATTAAAATGTTTCATTACCCCACCTACATATTGTCGTACTGTACGTTATAAAATAATGCACAACAGCTGAGTCGGGTAATGTGATTTTTACTGGGGATTTTTATGTCACAGGCACAGTGGAACCCCTCTAAACCGACACCCTGGGAGGTTCCCAGGGTGTCCGGTTTAGAGGGGTTCCACTGTATAACAGATATATGACTACTTCAAGACACGCGTGGCTGCTTGGCGATCATAAACAAAAAATTTTATCGGAGGTAAATGCAATGAAACGTATTTATATTAAGCTCAACACATTTTCTCTGTGTCCGGTTTAGAGGGGTTGTACTGTACAAGTGTTCCACCTTTGCCCTCTACCAGCTTGTTCTACCCAGATTCCGGTGTCACAATAAGCGACTTGCTCCCTGGGTATTCAAGGCCTAGTGATTTGATTTTATTTGTGCATGCATACATACATGCCGCATGGCTGGTGCTTGATTTTAATTGACATAATTTATAATACATTTCATAATTTGTGCCACTGTCTAGCAAATATATATGTAACTATTTCTAGATGAACTAGACCTAGGTTGTTCGTATTTAGATATAAAATACTTACTCGTGTTTATGAAAATTTACCATTCCAGTTTAACCTTTCTCTAAATGAATTTTTCTTTTTTAGACATACATGTACTCGCGGCATTTATTGATAGCTTTGAAACATTGTGAGCGAGCTTCAGATCAAATTGTTAGATCTAGCATACATGACAGATAGCTCTAAGTAAATAATACCTAGCTGTAGATAAATAATAGTTACCTCTAAGCCGATCTATAATTACATGTATTGACGACCAGGCTCTCATTATTAGAGTTCATGTGGACTTTTCTTTCCTTATAGTTGCCATGTCGTGCAGAGGTCAATTCATCCGAGACGCATGTAGACCTGTCATTAATAACCTAATTTTGATGCGTTCAACAACGGATAGGTCAAACAAATACAGTGAAACCTCTCTAAACCGGACACCAAGAACAAACCTATGATATTATGTTTGATGACATTTATCTCGGGTGATGATAAATGTTCATGATCGCATAGCACACAGGCGCAGAATTATCAAATGCCTGATTTACAACGAAACCTCTCTAAACCGGACACCTTGGGGACCTCCCACACTGTACTGGGGACCTCCCACACTGTACTGGGGACCTCCCACACTGTACTGGGGACCTCCCACACTGTACTGGGGACCTCCCACACTGTACTGGGGACCTCCCGCACTGTACTGGGGACCTCCCACACTGTACTGTGGACCTCCCACACTGTACTGGGGACCTCCCACACTGTACTGTGGACCTCCCACACTGTACTGGGGACCTCCCACACTGTACTGGGGACCTCCCACACTGTACTGTGGACCTCCCACACTGTACTGTGGACCTCCCACACTGTACTGGGGACCTCCCACACTGTACTGGGGACCTCCCACACTGTACTGGGGACCTCCCACACTGTACTGTGGACCTCCCACACTGTACTGGGGACTCTGGACCTCCCACACTGTACTGGGGACCTCCCACACTGTACTGGGGACCTCCCACACTGTACTGGGGACCTCCCGCACTGTACTGTGGACCTCCCCGGGTGTCCGGTTTAGAGAGGTTCCACTACAGTTGGCATGTCGTGAAGGGGTCACTTCATCCGAGACACATGCAGACCTGCCATTAACCCTTTCAACACCACAGGCCTGTATAGTGGTATTGGCAAAATGTGTAAATCCGGATGAGACGGCTCGTGACGCACCGGCTCATCTGGATCTACACTGTTTGCCAACACCACTATACAGGCCTGTGGTGTTGAAAGGGTAATGTTGCCGTTCATATGCACATTATAACCGTATCCTCTTAAACCACTATTCAAACAATGGATTTGTTCTACGCTCCCAATATGAATATCCCACCACCCACTATACGTAATTGAATTATATCTACATACAGACCCCACCACCCATCTTTATCAATGTATACAGACACCCACCACCCATTTAATCTCGGTGATTCACGAGACCGTTGTAGCACGGTTGTTAGTATTAGCCTATTCAACACCTATACAGAAGTGTTCGCGAACAGTGTAGATCCTGATGAGCCGACTCATCAGGATTTGCACTTTTGCAAGTAATTTTAATATGTATTACGTGACAAAATCCCCCTCTTTTTAAAGATGGACTGATCTGAAAATCATTTTGTGACGATATGATTTGTCGGAAAATTAACGTATCAAAGTCCATTCCTGTTATTTATGGTTGAAAGGCATCTCAAGTGTTTGAATATTATAATGAGCGAAATACTCCTAAATACTGATCAATACTGTTGAATGTGTCAGTATGTTCGGAATCCCCAGCGATATATATACATAAATGACGCGGAAAATATACTACACAGCTTACCAAAGACATATAGTCCTCGTTTGGGTCACATGGTTAGTTATTTTTCCGTATGAAGTAAACATATATGTTGAAACTGCAACAGGTTTTGCCAAGCCATTATATCACTGCCATTTTGTTGTCAACAGATTTCCAATAGAGTCGCGATGCGCCTGCGCTAATGACCAACAGCGTTCAGTAGTTGCTATGCCAACGACAAGCAGTTTGAATGTGTGGAAAACACGGGTTGTTTTATGAATACGAGTTGACATGCATGTCTGTATCACTCAGATATCAGTTATTGATGACTTGACTTTGTAATATTTGATTAACCCTTTCACCCCTAAGTAACTGAATGGGCTGCGATATGTTAATTTTGCAACCAATCCAATCATCGCAAAATGATTTCCAGACCATTTATAAAAGGGGGTATTTGCTGTTCTCAAAAATATGAAAATTACTTTCAAACAGTGCAGATCCTGATGAGACGGTTCGTTACGAGCCGGCTCATCTGGATCTGCACTGTTTGCATAAACCGATATAGCGGACTTACGGGTTCAAAGGGTTAAGATTAAACGGTTATTAGGTTTACCAACATCACTGAGAAAGGAATTAAGGAATATGTAAAGTCTTAAAATACACTCGCATCTGACTCATCCTGCAAAAAAAACCCAGTTATTGTTTGATTATTAGCCTAGTTAATTGGCCATGGTCTAGTAACATAAGGTTGCAACTGCCACTGTCACGTACAACCTTATGTAACTGTTATGAAAATGTTGACATCTTAAGCAAATGCGCAACTTTCGGGCTGGTGCCCGTACTCCCAAGGGGACCCATTTTCAAGTTATTGTCCAATAAGTAATTACAGAAGGCCATATTTCCATATAATAAGTGGTAGTTACGATATTCTGTTACTGGATTGTGTATATGTTATACGAGGTGTATGCTCACGTGGTACTAACAACAACAACAAGTACCTATTCAAAGTACGTATTCTTTCATAGTGTCATTATTACGTAACCGATTTTGATGAAATATGGCGTATCAAGTTTTCGCCCAAACTTCTGTCGTTTTTGCGAAGAATCGATTTCCGTGTCTCCGACACGGAAATCGATTCTTCGCAAAACGACATAAGTTGTGCCAAACTCACTAGACCACCAAATGCAGCTCATGAAGACGCGTTTGCTGCGCCATATTTCATCAAAATCCGTTGCATATTAAGGAAAATATCAAAGAATACTTACTTTGGAGTGGGCGACGTTGTTGTAGTTGTAACCACGTGATCATGCACCTTGTTATATAGCTATATAATAGAATACAGTGGAGCCTCTCTAAACCGAACACCAAGAAACATTATGTGCTCGTATTTATGTCAGGTGATAATGACAGTTCATGATCGCATAGCACACAACTATCGCTCGGTTTGGTGAAATACTTTACGTACAGTGAAACCTCGCTAAACCGGACACCCTGGGAACCTCCCAGGGTGTCCGGTTTAGAGAGGTTTCACTGTATATGGTTGTGGCAGATACGACCTGTGACGACAGGCGGATGTGACCGAGTCGACCTTTTATGACCACAATTCATGCAAATTACTCAATTACAAAATCAAAATAAATAGTTTTAATATATAAAATGTGGATAATAAATTAAAGATGTGCAGTATAATATTTGTAAAACAAATCAATTTACTTACATAAATCTACTGTTTCTCAAAACTGTGATTTTGCGCACTAATGACCTTTTAATACTATCATCGATGTAGTCTAGATCTAAAACATCTACCAGTATGACCGTGCGCATTTACCGGGAGATAATGCATATACATCCAAGATGGTGTTAAACATACCCACGAAAGTATTATTGTCGCCAAGATTGCCGCTCTGTGTCATAAGACTGGGAAACGGGTTGCGCTATAGTACAGCTAAGGCTCATTCAATCAAGCTGCTTTACTTCTAGCACAGTATTCAATTTTATCCCGTCAACACAGTGCGTATGTGTCGTGAAACACGGTGCCGTGAAGCATTTTTTATATCCAGTCGATACTATTTTTGCATTTTACAGCCATTTGTAGGTGTTCAAGAGATAAATAGAATAGTAGGTTAGTGCCGTGAATGGGAAAACATATCTAGCGCGGCACGGAAACGGGATGTGCTCGGCAGAGCCTCGCCCATCCCGTTTCCTGAGCCTTGCCAGATATTTTTTCACATTCACGGCACTAACCTACTATTCTCTATCTATTTACCTTATTTCTGAATCAAAGTATATGTTGTGTCCACTCATTTGAAAGTTAACGCTCGGTTTAATGTATTACAACTTCTGTTTCCCTTGATGGAATGCTTCGGTATACATCAACACTGTGGTGTAACCATCTCACACAGAGGGAGCCCATGTGACCTTCACCTACTTTTCATGGTTCATTGACCTACTTTTCACATGCATTCAACGTTAAGTTTTTGCGTTTAGCTCTGTTTCTAAAACTTAACGCTCAGGTTAATTCATTGTAACTTCTGTTTCCCTCAATGGAATGCTTTAATATTACATACATGCATTTGTAACAACATCCCGCATCATTCTTCAGAAAGCCCATGGTGCCCGCTAACCCCAAAGGTCAAGGTCGCTGACTTAGAAATTTCCGTGTTTGGAAAAGTTAATGCTCAGTTTATGCTTTAATATTCCATACATGCATTTGTAACAACATCCCGCATCATTCTACAGAAAGCCCATAGTGCCCGCTAACCCCAAATGTCAAGGTCACTGACTTCGAAATTAATGCTCAGTTTATGCTTTAATATTCCATACATGCATTTGTAACAACATCCCGCATCATTCTACAGAAAGCCCATAGTGCCCGCTAACCCCAAGGTTATTACATACTCCTTATGTACTATCAAACTGCGCCAAGCGGGACATTTTGCTCCGCGAAGCTCTTGTTTAATATGTATGAAATAAATTGAATTATGTGACACTGTTTGCAGTTATTACTCTTATTTAAATATGATTATAACATTTCTCAGCACGAATTTCATGTTTCGAAATACAGCATTTTGATTAATCGTGTTAATCGAGCTTTAGGCCATACACAAGTACATTGGTTCTCAGATATAGCCGCGTCAGAATAATCTCTGCGCGTCAAGCATTTTATCGACATGGACAATAAATTGTACTGTAATTCGCCACATGATCAAATAGAAACACTACCATGTTAAATCCAACCAAGTGTGACGAAATCTGCTGATTTTTAGCCATTTATTTTTGGGTAAAAATCCAGGCTATTGGATTGGCGAAAGCCGGGCGGGCGGCGTCCACAATCAATGTTAAGTTTGAGTCCATTTCTTTGTAACCGGTGATTCGGCCACACGGATGTATTCTAGAATTACCATAGACGCAATGCTGAAAATAAAAATGGCAGCCTCCCAGTCACTCCCGAGTCTCTATTCGCGATTTTACGGAATGGGTCGAGGGTTCCCGAGTGCATATACCACTAGGTGGTCTGGGATTATTTTCAAATAAATATTGTGTTCTGTTCTGTTCTGTAGTGCGCGAATTGTAAACATTATTCCGCAAATTTATAAACCGTTGGATGTGGTGTACCGACACAGTGCAACCTATTGCTTATAAAGCGGAAAACTATAATGCATAATTATTATCATAATTACGAGCGACGTAACGAGGCGACTAATGTGACTGTTTCACAGTATCATGACCATAGACAGTCACGAGAGTCATATTGCCCGCATACAATCTTCTGGCTATAGTATAGACTAGAATGAAATTATCATATTTGACCGTTTAAAAAAACCCAGATAAACACAAATACGTTAATTTTCGATCCTTCGTGCGGCGTCCTTTGCGTACTTTAGGCGCTAGTTTTCCGTGTGCCTGCAGCAATAACAACAACAATATGTACCAAATAGTGAACCTATTCCACCGTGGTGGCACATGCAGCTATCTAGTAGTATTAACAAGAAAAAGTATACCCTCCCTACCTACTGTCTGTTCCACGTTTTGCTGCCGACGAACTTTTGGCTATTAAACACATTAAATCTAAAAAAATATTTAAAAGTAAGTACTTTTTTATCAATAACAAAAAAGTCACCCTCCACAAAAAAATGTTATGTGATGAAATTCCATCAAATGTTGATTTTATTGCGAAATTAACGATTTTCCTATGGGAATTTAACATGGGGGCTAAAAATAGATTTTTTTTTAAATATTTTTTTTTTATTTGTGGAGCGATTTTGAAAATCTAACTTTTGTTTTGTTAGTTACATGATTTTCAAGCTATCTCGTCAGGCTTCGGAGTCAATTTTCAAAATAATTCGTTTTTGGAAAAGTTTTGGAAATTGACTCCCCATGTTAAATTCCCATAGGAAAATCTTTTTTTTCGCAATAATATCAATATTTGATGGAATTTCATCAAATAATTTAATTTGTTTTGGGGTGGGTGACTTTTTGTTATTGATGAAAAAGTACTTACTTTTAATTTTTTTTTAGATTTAATGTGTTTAATGGCCAAAAGTTCGTCGGCAGCAAAACGTGGAACAGACAGTAGTTTTTGTCTGCACCGTTATCCGCACCACAGGTTTTTTATTGGCCTAATGAAAGCAGATAGTAATGAATTGTTCTGATACTTTCAAATGGATCTACACTGGTCGCAAAGTCTATAAGCCCCCTTTCTCCAGTCACAGTCACAGCTACAATTACACGTATAGTGTCCGCTGATAAACGGTGTTTTGTGAACTCAGGGATTCCACTGGGGAAAATAAAAAAATAGGATAAAAATGAACAATTGGCGATAAAAAATTCCGAGTTTGCCGCTTTACTAGATGCACGTTTTCCGCTTTATATGCTTTATATGCAACAGATTGCATTATGCATGTAAGGAAATGTAATTGAGAGTTATGTACTCAGAAATGCCGTTGTACCAATCCCGCCCAAACCTCACCACCCCGGTACGCCACCCCACTGCTACGGACGGACTACATGTGCTGTCAGTTTGCTCCATCACAGATGATTCATAACTAACATGACCAATAAGTATAGGCCCTGATCAGACTTGGCGTACGTGCTAATGGTGAACTCATTTAGACCCATTTTAAACACAGCATGAACCGAGATTTGGCAATTTGGTGGTTGCGACCAGCGTAGTCCCAGATCAGACTGCGCAGCTGCGCAGCCTGATATGGGCCTACGCTGATCGCCACTCTGTCACGGAAGTATGCGTCATACCGTCACCATGGTGATTACACCATAATATGAGACACATCGTGTGATTTTGCACATGTACCTACGAACAGGTGCGATATTTCATGAACATTATTTACACAATTAACGAAATGTTCAACTCACATTCCTCATTTGCTATGACAATTTCGTCAATTTTGGACGTTATTTACAGAAAATATTAGTTTCTGTAAATATGTTATGACAAATCGCCTATACAAAATCACATGGCGTTGTTTCAAATTATTATTGCGATTAAAACAATTCGCCACAAGTGTTGGAAAGTATTTTTTGGCCCAGTTATATCCGGGATGTGTCACGTTTTCATTGTGAAAAATCATTAGTCACTTCACAACATCAATCTGTCTGATACGAAGCCCCGCAGGGAACACGGATTTTTGTTATTAATTTGTTCCCACGAAATAACAATACGTTCCCTCAATTTAGAAATTCGTTCCCTCGAATTAACAATTCGTTCCCACTGTATAACAATTCGTTCCCTCGAATTAACAATTCGTTCCCACGAAATGACAATTCGTTCCCCAATTTAACAATTTGTTCCCTCGAGTTAAAAATTCGTTCCCACGAAATAACAATTCGTTCGATCAATTTATTAATTCCTTCTGCCAATTTTACATATTTGTTCAGAAAAGACAGCTAACATCATGCCGATTATGCATACTCCAAATGCTGGGGTCATGCTCATGGATGGAGCAGCATTAATTAATTACCTGCCACCTGACAAGGGCAAGACATTCGCCGACTACATGAATTATTTCCATACATCTCTCGAGTGCTTGATAACCACATATAGTTTGATATAGTGTTTGCTGTATATAGGGAGGACAGCCTAAAACAAACAAGGAAATCAAGGGGAAAGGGTGTGCGGATCAAGGTATTACGCTGCACCCCTCTACCAAAAAGCTGGCCTTTATTTCTCAACGATGATGTAAACAAGTCGGAGCTGTTCATGCTTATATCGGAGGAGGTGCGCTCACTCTCTGTTCCCGACAACAAACAATTGATTGTAACACATGGTGACTGTGTCGTGTGTTTCCAAGGCCGTGAAGATCTACGTATACTTTCGCCTTGTAACCATGAAGAAGCAGATTCAAGGTTAATAGTACACCTTACTGATGCAGTCGCTGAAGGATACAATTCATTCATGATACGAACAGTTGATTCTGATGTGGCTATGCGTGTGGCGTGTGTGTCCTATAGTACTGGAAAATATCGTCGCTACATTCCTCTTCATGATATATCAGCAGCTATTGGAACACAGAAGTCCCTCTGCATGCCGATGTATCATGCATATACTGGATGCGACACCGTATCATCGTTCCATTCTATAGGGCAAATGACGACATGGAAAATCTGGGCCCGGTTGCTCAAAACCTCTGTTTGCTTAACAGACTGTTAAATCCTTAACATTGTTAAGGATTTAACAGTCTGTTAAGCTAACAGAAGCTTTGAGCAACCGGGTCCATGTGTTCATTTCCCGAAGTTACGGGAACTTTCCGGGTGCTAGCAGAAGGCCCAAACGCAATCAGTGAACGTGATATTCAGGTGCTATGACGTTTCACCGTCCTGCTGTATGACCGCACCAGTGATTCAAGCAGTGTTAATGAAGTTCTAAAGCAACTCTTCACCGCAATGGGACGTACACTGCTTCTCTTGAACAGCATATCAAGCGGGCAACACTACAGGGCGGTCACATCTGGGGTCATGAACATGAGACACAACTGCCTGAAGTATATCCTGCTGCATGGGGGTGGACTAACGAGTCAGGAAAGTGGCAACCATTGTGGTGCTCCCTCCCAATTGCCAGTGCATCCTGCAGGAGGCTGATTCCATGTGGCTGTATGAAAGGCTGCACTGGTCGATGTCAATGTGTTAAGGCTGCTTTGCCCTGAATGTCACTATGTATTGGATGTAAGGGTGCATGCGCAAACTCAGTACCAAAATAAGAATTTGCAATGCATACATTGTATAGCCACAGCTATCATCTAGAAGCTTGTATATGGAAACCAGCATTAACTGGTTTTAGTGTGCTGAATTGTGCATTTTAAGTTGACCCAGAGCTCCAGTTAAGGCGCGTAATTTGATCGTTTTCGGGGGGGGGGGGGGGTTGTTATTTCTCTCAAAAAATGGCAAGTTGTGAGTGCTTTAGAACCGTATCATTGAGACAATTGTAAAGAACTCCCACCTTGCCATTTTGGTGAAGAAATAAGAAAAAATACCGGAACATTTTGCCAAATTACGCACCTTAACTGGAGCTCTGTAAACGACATTGACCTTTGAAGTTGGCGAGGTTAATTCAATTTTATTTACCACCCGAAAGTCACCAAAATCTATATCACGATAACAGTAGGCGACATAGCTCTGCAGTCATGTAAACGTATTCATACTACAGAAACTTGTATAAACATGTAGACTGATTTTATTTACAGTCTAGCTTGACCTTCACTATGACTCACTATGACCTCCACCACTGAAGCTCATGAACATAAGGTGATTTTATTGTATATGCATTAAACTGTTATACATAAATACTTCTATAGATTCAAAAAGTGTCTTAAATATCTAGAAAATCACATATGTATTGAAGAAGATCAACACAATTAATAAAATTGCCGTCTTTTTCAGTTTGACCTTGACCTTGACCTATTTGTTTCCCTGTAAATGGTTGTAAATCCATGTTATTTACTTCCATATCCAAATGACTGTCATTGTCGACAATTAGAGTGCTTTAGTTGGTGACATGGATGACATATATACGCATTTCAGAGTTTGTATTTTTTATGGCGGCCATCTTGGATTTATCCATATGATATCATTCCTGGTAATATTTATTTTGGCCACCCGTCTGAAAAGTTTTAATTTGTTCTAATAAACATCTGTGCAAAATTTGGCAGACTCTTCCAAAAGTGCACTACTCAAACACACATCGGCCCCACTATACATAGAGAATAGTAGGTTAGTGCCGTGAATGGGAAAACATATCTGGCAAGGCTTAGGAAACGGGATGGTCGAGGCTCTGCCGAGCACATCCCGTTTCCGTGCCGCGCCAGATATTTTTTCCCATTCACGGCACTAACCTACTATTCTCTATGTATAGTGGGGCCGATATGTGTCCCATTCACGGCACTAACCTACTATTCTATTTATCCCGTCAACACCTACAAATGGCTGTAAAATGCAAAAATAGTATTGACTGGATATCAAAAATGTTTCACGGCACCGTGTTTTACGGCACATACGCAGTGTTGACTGGATAATGTCTGTTTCACGAAACCTGCCCAAATTTTACGGCCATTAAACAATGCAAAAACTATTTTTTTTTTTTATAATATTAAATTTTATCAAAATTTAAGAATGAGTCTTATTTTCATTTCGTGAAATTTTGTCAAACATTGATTTTTTTAGGAAAAATTGATTTGTCTATGGGAATTTAACATGGGGGAAAAGGAGGTGGAGGTGCTGTGGGAGGAGTCAGAAAACGAAACATTTTGGAAATTGACTCCGAAACCTGGGTAGATAGCTTGGATATGATCTAACTAAGAAATTTTGAAAATCGGTCCGGTATTTCTGAAATTCTAAAAATGTCCTTATGTTAAATCCCCATAGACATCTTCACGGAGTGAAGATGTCTATGGGGATTTAACATGGGTAAATTGTTTTTTTCGCAATAAAATCAATATTTGACCAACTTTCACGAAATAAAAAGAAGGCTCATTCTTAATTTTTTCTTTAATTTAATATTATCGAAAACAATATTGTTTTTTTTTTCAATTGTTTATATAGCCGTAAAATTTGGGCAGCTTTCGTGAAACTGACAGTATATGGATCCCAGATTGACAAAACGAGCCTTATGACGTTTGTGACTAGCGTCGCTCCCCATGTCAGTCTGATAAGCGTGTACACTGGTCAGCAATTAGTCAATGGGGCACATACCATTACTGTCACATTTGCTGACGATGATAATGTGTTGCAGCAGGTGTACTGTCAAGGTGTATGATCACGTGGTTGCAACAACAACACCAAGTACTGAAACTTCCAGAAGCCCTCTGATACAAAGTATGTATTCTTTTATTTTGCCCATATTGTATAACGGATTTTGATGAAGTATGCCGCATCAAACGCGTCTTGTTAAGCTGCATTTGGTGGGTCTCGGTACTTTGGCCCAAACTCAGCCATTGTTGTTGTTGTTGTTGTAATCACGTGATCAAGTCACCCTCTCCACATCCAGACCCCCACACCCCACCCACTATATTATACTATTATAAATGTAAAGGCTTGCAAGCTGTTTGCATACTATTGCAAAGATCAGCTACGAATATCGATTACTGCCGTTACATTTGACCGAAATATCGATGTTCAAAACTTCGATTCGCTGGCGAACTGTGTCACCAGGGGCCCGTTTTATTAAACTTCTTACTACTAAAATATTCGTAAGCGCAAATTTAGGATCGTCTAGAAATTTCAATTCATGTATTTACATTTATTGAGCATAGGCTGCATATGCAGCCTATGCTCAATAAATGTAAATCCAACAATTGTTTACAATAAAACAGTGTTGATGTGCAATTTACAGACTATCATAATTTTGCACTTACGAACATTTTAGTCGTAGTAAGTTTAGTGAAACGGGCCCCTGTAGTCTATATACGTAGTATACTATTGTTACATGGTTTCCGTTGTTTGCACATAATATGTAGCGCGTGCTGTTTGCATATGGCTTTAGGCAATGCTCATTCCGGGGCCGCGCGTAATGGAAGTGCCTTCATGACGTCATTACGCGGAAGTGCCTTCATGACGTCACTACTTCATGACGTTCATGACGTTCATGACGCGGCCCCGGAATATGAATACCGAAAATTATCTACGTGAATGGGAGTACTGAAAATACTGAATATAATGCTCAAATTACATCAGTTTTTTGTTGGAAATGTAACAATAACGTTTGATCATGTCCAGCCGTGTGCGGCCTTGGATTCAAACAGTTCCCTCGGGCCACAGCAAACGTTTGCACACGGCTGGACATGATCAAACATTATAGTAGTCGGACCAGATGGATTTCTTTAATGCGGGTGGAGATTCCAATCGCCTGTGGTATAACAGATATCGAAATGAAACAGGTACAAAACAGTACAGCTTCAATGCATGATACCGTACTTATGCAATACTATACATAGAACATAGCAATTTGTGTTGAATGTATATACGTTTTACTAAGCGCGTTAGCTGATTTCATAAGCAACGAGTAGCCTCTTCTTGTGAAATAAGTAAACTCGTTTAATAAATATCATATTAAATCATCACACAGGTAGGCCTACTGTCTGTTTCACGAAACATGTCCACAGTTTACGGCTATATAAACAATGCAAAAACAATTATTTTTTTCGATAATATTACATTTTTAGATTTTCAGAAACACTGGAACGATTTTCAAAATTTAACTTTTGTTTTCTTAGATCATTTCCAAGCTATCTAGCCAGGTTTCGGAGTGAATTTCCAAAATGTCTCGTTTGTTTACTCCTCCCACAGCTCCTCCACCTCATTCCCCCCCCCCCCCACCCCCATGTTAAAGACAAATCAATTTTCCGTGATAAAATACATACATGTATTTGACCAAATTTCCCGAAATAAAGGCTCATTCTTAAATTTTGATACAATTTAATATTATTGAAAAAAACATTGTGTTTGCATTGTACAATTTGGGCAGCTTTCATGAAACAGACAGTAAGATCCTTTATGTACATCACGATTTCCCTTTCATCATCCGGCGGCCGATAGATGGCGCATCATAAGAAAGGACGTTTATTTCACTTGTCTAACAGTAGCCGATTTCAAAATTGCAAAGTTGCAAAATTGCAAAATTGCAAAGTGTACAGTATTGTACTTATCTAGCAAAGTGTACTTTGAGGGAGTAATCATTTATTTTCCCCGAAATGCTTTATTTCGTATAAAACTAACGACTGTATATATTTTATGATTAAAAGGATGCATAATTATTATACTGAATTTATTACATTATCACAGCCAAAATGGCTGTGATAATGTAATAAATTCAGTATAATAAAAATTAAAAAAAATATCCTTAAATTGAAAATGTATCCCTCAAAGTATACTTTGCTAGATAAGTATACTTTGCAATTTTGGTGAAATAGGCTACAGGACTCATCAAACGAGGTGAATGTTCCCGGTTTCCACAGAACATTTACCGAACTCTCAACGTTGCAATTTCCTCAGACAGAACATTTACAGATATATCAACCATGCACATTTCCACAGAACATCGACCGATATCCCAACTTAGCACAGACAGAACATCTACCGATATCCAAATTTAGCACAGACAGAACATTTACCGATATCTCAACTTTGATATCTCCCCGTACAGAAAATTTACCGATATCTCAACTTTGCAATATCCTCAGACAGAACGTTTACAAGATATCTCAACCTTACAATTTGCACAGACAGACCATTTACAGATATCTCAACTTTGCAATTTTCTCAGACTGAACATTTACAGATGTCTCAACCTAACAATTTCCACAGACAGAACATTTACAGATATCTCAACTTTGCAATTTTCTCAGACAGAACATTTACAGATATCTCAACCTTGCAATTTCCACAGACAGATATCCCAACTTAGCAAGTTGACGAATTGTTCATAGAATGAAACTGTTGTCATTTTTTGACATCATTTACGGAAAATAACACAGTTTCTGTACATAAATATGATGAAAAATCACACATGTTCTTAGGTACAAAATCACATGGGTGTCTCATATTTAAGAGAACTCCAACTTGTATCATGCGTGTGCCTTCCATTGTTACCTCCGGTTGCCATAATACTATAACCTAGGTGAAATACTATTAATATTTACATTATTAAATAACCATACATATGTATAGAATGACAATTATATTGACACATATATTGTATAGTTTATAGATCTTGAGCTGAAAATAATGAGACAATTGCCGGGTTTTTTCCCGAATATATGTGGGGGGGGGGCAGGGTCAATGCTACGGGCACATGTATTTGTTTTTTATTAATTCTTTCCCTCAGTTTAGCAATTCGTTCCCTCGAATTAACAATTAGCAATTCGTTCCCACGTTCGTGGGAACGAATTGTTAATTCGAGGGAAAAAATTGTAAAATTGAGGGAACGAATTGTTAATTCGTGGGAACGAATTGTTAAATTGAGGTAACGAATTGTTATTTCGTGGGAACGAATTGTTATTACGTCGGAACGAATTAATTAAAAAGAATTCTACGTCAACTGCGGGGCTCCGTACAGTGCACATGTATATATAAATTGCAACAGAAATAACTGAAATGCTTTTGAGGCCCAATGATAATGTTCCCTTGATCCCAATAGGGGATCGTAGCTAGTTATCTCCCGTTGAATTTATTTATAGAAATCCGGTCCAAATTGTGTAATTTAGGGCATTATTGCTTGTAAAAAGAGCGAATGTAGCATGACTTGAGAAAAGGAGTCAATGAATGTATAATGATTTCATCTAGTGCTGCTCGAAAACATCCTACATATCTACGCAATCTGATCTGGGACTACATTATTTGCCAGGTTTTTTCACAATTATTAATGTTATTGCAGTCAGTGTAGACTGCAGTCTGATCTGGATCTACTCTCTTCGCAAAACTCATTTTTTTGTGCTGTTCAATAAGAAATAAACGGCGAAATACAGCACAGGACCGAATCTCTATAAATAGATTTGCAAAGGAAAATAACTAGCTACGATCCCTCATTAAAATGAGTATAACATATTAAAGTATGACTCGCTCGGAAAATCCGACATGTATATCTCGCGAAAACATTAGACAAGCTGATGAACGTGTATCAATCGATCTACATGAAGTTGTACATGACAAGATGAAGGCCAGTGATGTCGTCACGTGACCAGCAGCGCCCGGTGTAGTGGAGAACTTGAGTGGCTCACCTGTAGTGACATTCACCCAGAACTTGTTGAAGCGCTGCACAAAAGTCGCGCTGAAATAAGACAAATATACTATGAAGGTGTATGATCACGTGGTACTAACAACAACAAGTACCGATTCCAAGTACGTATTATTTTATAGTGGCCTTATTACGTAACGGATTTTGATGAAATATGGGCATCAAACGCGTCTTGTTAAGCTGCATTTGGTGGTCTCTGTATTTTCGCCCAAATTTCTGTCATTTTTGTGAATAATCTATCCATACTCCACATACCACCAAATGCAGCTAATGAAGACGCGTCTGCTGCGCCATATTTCATCAAAATCCGTTGCATATTAAGGAAACTATCAAATAATACTTACTTTGGAGTGGGCGACGTTGTTGTTGTTGTAACCACGTGATCATGCACCTTGACTATGCAATTAAACATTTCGATTAACCGATTAGCCTGGGGCCCGTTTCACGAAACTTGGTACGATAACAATGTTCGTACGATTAATTTTATATTGTATTTTTTTATATATGTTATGTTATGTTATTTATTATGTTATATGTTATCTCCCTTGAGGTAGAATATTGTGTCACGCAACTTTCTGTGGGGGCAGCCATTGATCGTGCTACGCCTAAACGGCGAGTACGACCAAGAAAATAGTGCCCTGTGCCAACTTATCCTATTGTGTTTTGGTCCGTCTTGCTTTGTATCTAAAACTCTACATATACTATTCTCTATAGTTTTTGCAGTTTTGTGCTCAGTTCATTAGTTATATTCTGGCAGATACTAATCAAAATATTTCGTGCGTATGAATACAGCAGCTATTATCTTTAGGTCTCACGGGACAGTACGTACGGAGCTAGCAGTACAAGTGGGTGGACGATTTTCTATATATCTCAGTACTAACCCTGCAAGTTACACCAGTGTGTTTTAAAAAAAATAACCCCACACACCGGTCAGTTTTTGTGGAGATAACATATTTCAGTACTTTTAGTACTTTGATTTTTATATTGTTACCTGGCACATTAACTTTGTTATCAAATCTGCCATTTACTACCTACATGTATATTACATATGAACAAACCTACCAAAAGTCTCACAAAATCAGATGTTACTGCGACAATGTTGTTGAGAGTTTTAGGTTTGCGCTTACGAACTTCTTAGTCGTACGCAGTTAAGTGAAACGGGCACCTGCATCGCAGCTAAGGCTCTGCCAATCAAATCACAATGCCAATTACGGTGATTGTGAAAAATACCACAGGAGGCTAAATTTCGTACGACTAAACTGTTCGTAAGTGCAAATTTAGAATCTTCTGGAAATTTCAATCGATGGATTTTCATTATGCAGCCTATGCTCAATAAATGTAAATCCAATACTTCTATCTATATATTGTTACTGCCACACACCCTCGCGGAGATTATGGGCAGGCCTGCGCGTCAGAGCGGTTAGTAAGCAGTTATTCTAGGTGTATTGTTTTCCCAGATAAATTTGGGATAATTGAAGTCCCCTAGGACCCATATGTTGTGGTTGTCTTTCTGGACCATACTAAGAGACCTTTGTATTTCAGCTGTAGTATATGTATCACTCTCCTTGGGTTTATAATAGGCTGCAATGTGTAGTTTCTTAGCCCCAGAAATTTGGAGATTCACCCATAGGACCTCACACATAATTTGGAATTGTGGCTCCTCACTTGCGATAAACCGGTCATTAACTAGGATTTATTCCGGCAACACAGTGCGTATGTGCCGTGAAACACGGTGCCGTGAAACATTTTTGATATCCAGTCAATACTATTTTTGCATTTTACAGCCATTTGTAGGTGTTAACGGGATAAATAGAATAGTAGGTTAGTGCCATGAATGGGAAAAATATCTGGCGCGGCACAGAAACGGGATGTGCTCGGCAGAGACTCGCCCATCCCGTTTCCTGAGCCTTGCCAGATATTTGTTTCCATTCACGGCACTAACCTACTATTCTCTATGAGTACTCCCCATCCCTTTGCACCTGTAGCTCTATCCCGTCTAAAACATTGATAACCTAATTATTTGGGGAATAATTCGGAGGTTGATGTGTGGGAAATGAGCCATGTTTCAGTGCCTATCACGACATCCGGTTGAAGATGGCCCAGCATAGAGTGCAGTTCATGCCTTTTGTCAACGTTTAATGACTGGAAGTTAATATTGAGAACTTTCAAATATTGACCTGATCGGTTATGCACTTGTGCTGCGTGTATCTTACCACTATAGGTATAGGTGTCGAAGTCACTGGTGCATCGGACAGCGCACTGAAACTATTTACTGATGAGAAGGTGCTACATAGAGGTGTATCAAAAAAATGATGTGCTAAAGCTTGGCTCTCCACAACTCAAACAGACCCACGAGAAGTCATTGTTTACATGAAGGTCATACATTGAATCACCGAGATTTTGGCAATCAGTGCGAAACCATTGGTCGCAGTTGTCACAAACAATAGCCTTATGTTCTTGCTTTACGGCATAACCGCATGAGCCACATGGGTATTTACACTTATATGGAAGGTAATATCCGCCATAATTATATGTGACTTGATGCTTGCGTGCTGATGACATTACAACTTATATTCATGTTATTTCATTCGTCATTTGTATTTATTACATTTGAAATCTGCTTGTTGTAATTGTATTTGTTATTCTTACATGTCCATTCTGTAGATTGCTTTGTTCATTCGTCTTATTTACATTACACTTAATTTATTGATACATCCTTATTCGTGTCCCTTTTTTATTGCACTAAGCATTTGCAAAAGAAAGTAAGAACAAAGCACTTAACACTTTGAACATGTTTGAATAAGGCCGAAAGCAGTAAGGACAAAGCCGCAGGAAGTAAGCATCAATCCACAGTCCGAAAGCGTAAAGCCGCAAGCAGAAAGCATCAAGTCACAAGCCGAATGACGCAAGCAATATTGGTGATATAGTGCCTCATTATGACGCCAGATGGCACTGCTGTCAATGCTAGGAATCCTCCGACGAATACATAATAGTACAAGATGTGATTGGCTGTTTGAGGCACACCTCCAATGCTGGTGTTGATGTAAGATTTCACCCACACATTATCACAGTATAGGTTAGAAGACACCAAATAGTTTTACTATGTACTGTAACCGAATCCCATCCAATAAGGCCAGTCTCTCCTACTTTCACTATTCGTATGTATGTTGTGGGACCTACTTGTACATGTCCTGCAGCCGGTCTGTCTGTCTGTCTGCATGAATTAAACAATAGGTTTACTTACTCCTAACAAAGAAAATTCCAACCTCGTCATGTCCCCCAATATTGTTTACATTTTTTTTTTGGCCACGAAAACTCTGTTTACATCACATGACCAACATGTTCCTCAAGTGAACCTAGGTAGTAATGGATCAAGATTTGCAAGCAAACTGTGTCAGTGACCTCAAAACACCCGCACGATGTTGTTCATACCGGAGTACTTTTACCCTCTTGACGATTTCGCACCATTTGTTATTCTCTAACCTATATTAACTAAATTGCATATGTATATATGGTGTTTGACTTACCAATGTGTTTTATACATACAGTATCCTCATAATTAAATTACATATGTACGTAATTGAAAACAATCACATTTTTAGTGTGCCTTCCGAAGGAAGAAGTACTTATGGTATATACTCGGCGTCGTAGGCGTCTGTCTGTCTGTCTGTCTGTCTGTCTGTCCGTCCGTCCGTCCGTCTGTCTGTCTGTCTGTCTGTCCGTCCGTCCGTCGGACGCGTCTGTCTGTCAGTCCGTCCGTCCGTCCGTCCCTGTCTGTCTGTCTGTTTGTCTGTCTGTCTGTCTGTCTGTCTGTCTGTCTGTCTGTCTGTCTGTCTGTCTGTCTGTCTGTCTGTCTGTCTGTCTGTCTGTCTGTCTGTCTGTCTGTCGTCTGTCTGTGTCTGTTCTGTCTGGTCTGTCTGTCTGTCTGTCTGTCTGTCTGATCCATGCTGACCTGGTTCTGCACTGTTTGTCATTCACTCTATGAATCAATATTCATTCTTCAAGAAAACAGCATTGATCCATATCATGTTGTATGCTGACAGGTTTTATCAGTCATATACTACATATAGTTGTTAGAATGTTTATGAGTAGTGATATAATGCTGTTTCCTAGGTCCAAAGAGGAGCAAATGCCAAAATGACAAGGTGATAATAGGAGCAAACTTAAGAAGAGAGATTATACTTCACAACACAGATAAATACTTGACCTTGATGTCGGCCTCGACCTTGATCCTGGACAGGGTTTAATAATTGCGTAGCTCATTTGACACTTCGCTTAAGGTCCTATATGAACCCTTCCGTGCAAATATACATCATACTACATGCTGTTAAATGATTATGCTGGTTTCATTAATTACCTCCCTTCTTGTCAATTTGCATTTTCAAGCAATGTGTTTGCTTAAACACACTATCCTTTCACCCCCAAGTAACTGACATGTAGTTTACATTCTAAGTTTGAGACCATTCCATTACATTTAATATGGGGGTCTTTTCGTAACCAATAGAACATATCCACAAATGGTGCAGATCCTGTGAGATGGATAGTTCTGAGCCGTACCATCTCCTAATAAGAAAGGAATAGGTCACGACTTACGGGTTGAGCATTATCACCACACTTCAAACTGTCATCTTCCATCAGTATATGACCTCGGCTGTGGCAAGGATGTTAAACACACTCTCTTTTTTCACTTTTTATTGTAAGTGCTGTGTAAAGGGGGAGGGGGGTTTCTGGGGTGGGGGGGGGGAGGGGGGGGGGGGGGAGAGATGTCTGAACCAAGTCATCAAATCAAGATATATAGCTTCAGAGCTAAATTGGTATTTGATTTCTATCCTATCTAACACAGTTATAAGTAAAGCATATGCCTAACAGTAAATTGTTAGGAGTATACATGCGCCTGTGTTGGGAAAAGAAATACCAATTTAGCTCTGAAGCTAGAAATCATCATTTGACGTCAACCATCTATTGTTTTGCATTTTTGTTATCAAATGCTAACTAATGGCTGTGACTGGAGAAATTGACCTTACGAGATTTAAGATCAGAGTACCTCACGATCCAATAGCAGACGTATGTAGATTGACAACAATATACACTGTTTGTGAGAAGCATGATAGGTCTTTATTATAAAGGGTAAATAATGCAGATCCTGACCAGTCCGTCTGTATGTATAGGCTATATAAATGTACACGGCTTGTAAAACCCATAATACTCATTTTCTAGTCACAACCACATATACAGGTATGTACTCTTAATATCAAAAGGTTCATTTACAACAATATTTACAATATTCTTCAAATGTTTTATTCAACGTTGAACATAATTTCTGGACATAAATCAATATGTTTTGCTGATGTAAAATTGGACAAATAGTACTTACAATGTAAGTTATGCATTTATACCATTAACATGGTATTATCTTTGCTTTCACACAGAAAACTGATTATGTTCTCATTTTACTGGAAAGTACATGTATTTATTTGAAATAGTTGAACTGTTTTCAGCAGATGCATATACTTCAGAGATAAAATGAGAAACTTAATCAGAATTATTAATCTTAGTATGAATGTGAGCATGCAACTGCAGTGTTAGGTAAAAGCTCTTGAAAAGAGCGTTAGATGTCACAACATGCACCCACCGAGGCACGGTCACACTTCATTTCTTATATGCGATTATGACTGGAGAAATGGTGCTTATGGATTTATATAACCTGCATTGCTCCTGACCAACTAACATATTTCTGTAGCAAGGACATGTTGTTTCACTGATGGAATGGCGAACAGTGCAGATCCTGATCAGACTGTGCGGATGCAAACACGCAAGTCTCATTTCTCCAGTCAGTCACATATATAATCAGAAGTTATTAATCATAACATGAAATGTAAATATGTATTACAGTGAAGGTAAAAACAAATCTTGACAAGAGTGCTATAGATCACAACATACGCCCGTATAAGTATGGTCACAGTTCATGTTATGATTAATAAGTTATGATTAATAATCATAGCACGAAATGTGACTATGCTATCTCTGTATATTATGACCTCTGGCACTCAATTGTGTTAATGTATATACTATATACCAGCATACACAACAATTATTAAATGCCTCAATAACTAACCCGTTATTTAAAATTAAATTATACTACACAAGTAAACCATGTAATACTAATTATAATGAAGTCCCAAGTACAGTACTGAACAGACTGATTATCAAATACATGTTTAGTTAGTATTACAGAACCTGTAAAAGTATTGGTGAAATCAAGTTTGTGCTTGTTAATCCATTCACCCCTTTAGATCATAATGCATATTTCTTTACAGGCAGTGTAGAACTTGCAAAGTTGGTTAGTAACAAGTCATGCTATTCAGATTTGCATTGCTTGCAAAAAACGGAATTTAAAAAATAGTAAATTTCTGTGGATACATTGAAAACTGGATGAGTCAATGTCAAATATTAGGGGGGTAAGTGAGTTACCAATGAAAACCTCATAAATACTGTATGAATTACTAAAAGAGAAAAATAAACCACTTGACGACTGTAAATAATGTAGACGTCTCCTTTAGTCTTTATCTTCTGTCTGATCACATTATAGATAAATGCTCACATATTTTATATACCGTTTATTAACCAGGTGAACTGATTATCGTGATATAATGCACGAGTGATTGGGTCCTTCCGCTAAACAAACGAATGAGCGTATCGAAACGAAACAAAGCGAATTAAGCGTAAAATATGGCCAAGAACTATGCGAATTAATTTCTGGTGGCGGCCCGTAGTGACGACGACTGTCTCGCGGTTCAGAGGGTGTGTATGAGAGCGTGATTTGATTGGTCAAATGAAACACGTCATTGTGACGTTACTGACGTCATTTCCCCATATATGGTAAACATGAGAGAGGTGTAAACCACTGCTGCCCAGTGGTGTAATTCACCGTTAGATTTCTGTAAACTACAAGCTGAAATGTAAGAACATGATATAATACATACATCAGAATAATGTATTTGTTCTAAGCATATTGCAAACTGAATATGGTTAAATGTTCACAAATGCAAACTTGTTATTTTTCTATTAGTGTTAACCAATGAAACGATGGTATTTATTTAGCAACATAGCAACTTTCCACTCTTATAAACAAAACAGTAATAAAAGCTACTCACACATCATACAGGATAAAAAGTCCGATCTGTTTCTTCGAACATTAGGATGTCAAAGTGTGGTTAAAGAATGAAAAGGTATTTTTTACAAAATCCACGAAATGGATAAACCCTCAACAAGCACTGGTATCAAAAGGAACTTTAACTATATTGACGATGATTTCGAGGACGATATTAACATTAAGGCAGATAACATATATAGTGCACTGGTTTCCGAGATAGTGCTGCGCACATCATTCCGCTTTTGATCGGAGAGTAGTTCGCTTGTACAAAGACGAATTTTCAGGAACCGAACAGATTAGTTTGTGCTCCAAAATATATTTAGCAATTAATGAAAATGACTATAAATTAAGTTGTAAAGGAATAAACAAAAGTAGAGTAAAAGGACCATATACAATATATCAGAATGAAATACAAAATCAGAAGTCTGATTCCAGTGATAATGTGGGTTTCCTAGTAAAGAGTAACATGGTGTTGACATATAGCCAGCAATAAAATGCCTTTTCATACTTTTACTGCAAGCGACAAGTTTTATCAGATGGTATCCACACAGTCCCCCTCGATTTGGTTGTTAGTTCAAATAAACGTCATTTTGGATGTAAAGAATTAGATAGTGATGAAGATGATTGCATCGTCTAACTTGTATATGCCTGTGCCAAAAGTTTATCACATTTCTTATTCCTCTTCACGGACCAGGCTCGACGAGCATATATAGTGATTTCTTGCACTCTTGTCAAGATTGTTCGCATTACCATGCAGTTACATGTTCACATTTCCTGTTGAGTGCCAGAGGTCATAATATACAGAGATAGCATAGTCACATTTCGTGCTATGATTATTAATCATAACTTATTAATCATAACATGAACTGTGACCATACTTATACGGGCGTATGTTGTGATCTATAGCACTCTTGTCAAGATTTGTTTTTACCTTCACTGTAATACATATTTACATTTCATGTTATGATTAATAACTTCTGATTATATATGTGACTGGCTGGAGAAATGAAACTTGCGTGTTTGCATCCGCACAGTCTGATCAGGATCTGCACTGTTCGCCATTCCATCAGTGAAACAACATTTCCTGGCTACAGAAATATGTTAGTTGGTCAGGAGCAATGCAGGTTATATAAATCCATGAGCACCATTTCTCCAGTCATAATCGCATATAAGAAATGAAGTGTGACCGTGCCTCGGTGGGTGCATGTTGTGACATCTAACGCTATTTTCAAGAGATTTTACCTAACACTGCAGTTACATGCTCACATTCATACTAAGATTAATAATTCTGATTAAGTTTCTCATTTTATCTCTGAAGTACATGTATCTGCTGAAAACAGTTCAACTATTTCAAATAAATACATGTACTTTCCAGTAAAATGAGATCATAATCAGTTTTCTGTGTGAAAGCAAAGATAATACCATGTTAATGGTATAAATGCATAACTTACATTGTAAGTACTATTTGTCCAATTTTACGTCAGCAAAACATATTGATTTATGTCCAGAAATTATGTTCAACGTTGAATAAAACATTTGAAGAATATTGTAAATGTTGTTGTAAATGAACCTTTTGATATTAAGAGTACATACCTGTATATGTGGTTGTGACTAGAAAATGAGTATTATGGGTTTTACAAGCCGTGTACATTTATATAGCCTATACATACAGACGGACTGGTCAGGATCTGCATTATTTACCCTTTATAATAAAGACCTATCATGCTTCTCACAAACAGTGTATATTGTTGTCAATCTACATACGTCTGCTATTGGATCATGAGGTACTCTGATATTAAATCTCGTAAGGTCAATTTCTCCAGTCACAGCCATTAGTTAGCATTTGATAAACAAATGCAAAACAATAGATGGTTGACGTCAAATGATGATTTCTAGCTTCAGAGCTAAATTGGTATTTCTTTTCCCAACACAGGCGCATGTATACTCCTAACAATTTACTGTTAGGCATATGCTTTACTTATAACTGTGTTAGATAGGATAGAAATCAAATACCAATTTAGCTCTGAAGCTATATATCTTGATTTGATGACTTGGTTCAGACATCTCTCCCCCACCCCCAGAACCCTCCCCTTTACACAGCACTTACAATAGAAAGTGAAAAAAGAGAATGTGTTTAACATCCTTGCCACAGCCGAGGTCATATACTGATGGAAGATGACAGTTTGAAGTGTGGTGATAATGCTCAACCCGTAAGTCGTGACCTATTCCTCTCTTATTAGGAGATGGTACGGCTCAGAACTATCCATCTCACAGGATCTGCACCATTTGTGGATATGTTCTATTGGTTACGAAAAGACCCCCATATCAAATGTAATGGAATGGTCTCAAACTTAGAATGTAAACTACATGTCAGTTACTTGGGGGTGAAAGGATAGTGTGTTTAAGCAAACACATTGCTTGAAAATGCAAATTGACAAGAAGGGAGGTAATTAATGAAACCAGCATAATCATTTAACAGCATGTAGTATGATGTATATTTGCACGGAAGGGTTCATATAGGACCTTAAGCGAAGTGTCAAATTGCTACGCAATTTTTAAACCCTGTCCAGGATCAAGGTCAAGGCCGACATCAAGGTCAAGTATTTAACTGTGTTGTGAAGTATAATTTCTCTCCTTAAGTTTGCTCCTATTATCACCTTGTCATTTTGCCATTTGCTCCTCTTTGGACCTAGTAAACAGCATTATATCACTACTCATAAACATTCTAACAACTATATGTAGTATATGACTGATAAAACCTGTCAGAATACAACATGATATGGATCAATGCTGTTTTCTTGAAGAATGAATATTGATTCATACAGTGAATGACAAACAGTGCAGAACCTGGTCAGCATGGATCAGTGCCCAGGCTAAGCTGAGTCTACATGTAATAGTTATAGTTCATATATTGAATTTTTGGTAAATTAGTTTACTAACAATTCAATATGTGAAGTATAATGTACTTATTGCTTTTCCCGCCCATTCACGCGTTGTGTAAACACAGTATTCTGTAGTATACCATTTGATTGGCTGCCAGAACAGTGGTGCGTGCACACATTGGCCGGGTGTCTGGACAACATCCGACATTTGAGACATTCCATGCAAGTTTGTACCTTGTACGGAAACTTAATAATCACAGTATCTGTACATATTTGCTTAGGTACATGTGTTTAGGTACACAATCACATGGCTCGTCTCATTTGTCATTACAATCTGGAAACTTGAGATGACGGATATGTTTAACACTGAACGCCATCGCCGTAATCTACAGATTGTCACATTTAGCCTAAATGACGTCGAAAGTTGATGCCTTGAAATATTAGTCAAACTTTCGACGTCTTTCAAGAAAGGTACATGTATCGTTTTGTATATCAAAATCGGCAAATTACGGCGATGGATGATTGTCTCAAATCCGGTCCATTCAATTTGTTTTGACTGAGCGCTTGCCAGACCGTCGAAGCAACAGTGGGCGGAACCTCTCGTTCCAAAAATGGGGATTCAGTTATTGTGAAAATTAATGATTAAATATAACAGATATTGGGGAAAACAGTCGCAATACGCGATTAATTCGGACGGAAAAATCAAAATTCAGTGTTTTCATCGGTTGCAAATCAGTTTTACCTGATGGTGCATATGAATGGCGGCCATCTTAGAATTTAAGTGTTTCTAATTCTGTTTAAAATATACAGACAACCACATTCTCTACAGGTTTGATAGGAACCCTGTATATAGTATAATTCTACCCCATTATTACATTTATATTCAATTCAACTGTTACTAATTCCTTACATTGTTGTTGGTGGACATCTTGAATTTGAAAATGATTTAAAATGTCCTCACTGTACCTATTTACAGCATTCAAGTCATTTACTGTAAACATATGAGCCGCGCCATGCGAAAACCGGGCTTAATGACAACATTTTCAGTTTTTACTTTTTCTGGTATTCTGAATTGTACATCTTTTAAAAGCCATATACCGCCAAAATTATCAATGTATCCCAATTATTTTTCATTTTAGAAGTATTTTTATGACGCGTGGTAAAAACTTAATTGACATTTTAGATCAATGACGTTGAAATTACGACGTTTTTATCAACGGCGTATACAAGGGGTGTTGATAAAATACCCGGACAAGTCCTATAGATTTGTCATCTTTCATCGCATGTCAACCAAATTTGGATATCTCGTAGTCTTTCCAAGTGTTTCCCATTAGGCCAAGACAAAGTATGAAAATAATGATTATTGCAGTTGCTATTAATGTAACGTCATGTTTTGGATTGCGGCCCAAGTGTAATTCTGTATTAATTTCAAATAAGGCAGAGTGTTGGCGTTTCCCTGTTGTTTGCTGCTGTCTGAAACAATATTGGGGAATAATAGCGACATTATTTAACATTTCGAATGCGACGACATATTTTAAAGTAGGAAGTAGTCCGCTTATAACATTAACTTTGTAACAAAACACGACGTCGGGCAGATTTGGTCGCGTGATACATTATAATTGTCGCCGTGTGTCTTTCTTGAGGATCGCATTACCATCGCCTGATTCAGACATACATTATTATGCAGTCAAGTGATAAGCTGATGATTCGATACTACAAATCGTGGGAAAAGCAAGTTTATGACCATCAAATTTCCAATTAATTTCAAGACTTTTCGAAAACTCCACCGACCTCACTGTGTTTTTTGTGCATTATGTATTGCTTATACACAAACAATGAAGGAGCTGCATTGAAATCACTGATTCTGAATCTATTAGAGAAATGTTGATGCATTTGTTTTGCTAAAGTAAATACAAACCCTGGATATATATGTCATTATATGAGCCGCGTCGCGAGAAAACCTGTCTTCGGGAAATTCTTGGTCAAATTAACATTTGGTTACGATGACAATGGTATTTGTATGATGCATTGAATGTTTTTTATTTGATCATGATATCTGCAATGTTCATAAAGATATTATATTTTATACAACACCACTATTCAGGTCGTTTGAGCAAATGAGACGTCACGTAAAAGCCACGTCAAACGACGTTACAATAATATTATTATATATAGTAAATACATGCTTAGTGCCGTCGAATATAAAAAAATGATATTTAATATATTCGGTTGAGCCTTAGACAGCTTTATTGGGGCGAGCTTTAGCGAGCCCCTATACAGTTGTCGAGGCGAAACCAAATATATTTTATATTCTACGGCACTAATCATGTATTTAATTTATATCGCATACTAAACGTAATTACTTGAACGTGCGTGACGTCATGTTTTGACGTCATTCCGTCGCCATGTGTCACAAATCCAGTGACGTGATTCAAAGCAAAATGGCGGCGTCCACGCTAGGTAGATTCGGTATTGTATCTGATTAACTATCCGATTAAATATCCGATTTATTTACGATGCGCTTCAATATTGGCTCGTGTTAGACTACACAGTTGTCATAATAAGCATTGCATACACAAGGGACATGTCCGTGTCGTTGGTTACGTCGCATATACTGTTGTTGTAAAGATGGACAAAATTCAGCATCACCGACAGTGACTTTGATTTTAAAATTCGCCGCCATCTTGAATTTGCTGTTGAGACTGACTAATATTAAAGGTACATGCCCATGCAGTAGGCACAAACTGTTCTTTATAGCAATTAAAGAAGTGTATAATTGTGTCACTAGTCCACCAGTTATAAAAATACAAGTGCCCGCTATACAGATATAATCAATTAGTAATATTTATTTTACTGATAGTGATGCACGGTGGCATCAGGCTATTTTCATATGCAAATGAGGCATGATATTTTTTAATTATTTATACTAATTAAATGTGTCACCTGAACACATTATATGTTCGACAGATTATCAAGTATGATCATTGCACATCAAAAAATAAATAGAATAAATAGCATACAGAGAATAAATAATGATTTCCGTTAACATTTTAAGGAAACACGGTTATCGCCCCTGATATCAATGTGTACATTTACGGCTAATATGTATAATAATGCCAATCAATACATGAAATAACGGTGAATTAATGTTTATTTTGCCAGAAAATATGTCAGATGATGTCTCTGATGTAAGTAAAATGTTGTGCCTACTGAGTGGGCATGTACCTTTAAGCTACTTCAGGTATAACATATTAGGTTACTTCAGATATAAACAGCATTTATTCAAACCCTTTAGAATGCTTTTCAAATAGTAATGGTCGTGAAACTAAGTGTAGTGTGTCTTATTTTCATGTTAATTTCAACTAAAAATAGTTTTATCCATTAATCATGTTGATATTCGATCAGACGTTTTGTTATCCGTATCTGGATCCTGTAATGCTAGACGATATTATTCATACAAAACTGTGATCCAACTTATTTATCACATCCTGGGGAGATACTTCATAAATTAAATGAGCTAAATGCCAGTAATCACACGTTGTGCATGTGTGGATGCGCCAATCCATCCGTCCGTCTGTGCATGTCTATGACCAACTGCACAGTTGATCCACCAAGAATTTGACATTCCGAAGATTCCTGTGGATACGATATTAGATTTTTAAAAGTGTGTCCATACTGCTATTTTTTCCTTGACAATGCTGCTACAACCTTTGACGATTAACACGTAACCCCCTAAGTAACTGAAATGAACTGTTTCATGTTAAGTTTGAGACTTCCACTATGCAGAAAAGGGGTCATTTTGCAAAAAAAAAAAAAATATCCCCAAGTGGTGCAGATCACGGTCCATGATACTAATGTATCCAACATGTGTTGCCTTGAAATATCATCCCATCGTATCTATGTCTTATATTAACATGACACACACGTCAGTGTGCATTCAGATTTAAGCTTTTCATATTCAGACAACAGAAATGTAGAATGTTCACGACATCGTCCCGCTTACAGCTGTACTTGGGCCACCTGCGGAAAAAATACGGACCTTACAATATCTGCAATAAATGTACGATCGGCGACCCATATCATGTCGGTAATCGAGAAAGGATTCCCTAGTGACTGAATGGCGGACATTCTATGTTCTGATCAGACGGCGCATATGCACAGATGAGTCAAAGTAACATCCATGCCTTTGTTGTTTTTGCAGGTAAATGTTGCGATAAATGTTAATTTTATACATTACATGTATATTAGAAAGAAATAATTGAGCAATAAACTGAAAATTCGCGTCGAGTTAACCAGATCTGAAACATATAGTTGTGCGGGAAACCGGGCCCAGGCTACAACGGTCAACACATATGCTGCCGACCATCTGTATGTAAATAAAAAATGTAGCTTACACAGAGTTTTCACCTGTAAATGGTGGTCGATAGCATTAAATGTGAACAATTATATGTAAACTGTGTCAAAGAAAATATTATATGTCAAAATAATGGAACATAAAAAACACATATCAATAACAGACAAACATGTTTATATGTGATATCGGCAGCAAAATAATAAAAGAAAATTACCCTTACGCCATTATTGCTAATAAAAACATAATATAAAATGTGCCCGTTTCGAATAAAAATGGTGGATTTCGATCGTACGACCGTACGGCAGTCTAACGTTCATCCAATACATTCACAGACAGGATCCATGACCGATCGAAGACTGTTTCGCATTTTTTCACACCAGATTATAGATATATTCTGTTCGTTAGATAACTTTAATACAACGGAACAAACCTAACACGGCGTTCTGACAAACGTCGATAATTGGAAATCTCGGCTGAAATTACGTCAGCTAAGTTCACGACGTCATATCTTGTGACGTCGTCAGACTCCCGAAGACAGGTTTTCTCGCGAAACGGCTCATATAGCTGCGTGTCTACCTCTGTTTATGATAAAATTAGTGGCGTTAAATGGCATATCATTCGCTAAGTACTGGATAGAATTGTTCAAAAGTGTCTCAATTTACCAAGATAAAAATGGTAATATCGTTGGCATACACTAGGTTGTTCATATTTAAGATTATTTATGATTCAAGGTGCAGTGTAAGCGAAGACTTCGCTGATATGTAACCATTTAAATTATGCGTTCACCATTTTGAATTCATAAGGATAACCGACGATAAAGAGTGACAATGTCAAAGAACGACAGTTAGGCGACAATGCACAGCGCCTGAAGCATTTCTAAGTCATTGGTGCTGCGAGGAACTCGTGCAAGTATCCTTGCTATAATATGTTGTCACGACACCATGGCCATAACGTCAAACATGTATTCACGTTCAGTGACGTCACAAGTACGTGACGTCAAGTCATGACGTCATAATATGTGTACTAAGGAGCAATGCATCGCGTCTCATATTAGTGAAAGTTTCAGTAAGTTATAATTTTCCGTTTTCTGTTCACACTTAATGTTAACTGACACCAGTAAACGTAAATGGGAGGGCAAAATGTGAACTTTTACAGCGACGCTGCAAACGTCGTTTTTCCGACGTCGTTTACCGCTTTTCATGACGTTGTCATTAAGCCCGGTTTTCGCATGGCGCGGCCCAATTATCTAAAAATCATAAAATCACACCGCTCGGAAACCACGTGATCACACTCCCTGTAATATATACATGTAGTTTTGAAGTTATTGTTGCACATGTAAGTGTTGTATTCATTGTACAATGCAGTATTAATTAATGTTTAAAATAGCATAATACTACATATAATCTATGCAAAGAAATAGATGTACGTATAACATATATGTTTTATAATTAATAACATGATATTTGATTGTTCTACGTACAGTTTATAACTCCCGACGAAAAAATAAAATTGCAAATTCTTTCTTTTATTTTATTTTTGTCCCTCCTCCTACGGCACCTCAGATATTTGGTCGTTCGTAAAACAAACAATTAAAAAATAAAGGCCTAAGCTGTGTATTAAATGTATTGCGTAGTTGGAATGTACAATAATAACCCAACAAACACATTCAAATATAGTTATTCCAAATAAACCACATGTTTGCTCAGTTTATAGAGTTAAGACACTATTTATACATTTTTGTCATTTTGGCAGCCACTTTGGACGCCATCTTGATTCCTGGATTAAGCTCCAGTGGAATTCATGGGGAGTTTTGATATGCTATTACTAATGATATTCTGAATATTTTCCGAAAAAATCAGCTTGGCTTATTTGTCGAAACGTACATACAATTTAAGGTCCCGACCAACCTGACTTATTGTGATTATCAACGAAGACAACACTTAATTATTCAATATGTTATAACTTCTATTTCATTACATATTTAGGGGCACATGGGCCCACACGTGGGGTATTCCGTAAGCCTCGCTTACTGACAAATCTAGTTTTTAATTGAGATTATCAATACAGTGGCCTGGCTCCGTTGTAATTTTGATATGAGAACGTTGATGAGCTGGTTTAAAATACACATTAAAAATAAATACGCTCTTTGGCAAACACAATATCCACACTGTTCACACTGCTACTGTGACTGGAGAAATGGAGTCTATGTGTTTTGGCATCAGTGTACACCCAGATCAGCCTGATCATGGTCTGAACAGCTTGCTCGCTCGCTGTTCAATCGCTCGCTGTTCAGTCGGCAAACTACTCATGCAGTATAGGCCTTTATCTGGCTGTATGGTTAGATTTTCTGTAAATGTCAAAATGTCACAAGCCCTATTTCCTGAGTCAGTTGCATATAAGCGGTGTACAGTGTATTTTGAGACTACTATACGATGTTTTATGTACCCAGAATTAACCCTTACACCGCTATCTTATTTTTTTTGTCGTCTACTGTTTATTTTCTATTTTCCATTTTTATCACCAAAAACATGCTTTGACAGCACTTTAGAATAATTTACAACATGCTTTGACAGCACTTCAGAATCATTTCCATTGGAAATGCTTCTGAAGTGCTTTCAAACCATGTTTTTATTGAGAAATAAGGCAAGATATAAAAACAACAGCACACGACAATTATTGTGTGTACATGTAGGTGCCTAAGTGTTAATTGCAGGTTAGAAGCTAGATTTTCCATAAATGTCATAAACCCTATTGTCTCAGTTGGAAACAAGTAGTGTACACTCTATTTTGAGATGCCTGTATTGGTGTTTTATCAGGAATAGGAATTTTAAGAATATAGCCTGAAATCAGGATTTGAGATTCCTACAAATTACAGAAAAATATAATATTTCAACATGGGAAGCACACTTTTATGTTTGTGGATGCAACGATTTGTATTTAGCCATTTTCAGGATTTGTCATTTGAAACTGTCTCCACCCCTGCTTTATGTACCCAGAATTATTTTTAGGATGCAGATGGTCATCACCCTGTTCGTCTGTCTTTCCAACATTTACAGTTAACGTTTTTGGATGCATACTGTCTGTTACTGTATGGCTTCAAATGTGGTATACTTATTTTGTCAACATCCATATGTGTGGGTGGTGGTCGGGCGAAGGAGACGGCGTAAATTAACGGTAGGGGTTCCTCCTTATAGGAATCACGATTTGCCTGGTTTGGTCCTCAGGTATGTTTTTAGCTCGCCTGCACGAAGTGCAGAAGAGCTTATGGCATACCCTCGGCGTCGTCGACGTCGTCGGCGTCGTCGGCGTCGGCGTCGGCGTCCGTCGGCGTCGGCGTCCGTCGGCGTCGGCGTCGGCGTCGGCGTCGGCCACAAACGTAACGCTGGGGTAAATGTCTTATAACTTCTGTTTCCTTTCATGGAACACCTTGTTATTTCATACATGCATTCCTCAGATGACCCTCTATCATGCTGTAGCAAATCCATGACCCACCACCCAACCCTTACCCAAGGTCAAGGTCACAAACTTAGCACATTCATAAACTTAACGTTGGGTAAATGTCTTATAACTTCTGTTTCCTTCCATGGAACACCTTGTTATTTCATACATGCATTCCTCAGATGACCCCTCTATCATGCCGTAGCAAATCCATGACCCACCACCCAATCCTTACTCCAGGGACGAGGTCACAAACTTAGCATGTTCATAAACTTAACGTTAGGGTAAATTTTGTGTAACTTCTGTTAATTTACAGGGAATGTCTTCATATTCCATACATGCATTCATGTGGTGATCCTCTATCATGCTGTAGCAAATCCACGATCCACCACCCAACCCTTAGGTTAAGGTCATAATCTTAGCATGTTCACAAACTTAACGTCGGGGTAAATGTTGTGTAACTTCTGATTATTTACAGAGAACGCCTTCATATTTCATACATGGATTCATCTGATGATACGCTATCGTGCCATAGCAAATCCATGACCCACCGCCCATCCCTTACCCCAAGGTCAAGGTCACAAACCTAGCACATTCATAAACTTAACGTTGGGGTAAATGTCTTATGACATCTGTTTTCTTTCATGGAACGCCTTGATATTTCATACATGTATTCCTCAGATCACCCTCTATCATGCTGTATAAAATCTACGACTCACCACCCAACCCTTACCACAAGGTCAAGGTCACAAATATAACACATTCATAAACTTAACGTTGGGATAAATGTTGTGTAACTTCTGTTTATTTACAGGGAATACCTGAATATTTCATACATGCATTCATCTGATGATACCCTATCGTGCTATCTCAAATCCATGACCACCGCCCACCCCTTACCCCAAGGTCAAGGTCACAATCTTAGCACATTCATAAACTTAACTTTGGGGTAAACATCAGTTTCCTTTCATGGAACGCCTTGATATTTCATACATGCATTCGTCAGATGACCCTCTATCATGATGTAGCAAATCCACAACCCACCACCCTACCCTTACCCCAAGGTCAAGGTCGCAAACTTGGCATATTCATAAACTTAACGTTGGGGTAAATGTTGTGTAACTTCTGTTACTTTACAGGGAACACTTTGATATTTCATACATGCATTCATCTGATGATCCTCTATTGTGCTACAGCAAATCCATGACCCCCACCCCTTTCCCCAAGATCAACGTCATAAACTTAACGTTGGAGTAAATGTCTTTTTATTACTTCTGTTTCTTTACAGGGAACGCCTTGATATTTCATACATGCATTCATCTGATGATACTTTATCGTACTATAGCAAATCAATGACCCACCCCCACCCCTTTTCCCAAGGTCAAGGTCACAAACATAGCACATTCATAAACTTAACGTTGGGGTAAATGTCTTATAACATCTGTTACCTTTCATGGAACGCCTTGATATTTCATACATTCATTCATCTGATGATACTCTATCGTGCTATAGCAAATCCACAACCAACCACCCAACCCTTACCCAAAGGTCAAGGTCACAAACTTAGCATGTTCATAAACATAACGTTGGGGTAAATGTTGTGTAACTTCTGTTTATTTACAGAGAACGCCTTCATATTTCATACATGGATTTATCTGATGATACGCTATCGTGCCATAGCAAATCCATGACCCACCGCCCATCCCTTACCCCAAGGTCAAGGTCACAAACTTAGCACATTCATAAACTTAACGTTGGGGTAAATGTCTTATGACATCTGTTTTCTTTCATGGAACGCCTTGATATTTCATACATGTATTCCTCAGATCACCCTCTATCATGCTGTATAAAATCCACGTCTCACCACCCAACCCTTACCACAAGGTCAAGGTCACAAATATAGCACATTCATAAACTTCATGTTGGGATAAATGTTGTGTAACTTCTGTTTATTTACAGGGAATACCTTAATATTTCATACATGCATTCATCTGATGATACTCTACAGCATATACATGACCAACCTGCCACCCCTTTTCCCAAGGTCAATGTCACAAACTTAGCACATTCATAAACTTAACGTTGGGGTAAATGTCTTATACAACATCTGTTTCCTTTCATGGAACGCCTTGATATTTCATACATGCATTCATCTGATGATACTCTATTATACTATAGCAAATCCATGACCCACCCCTTACCCCAAGGTCAAGGTCATAAACTTAGCACATTCATAAGCTTAACGTTGGGGTAAATGTCTTATAACATATGTTTCCTTTCTTGAAACGCCATGATATTTCATACATGCATTCATCTGATAATACCCTATCGTGCTATCGCTAATCCATGACCCAACGCCCACCCCTTACCACAAGGTCAAGGTCACAAACTTAGCCCATTCATAAACTTCACTTTGGGGTAAACATCAGTTTCCTTTCATGGAACGCCTTGATATTTCATACATGCATTCCTCAGATGACCCTCTATCATGATGTAGCAAATCCACAACCCACCACCCTACCCTTACCCCAAGGTCAAGGTCGCAAACTTAGCATGTTCATAAACTTAACGTTGGGGTAAATGTGTAACTTCTGTTACTTTACAGGGAACACTTTGATATTTCATACATGCATTCATCTGATGATCCTCTATTGTGCTACAGCAAATCCATGACCCCCCCCACCCCTTTCCCCAAGATCAACGTCATAAACTTAACGTTGGAGTAAATGTCTTTTTATTACTTCTGTTTCTTTACAGGGAACGCCTTGATATTTCATACATGCATTCATCTGATGATACTTTATCGTACTATAGCAAATTCCATCCTGACCCAACCCCTTTTACCCCAAGGTCCCAATGGTCAAGGTCCACAAACATAGCACATTCATAAACTTAACGTTGGGGTAAATGTCTTATAACATATGTTACCTTTCATGGAACGCCTTGATATTTCATACATTCATTCATCTGATGATACTCTATCGTGCTATAGCAAATCCACAACCCACCACCAACCCTTACCCAAAGGTCAAGGTCACAAACTTAGCATGTTCATAAACATAGCGTTGGGGTAAATGTTGTGTAACTTCTGTTTCGTTTCGTTACAGGGAACGCTTTGATATGTCATACATGCATTCATCTGATGATCCTCTATTGTGCTACAGCAAATCCATGACCCCCCCCCCACCCCTTTCCCCAAGATCAACATCATAAACTTAACGTTGGAGTAAATGTATTTTATAACTTCTGTTTCTTTACAGGGAACGCCTTGATATTTCATACATGCATTCATCTGATGATACTTTATCATGCTATAGCAAATCCATGACCCACCCCACACCCCTTTTCCCAAGGTCAAGATCACAAACTTAGCACATTCATAAACTTAATGTTGTGGTAAATGTCTTATAACATCTGTTTCCTTTCATGGAACGCCTTGATATTTCATACATGCATTCCTCAGATGACCCTCTATCATGCTGTAGCAAATCCACAACCCACGACCCAACCCTTACCCAAGGTCAAGGTCACAATCTTAGCATGCTCATAAACTTAACGTTGGGGTAAATGTTGTGTAACTTCTGTTTCTTTACAGGGAACGCTTTGATATTTCATACATGCATTCATGTGATGATCCTCTATTGTGCTACTGCAAATCCATGACCCACCCTCCCCCCACCTCTTTTCCCAAGGTGAAGGACACAAACTTAGCACATTCATACATGCATTCTTCATGTGAATAGCTATCATGCTGTAGAAAATCACCAACTTAGTGCGTTCATAAACTTAAATTTGGGTTAAATTTTGTTTTACTTCTGTTTTCAGGGAGCGCATTGATATTTCATACATGCATTCCTCTTAATATGCTATATTATGCTATAGCAAACCCACGAGCCACCTTGCACCACTGACCCCAATGTCAAGGTCCACCGCACGCCCCTTAACCCAAGGTCAAGTTATATAATATTCATGTTTTTTTATGCAACTGTGCCAAGATTGAGTGAAGGCTGCCAATAGGCGAGCTTCGTTGTCTTCTGACAACTCTTGTTATCTTTGGCTCTTTTGTTGCCTGGGAGTTGAATTGGGTTATTGCCTATTATAGAAGTAGTATGATTATTACTGATCCTACTGCTCTTGGGAGGGGCCAAGTGATTCTGGTGTGGCGAGGAGCTGGCATCAGATCAGGATTATTCTGATTTCAGGGCTGAATATATAGTTTTGTTGTTGTAAATATTCAGTTCTGATTTTGGGATTTTCCCCCCATTTGTATATGTACTTGAACATTTGAAGTTTTTGTAAGAGTTTCTCAAATCACCTGTAATTTCTATTTGCCTTCAGCCAATATCTTCATATTGCACACTTGTATTACTTAGTAAATATACATCATTCCACATTAATACAATTAACCTCGCTACTGATCGTACGTCAGTACGTCTGTCTATTTATTTATTTGAAAGTTTTTGTAATAGTTTCTCAAATCACCTATAATTTCTGTTTGCCTTCAGCTAATATCTTCGTATTGCACACATGCATTACTTAGTAACGATACATCCTTCCACATTAATACAATTACCCTCGCAACTGATCATACGTCCGTCCGTCTGTCTGTATATTTATTTGAAAGTTTTTTTAACAGTTTCTCAAATCACCTATAATTTCTGTTTGCCTTCAGCTAATATCTTCATATTGCTCGCATACATTACTTAGTAACGATACATCCTTCCACATTGATACAATTACCCTTGCTACTGGGTACACGTCCATCCGTCCGTCTGTGTCGACTGGCCACATTTTCTAGTTTAATTTTTATTACCCACGCATGTGGCCTCTGTGCTCAAGGTCAATTGAAATGTGGCTGTGACTGGATAAATGAGGCTTATGTGTTTTGCGACCAGTGTAGATCCAGATCAGCATGTGCATCCGCACATGATCGTTCACATGCTACCAGAGAGTTGGGGGATCACGTGGTTTCCGAACGGCATGACGTCATGTTTTTTAGATGTGTTTACAGTAGAGTTCCTTTAATATCTTGCTAATGGAATGACATATTTTTATGAAATATACCGCAGCAAATGCGGTACACGTTGCCCTTTATTGTATAGGCGACTTTAATCTCATAATTATGTCGTTTTGATGAAGAATCGGTTACCGTAAATGTAAATAATATGTGAAATTTATAAGTAATTGTAAAGAACTTTCAGAGCACCCATAAAACACATATGCCATCGTATTTGGTGCTCTACATATCATAAAAATACGTCCGTTTGTTAGGAAGATTTTACATTTACGGTAACCGATTCTTCGTCAAAATGACAGAATTATGAGATTAAAGCCGCCTATACGATAGACGGCAATGTGTACCGCATTTGCTGCGGTATATGTCGTAAACATGTCATTCCATTAGAAAGATATTAAAGGAAATCTACTGTAAACACATCTAAAAAACATGACGTCACGCGGTTCGGAAACACGTGATCCCACTCCCTGGGTAAGCGCTACATGCTAACAGACCTCGACAAATCCACTCGTCTGCTCATATTGGCGAGTGAATCTTCTATATGTACGAGTGGTAATTTGAAGAGACAGTGCGGCATTAACATTAATGTGACAATCAATACCGTAATAGGATACCAGTTATTCCGGGAAGCGCATACAAATTATTGTTTCCCACAAAAAATGAACTCGTCCTTAATGATTCATAGTGGGTGGTTGGTCGAGAGCACGCGATGGGTAATTCAACGATCGGGGTTCATCCTTACATTTTCGGCCATTTGATACTTGAGAGCTAAATCCTGTATTAAAAAGTAATACGATTAGTGCTGATATCATTACGTTTGGGGTTGGAGCTAAGTGACTCTGGTGTGGAATGGACCTGGCACCAGGTCAGGATATTCTAACTTCAGGGCTGAATATATATATTTCTGTAAATATTAAGTTGTCATTTTGGGAATTTCCCTAATTATGGACAGGCTAAATACAGGATAGTCCAACCCGTTGGCCCGGCCTTAAATGACCTTAGCTGTGATAGGCTGTTAAACACAAATAATCAATCAACCAATTAATGATTCATATCAAAGGTTACCGATATGCAGTATTCTGTTCACAATTGGATGAAAAAGTGACTGTGACATAATGCCTAAAAGTGTCAGTGTGTCGGTTCAGACTTAACCCTTTGACCCCTAAGAAACTGGAATGGATGTTGGTTGATATGTTCATTTTGCAACCCATCTAATTGTCACAAAATGATTTTCAAACCAGTCCATTTATGAAAAGGGGGTATTTGTTGTTCTCAAAAATATGAAAATTACTTTCAAACAGTGCAGATCCTGATGAGACGGCTCGTTACGAGCCGGCTCAGCTGGATCTGCACTGTTTGCATAAACCGACATAGCGGGCTTTCGGGTTCAAAGGGTTAATATAATGTATTTTAGTACCAATAGTACATTTGGTGTGTTCTATTTCCCTATGCATTAGGCGCATAACAATTCACAGAACAATCTTAAAATACTGGCTAACACTGAAGATCCTGATCAGACGGCTACATCTAGATATACAGTGTTTGTGAATATTGGAATTGTGTTCTATCTGGTAGAAATGATTAACCCATATAATGGTGAATTCAATTTTGTTGTCTGCTGTATATTTTCTGGTTTCCGTTTTATGCCCCACCACGGTAGTGGAGGGGGCATTTAGTGTTAACCTTGGCCGTCCGTCAAGTCCCGTCCGTCCGTTTAAACCGTACTATCTACAGACCTGAAACTTGGCATGTAACTTCCTTATGATGAGTAGATGTGCAATGTTTATTTCATTTTTGATTCGACCCTCGGGTCATGGATTATCTACCCCTTTTCAACTTATAATTTCCCAAGTTTGCGTTGTCACTAGTAAAACTAGATCTACAGGGTTTGTGAATATTGGAATTATGTTCTATGTGGTAGAAATGATTAACCCATATAATGCTGAATTCAATTTTGTCGTCTGCTGTGTATTTTCAATTTTCAATTTCGTGCCCCACCACGGTAGTACAATTGGACGAACTTTGTATGGTTGGAGTCTCTAATGTATATGGTCATGGTGCACGACTTTAGTTTGAGCTGGCGATCAGCTATCGGCCAAATATGACCGATAATCCAGCCGGACGGCCTCCGATTATGTGTGAGATTCTTTCGTACACGCAAATTTCGCTTTGGATGGGGTATACAAAATGCGAATAACTGAATAAATGCTGGAAACAGCGATTTGAAGTGAGTATATTCACACACCTAATACCTTTATCGATTGACAGAGACAGAAGACACACATTTAATCGATGTTTATTGCGTTTGTGCTAGCCGGAAAAGAGAGGGCTCTTTCTATAATAGCCCTATTTATGCTCACCTTTATATAGCATATGGTACTGTACGAGACCAAGTGGGTGAGGTAATGGGATTTTTTTAATAGGCATTGTTTTGGTGTCATAGGTCCGAGTCTTCCACCTGTGTTTCTTGCTGGTGCAGTGGAATCTCTCTAAACTGGCTACCCTGGGAGGTATCCGGTTTAGCGAGGTTCCACTGTAAATCCTGTGTATGAGCACTGCAAGCCATGGCTGCACTTTGAAATCAAGCACATTTCCGTGACTGAATGGCGAACAGTGTCACAAACATTGTAAGGTACTTTATGTCACTCAGCGGTCCTGTTGCCCTGTAATCTAATCTAACTCAAAGTTTCATCTCAGATGAAAGTGGATATAATAAAAGGTCATTGCCACACATGTAGAGTTCAACCCTTGCACTTTGTTTTGGCAACCTAGTTACTTGAGAGTTGAATCCGGTTATACTCATGATAAATGATAAAAAAGTAGTAAGATTCGCACTAATCATATTACTTTTCAGGAGTGCGGTTAAGTGACTCTGGTGTGCTGAGGACCTGGCACCAGGTCAGGTTATTCTAATTCCAGGGCTGAATATATATTTATACCCCTATTTCATTCATCGAAAATTCTTAATATTCACGCATGCATTCATCTAATGCTATACTATCATGCTGTGACAAATCCAAGACCGTCCCGCTGATGCCAAGGTCAAGATCACATACTTAGTCTCTTTACAAAACTTAACATCGGATAAATCGGTTATAACTTCTATTTCCTTGATCAGATCTGCTTCACATTTTACACAAGCATTTAACCAATGGTCCTATACTGCCCTGTGACAAATCCACATTCGTGCCACCCTCGCTAAGCCCAGGATCAATGTCATATACTTGGTTCGTTGGAAACCTTAAAGGTACATGCCCACTCAGTAGGCACAAAATGTTCTTTATAGGAATTAAATAAGTGTATAATTGTGTCACCTTTCCACCAGTTCTAAAATTACATGTGCCCGCTATATAGATTTAATTATTTAATTATTTTTTTTTACTGATAGTGACGCGCAGTGGTATCAGGTTATTTTCATATACAAACGAGGCATGCTATTTTTTAATTATTTATACATGTACTAATTAAATACGTCACCTGAAAAAATAATATTTTCGACAGATTATAAATTATGATCATTGCACACTAAAAAATAGATACAAAGAATAAATAGTAATGTCCGTTAATATTTTAAGAAAACACGGTTATCGCCCCTGATATCGGTGTGATTTTTCACGTATAAAATGTATAATAATGCCAGTAAATAAGTGGGGTAATAGTGAATGAAAGTTTATCTTGCCAGAAAATTTCTTCGATGATATCTGTGATATAAAGGACATTTTGTGCGTACTGAGTGGGCATGGACCTTTAACGCTCGGGTAAATGGCTTATAATTGGTTTCACATTTCACACATGCATTTCTCCAATGGTCCTCTACCGCCCTGTGACGCCCCCGTGAAGCCCAGCGTCAAGGTCACAGGCCCACATGTTTGGATTTGTTTTACATATTTAGGGGTACCTGGGCCCACGTCTCGCTTACTGACAAGTCTAATTTGGTTTGGCATTTTTACAACACATGTTAGGAAAACTTCTGAAATGTCTTTATGTTGTGTTGTGAAATGACAATTGCAACATTAGTTATATTTTTATTTTACTTACAAATCCCACTTTTTTCTGGTGCAGTAGGGTTCAGTAATAGTGTACATGCGTGTGGTAGGGAGCATACGAATCGTAAATTTAACATTGATATTCATTCTTACTAGAATCAAAATATCCCTTGCTTGGCCCTGAGGTACATCTTATTATTGGCTTTCTTGTTATATTTATTTGAGAGTTGAATCCAGTTATGCCCATCATACAAGTAGTAGGATTAGTAATAATGCTATTAGTTTTAGGGAGTGGGGCGAAGTGATTCTGGTGTGATGAGGCGCTGGCACCTGATCAGATTATACTAATTTCAGGGCTGAATGTATATCTGTATGCCCCACCACGATAGTGGAGGGGGCATTTAGTGTTACCCTTGTCTCTCAGTCCCGTCTGTCACAAGGTTAAAGTTTTGTAAGAGCTTGTATCTTCAACAGTATTAGGCCTACCGCCACCATACGTGCACACTACATGTATTATGCCAGTGATGTGCACCGCAACCCACTGTGAATCAAATGACTTTTGTGTGACCTTGACATACAATTACAATATTTACATTGTTATTTCCCTTGGTCAAAGTTTTTGTAAGCGTTTATATCTTCAATAGCATTGGGTCTACAGCCATCATACTTGCACACTATCATCAACATAGAGCTAATGATGTGCATCGCAAACCACTGTGAATCAAATGACCTTCATATGATCTTGACATATAGTTGCCAATAATTACATAGCTCTTTCCCTTAAACGTTTAAACCGTAATTACGTTTAAACCGTAATTGCAGGAGGCTTGATGCTTGGTATGTAGCGTCTTATAATGTGTAAATGCGCAAAGTTACTTTTGATTGCTTTATTCGATCCCGGGATCATGGATTATCTCCCCCTTTTGGACTAGGAATTTCACCATTTTGCCTTGTACACGTATTTGTAAATTGTAAATTTCAAGGTCAAATTACTTAGAAATTTGCGTTAAAGTTGTTTAAATGTTTGCATTAAAGTTTTATGTGTCGGTCCATGCGGCGGCCGGGGTATACGTGAGCCCCTTCTCACTTTCTATGACCCTGGGCCATGGATCAACTACTTTTGGACTTAGAATTGTGTCTCTTTTACTATCAAAGCGATATGTGGGGCATCTGTGTTCTATGAACACATTCAGTTCTGACCCCCCCCCCCATTCATACAGATGAAGTTAGGGGGATTCAACCGCTTAACCTGGCCTACACTGATCGTAGCTGTTGACAGGCCATTAAACACCATTAATAAACAAGGGCATCGTTATCACTAAGATAATCCCCTCGCTGGCAGCCTTATAATAAAAACAACAAAAAAAAACTTCAACATTTTTGTCTTACAAATAAGGTGAACATAACTCCTCAATGACCTTGGCACGTACATACATATATGAAATAACGCTATTATCCTCTCTTGCCTATCAGCGAGGGGATAACTAGAATATTGTTTGTAAAATAGCTGGTGAGCTATTAAGAACAAAACAGCAACCAACATGATCAATCACCTTGACCTTGATGTCAATGGGTATCTTTCCCTGATCGATATGAATGCAAATGTGAAGTTTGGTGGGTATCGGCAATGTAGTATTGGAATTATAGTTCAGAAAACAAAATATTTTCGAATACACAATCTATTTTTAGCCGGGGTGTGACCTTGAACTTGGTCAGACAAATCCCACTTTCAACAGGTGTCTTGTCATGTGAAGTTTGGTGGCCACAGACCATATATTATTTGAATTATCGTGCAGAAACGACACTATTGTGGAATAAACAATCAATACTCTTTCGCTGATCAATATCAACGCACATGTGAAGTAAGGTGGTCATCAATCAATAATAAATAAATAAATAATTCAGAGAACAAATTAAAATAATAAAAACTATTTGCTCTCTAGCATCACTTGATGTGCATGTGTGTAGATTTTATGCTTTCTACACATGTGTATCTCCATTCACTGATTCAGTATGTACATGTTACTGAAAGTTTCACTTAATAGTGTTCTTTACAAATTTTCATTGAATGTATATGCCACCAGTCTCTGTAGAGCTGTAGTGTTGGAACTGTGTGTCCGTCCGATTTAGAAATTTGTCGGAGTTTCTCAATTCTATCATATCTCTATACTTCATACTTGTGCACGAATGCCACACATTCATGTTACCCTAAATATGAAATTGACCATTTCAATTTCACAATTTTGCTTAATCACTTGAATGTTTTGGTTAATAACTTTGCCAGAGTTTCTTAATTCTGTCATAACTTCTACAGCCACAGAAGGATTGATTACTTTAATAGTTCAATATATCATACATGTACTTGTGCACAAATGCCACACATCCCTCCTGCTATTAATATGATCTTCACAACTTTGCTGAAACACTTGGAAGTGTTTGTTAATAAGTTTGTCAGAGTTTCTCAATGCTGTTATACATGTAACTCATATAGGATTACTTTAATATTTCATTAAGTCATACTTGTGCACAAATTCAACTAATCCATGCTGCCCTAAATCTGACCATGACCTTTTGACCTTCACAACCTTGCTTAGAAACTTTGCTATTTTGGTTAAGAAGTTTGCCGGAGTTATCCAATCTGACATCTGGGGGCATTCGTGCCGACAGACCACACTATTTTTGTTTTGTTTGTGCTCATATGATAAATAACCATTATAATATATCAGAAAATACGCAGTAAAAATCGCCCTCACCGCAGTCAGGGGTCGAACCACGGGTCTATGGATTACCGGTCCAGCGCGCTACCATTGCATCACCGCGACCACCCGGATTTTTGACTGTCAATTTTTCTGATATTTAATGCCCCGTAATGCGTCTCCACATAATTTAAATATATACATATATATCCACTTGGGCATATACATTGTATATATATACACAGTGTGGTAGGTGACTCAAACTAAAATTTAATAAATACTAGTAAACACCAAATACAATTAAAAATATATAAAATCCAATTAGCAACGTAAAATCAGCAATCAAGGTTATCAAGATAAGCTAATACAGCATTCTGATGCAGCACACTAAGAGAGGGTGAAAGTGACACGTCAAATACCATACGTCAGAAATAAATTTCTTTTCTTCTCTTCTGCTCTCCTTTTTTCGATGGTGATTAGGTAGGATGAGCACTGAATGTAACTGTAGTTAATTAGATAGACCACACTCGCATATAGTACATTATCCACTTAATTTCACTTGACCAATCCGTAATTATCACTCAAAACGCAAAATACATGTAAACTAGTCTGGGTTCCACTCAGTCAAATCTAATCGCTACCCAGCCATACATAATCACACTCCGATAAGCTGATGGGTTCTATAGGGGGCCTCAAATTATAAGCTACCATACCTGTATAGATTATCCTATATTTGGTTCACGCTGTTGGAGGCTGAATAAATGCAACATTTATCAAAATGTGGAAATATAAACCAGGCCGACGACTATCGGTCCGCTTCTTTACTGGGCTATATCCCGGGTATGGAAGGTGTTCGAACCAATTCCCACCCTTAAATATAAGACCAAGAATTATCTTTTACAAATATTTATTCAGTATATTTAGGCCAAGTATACAATCAACTGATTAACAGTCCATTTACACTATACAACACATTCATTTGAAACTAACTTTCCTAATAACTGTGTCCATATGCAATAATTAAACATAATATTTAATATATTATACCGGTACATGTACCACACAAACAACAGTACATGTATATAAGGTATTAATGAAACAAGTCATACGATATTTTACATACCGTAACAAGATTTTCCATGAAAAATAATTGCGTCAATGTTTTTTTCTTTTTTTGTTTGTTGGGGTTTAACGGCATATCATCAGCTAAGGTCGTTTAAGGCCGGATCAATGGGTATATTACTAAATCCCATATACCTGTACAAATCTGGGTGGGGGGATCACAAAATCAGAACTGAATACATGTATTTACAATACAAAAATATATATTCAGCCCTGAAATCAGAATAATCCTGTCGTCAATGACATCAAAAGTTGGTTAATTTGTTGGTTGGGGTATAACGGCCTATCAACAGCTAAGGTAATTTAAGGCCAGGTCAATGGGTTTAGTAATAAATCCCATATATTACCTGTGCAAGTACATGTACATGCACAAATAGGGGGGGGGGGGGGGGGGGGGGGGGGGTTGGGTACCAAATCAGAACTGAATATTTACAATAAAAAAACTATATTCAGCCCTGAAATCAGAATAATTGTGATCTGATGCCAGGTCCTCGCCACACCAGAATCACTTGGCCCCCTCCCAAAAATATCAGGATCAGTAATAATTTTACTACTTTATAATGGGCAATAACCCAATTCAACTCCCAGGTAACAAAAGAGCCAAATATAAAAACGTACCTGAGGGCCAAAGCAGGCAAATCGTGATTCTTATAAGGAGGAACCACTACCGTTAATTTACGCCGTCACGTTCGCCCGACCAACCACCCACATTATCAAGATTGTCATTATATCAACCCGTCATGTGCCACAAGGTCAATGTTATCATTATATCTAAACATCATGTGTCACAATGTCACGGTATCATTATATCAAAACATCACGTGTGACAGTGTCAATCTTATCATTATATCAAGACGTACGAGTGTGACAGTGTCAATAATATTATTATGTCAAGACGACATGTGTGACCGTGTCGATATTATCATTATATCAAGACGTACATGTGTGACAGTTTTAAGGTTATAATTATAGTAAGACGGTATGTATGACAGTGCCAATGTTATCTCTATATAAAAAGATACACGCGTACGTGTGACAGTGTCAATGTTATCATTATATCAAACGAACATGTGTCACAGTGTAAATGTTATCATTATATCAAGACGTAAAGTGTCACAGTGTGAAGGTTATCATTATATCAAGACATTATGTGTGACAGTGCGAATGTTATCAATATATCAAGACATCATGTGTGACAGAGTGAAGGTTATCATTATATCAAGAATCATGTGTGACAGTGTCAATGTTATCTACAGTGTCAATATTATCATTATATCTAGACGTACATGTGTGACAGTGTCAATGTTATCATTGTATCAAATCACCATGTGTGACAGTGACAAGGTTATCATTATATCAACACATCATGAGTGACAGTGTGAAGGTTATCATTATATCAAGACGTACATGTGTGACAGTGTCAATGTTATCATTATATCAAGACTTCATGTGCGACAGTGTCAAGGTTATCAATATAGCAAGACATCATATGTGACAGTGTCAAGGTTATCATTATATCAAGACGAAGATGTATGACAGTGTCAAGGTTATCATTATATCAAGACGTACATGTGTGACAGTGTTAAGGATAGAATTATGTCAAGACGGTATGTATGACAGTGTCAATGTTATCACTATATATAAAGATACACGCGTACGTGTGACAGTGTCAATGTTATCATTATATCAACATGTGTCACAGTGTAAAATATGTCCTGTTCAGCTTGAACGCTTCATGTGTTCTGAGTACATACCTCTAATTACATGGGCGGATTCGTGGGGGGGGGGGGGGGGTCGGACCCGGCGCGCCCTCCCGCCCTAAAATTCGCCGAGCAAAGATTGTTTGCAAGTTACAAGGCACGTTTCATGCTAAGTGCCATGTATTCCATGCATTTTTCGGTCGTTGTCTTATTGTTTCAAAATTTAAACGTTTTCAATCAAAAATTATGTCTAAACATATTGTGACAGTATCAATATTTTTGCTCCAAAATGCGCCAGAATGCAAGAAATGCGATGTAGATTTCAAAATAAATCCGGGGGGGAATGCCCCCGGACCCCCCTAGCGTATCTCTGCTCGGTCGACTAGTTTACAATACTTGACTATATTATCGAACGAGCATAGCTCGTTCGATAATATAGTCAAGTATTGGAAAATAGTTACGCCCCCACTAAACCGAAATCCTGGATCCGCGCCTTAATTATATTACATATATATAACATTGAATTACATTGGATTAGAGCAACCTAGCTTTCCGTAACCCGAATATTCTGTCTGTAACGCTGGGCTTTACCCTATAAAGCGGAAAAACTGCAGCTAACACTTCATAAGTATGATGAGTATCTCGGTGGAAATTAGCATTAACCTGCTATTGAAAACACAGGCCCAGATCGGATTGTATTGATGTGCCGTCAAGCTGACCTGGCGCTACACTGGTTCAAAATATGCGAGAAACCATTTCCCACATGGCGCTTACAAGGGCACATTCCAGGAATTCTACTTTCATTTTCCTATTTTCAGAAAATAGTGCGACACATATTATGTGATAACGTGATCGGTGTATTGCACAATCACAATAGCCGAGCGGGAACATGGGTAATTAGCCCGATCAGCCCACTGCACGCACTTGAATAGCGACTACAGACGAACGAGTGTCGAAATAGTGTCGCTGTATAAATCTGCTTCGATCTACATGGAAGTTGGATGGTATAGAAGGTATGTCTTAGTTTCATGTTAGAGCTATATAAACAAAGCCTCAAAATCCACTGTACAGTAGTAACATGTTCCCATATAGGCGAGCAATATCATGGAAGATTGTGTTATGTACATGTATATGGCAAGCAAAATGCACAATAATTCCTTAAACCATGGTTTGGAGCTCAAACCCTAGTTTAGGCTCCTCAAACCCTAGTTTGGGCTTAAACTGCCATTTGAGATCCCAAATGGTAGTTTTCTTAAACCCTGGTTTGAGCAATTATTGTGCACTTGGCGGCAGAAACCAACGTTTGGACTCTCAAACTAGGGTTTCTGATAGCTTAAACCACGGTTTGAGCTCAAACCCCAGTTTAGACTGCCCAAACCCTAGTTTAGGCTCGCCAAATGCACAATAATTCCCTAAACCCCAGTTTGAGAGTCTAAACCAGGGTTAGGGCTCTCAAACCCCAGTTTGAGCAATTATTGTGCATTTGGCCAGAAACTGCCGTTTGAGGTCGTAATCGAATAAAAAGCCTAAACCCTAGATTGGACCCAAACCACAGTTTAAGAAAAAAACTGCCAATCGTGATCACAAACGGTAGTTTTCTTAAACCCTGGTTTGAGCAATTATTGTGCACTTGGCGGCAGAAACCACCGTTTGGACGCTCAAACTAGGGTTTCTGATAGCTTAAACCACGGTTTGAGCTCAAACCCCAGTTTAGACTGCCCAAACCATAGTTTAGGCTCGCCAAATGCACAATAATTCCTTAAACCCCAGTTTGAGAGTCTAAACCAGGGTTTAGGCTCTTAAACCCCAGTTTGAGCAATTATTGTGCATTTGGCCAGAAACTGCCGTTTGAGGTCGTAATCGAATAAAAAGCCTAAACCCTAGTTTGGACCCAAACCACAGTTTAAGAAAAAAACTGCCAATCGTGATCCCAAACGGTAGTTTTCTTAAACCTGGTTTGAGCAATTATTGTGCACTTGGCGGCAGAAACCACCGTTTGGACGCTCAAACTAGGGTTTCTGATAGCTTAAACCACGGTTTGTGCTCAAACCCCAGATTTAGAATGCCCAAACTCTAGTTTAGGCTCGCCAAATGCACAATAATTCCCTAAACCCCAGTTTGAGAGCCTAAACCATGGTTTAGGCTCCCAAACCCCAGTTTGAGCAATTATTGTGCATTTGGCCAGAAACTGCCGTTTGAGGTCGTAATCGGTAGTTAATTTACTAAATCGGCCTAAACCGTGGTTTCTGTTACCCGTCACACCCCGAGTTACGATTGGTTAAAGTGATTACAAAGCCTGGTTATCATTGGCTGATCGCTTAAAATATGTTTTTGGCATCCGTCACACCCCGAGTTACGATTGGTTCATCGATCTCAAAGCCTAGTTACCATTGGATGATCGATTTAAGTCTACGGTTATCGGTGGCATGGAAATGCACGGCGTCACTAAATGGCGTAATGGTCGATTATTTGGATAAAGGTGAAAATACGGCGTAATGGTTGAAAGAAAATCGGCGTAATTATCTGAGAGAGGTGAATGCATATCCATCCATCCATGCATCTTTTATTTTCTTTATTGATTTAAAAGACTGACCCAAAACCAATTGCGTATAGTACACGGGATATGTGTAATGTGGTATGTGGCTCTTACTATTAATATGACCAGAAACACATATTACTTATGTCTCTGATGTCACATATAACATAATAATCCAAATAATTCATTGATTTGAATTTCAAGTTATCAGTTCTACTTATTTTTGCTGACCTACAAAATTAAATAGGAATAGAGCTGAATTAACTTCAATTTCATGTTAGCATTCCTAAAAATTACTTACTTTTGCTTAATTTAACTTGCGAAATCTCCTTCATCATCGTAACCTACCGATCATAAATAAATTTGAAGCCATCTGAATTTATAGCATATGATTAATTGAAGTAACGTGAAGTTCAAGTTACAATTCATAAAAATTACTTATTTTTGCTGACCAAGAAAAAAATTAACTTCCGAAATCTTATATCATACAGAAGAATAATTAAATTGGAATACAGATGAATAATAATTGAATTAAACTTGAGATTTCAAGTTTAGCATTCTTACATATTGCTTATTTTTACTGACGCCAAAATATTTAACTTGCGATATCTCTTATCATACCGACTGAGGAAAATTAAATTGGAATACACCTGAATTCATAGAATAACATGAATTCATTGAATGAACTTGAAGTTCCAGTTCGCATTCTTAACAAGTTACTTATTTTTCCTGACAGCAAAAAAATTTAACTTGCGATATGGCAGAAAATGGAGCTCGCAAAATCTCATTACATACCGACCGAGCATAAATAAATTTGAATACAGCTGAATTTATACCATAGTAATTGAATTATCTTG